>JACVQZ010000054.1:311083-384766 GCA_019828575.1 Talaromyces thailandensis | reverse complement strand
CTTAGTCAGCACCATATCGGCAAATCTTTACAGGCGGCAGATATTTTACCCTTCATTTCACTTCGTTCCATTCAGGCATGTCCGGACGGAGATGCCTCGGCGATTAGCCTAAAGGAGCATTGTTGCGAAGCCTGTTCGATGTCCCTTGCATCTAGTCCTTTTCGAAATAGATATAAAATGGCTATTCGGAAACTTTTTCTGAGGTCAGTTGAGTTCTCAGCAAGAATTTCTTTTTCTCATTGAAACGATCTGAAAAGAGAACCGCGCCCGTAATTGTTGGAAAACCACTCGAGCAATCTACAAGCCATGGAACCCTCCGAAATGAGCCAGACACTCAATACACCTGATCCTGATACTCAACCCCCTGAAAGTCAAGTTGATGTCACATCGGTTGAGAAAGAGGAACCGGGCCCATCAGCCGACTTTCCTGATGGCGGACTTCAAGCCTGGACCGTCGCAATCAGTGCCTCCTGCATTTTGTTCTGCACTTTGGGTTATGTGAACTCATTCGGGTTTGTAGTTTCCCTATATCAATATTCAAGACACATTTCTTTCTAACAAACCCAAAGTGTTTTCCAGGCTTATTACGAGGAGAATTTGCTAAAGTCAGCGAGTCCGTCGGCGATATCGTGGGTTGGATCCCTGCAGTCTTTTTGCCTGTTCACGGGCATTTTTCTTGGAGGACCACTATCCGATAGATACGGAGCGACGGTATGAACTCTCCCACGAAGTTAATGTCTTTTTGCCGAACTTGTTGCTAAAGTACAAACTATTGGTAGGTTATGCGAATACCCGCGCTACTCTACGTCTTCTCCATCATGATGAACAGTCTCTGCAAGACTTTATGGCAACTCATTTTAGCGCAAGGAATACTAGGCGGATTCTCGGCTGGCATGACATTTTCTCCCGCCCTCACTGCCGTGGGTCACTACTTCCAGAGAAAGAGGGGTGCAGCCATGGGCCTAGGTGTAGCAGGCTCCTCTATCGGAGGCGTCGTCCTTCCCATAGCCTTGAACGAATTGCTGCACACTAGCGTAGGCTTTGGCTGGGCCGTACGCATTGTCGGCTTCATATGCCTGGCTCTTCTACTGCCGGCTAGCATTTTCATCAAATCCCGCCTTCCTCCTCGCAAGGCATCTCTATTCATGCCCTCGGCCTTCAAGCAACCAGAATACGTGATCCTGGTCGCTGCATGCTTCTTTGCTACTTTGGGCATGTATCCACCTCTCTTTTACTTTCCTTCCTCCGGCATCGTCAACGGCATGAGCAGCAAACTCGCCTTTTATCTCGTCGCCATCCTCAACGCAGCTTCGTTTCCCGGTCGAGTCTTAACCGGGTTCCTTGGCGATAAACTGGGTCGTCTGAATATGATGTTCTTCGCTGCAGCGTCAACCGGGATCATATCTCTCTGCTGGCAGGCCTGCCGTACAAACGCATCACTAATCGTACTCACAGCCCTCTTTGGATTCTGTTCCGGGGCCATCATCTCGGGAACATCTATCGCGTTGTCGTCTGTACCCAAAGACCCCAGAAATATCGGGACATACATAGGAATGGGGTTCGGAATTACGGCATTCTCGACTCTGATTGCGCCGCCAGTTAGTGGTGCGATGGTTAGCCGGTATGATGGCTTTACGCAGGTGTCGATCTTTAGTGGTGTGAGTTGCTTGCTTGGTGCGGCTTTGATTATTCCGGCGAAGGTGTATGCCGGGCATGGTGTCTTTTCGGCGCGTTGAAGCTTGATAGAAAGAGGGCGCTGATGAAACGATACCTGATGGGATATTTTGTTGCACGCTAAAATTTTGATCTTAGAACTGTTTCTGCTTTTGACATTGACCATCTCCACTCAACCTACAATTAATGAAACCTCCAAACTATGCACCATACTTCAGTCAGGACTAGACAAAAATAAAACCATCACTTACTGAAATGTTTGACACAGTCCTTACCGTACTTCAAATGGAGTTAGGCGGTAGATAAGAGTCCTGTTGCGTGTATAAAATCGACAATAAGAATGGCTATTCGCGTCTTACTTACATCTTCATCTTGACTTCTCGAAGAGACGCTTGATAATTCCAAGACTGCGAGTGAGGACATCATAATGCCTACTATTCCTGACGAAATACCGCCGGGAGACATGGCTCTAGACAAGAGATTGACGCGAAATCTCCGTAGCACCCTTTATCTTGTGATCATGCAACTTACATGCCTGTTAAAATCGCTGGATTTTCTGCATTTTTGTACTATTCCTTGTTTCCTTGTTAGCGTTGAGTTTCAGTTGATCCCCTTTCTACCAGATGCACAGCATATAACTGGGTTGCTGTCAAGGTTGAGTTGTAGTAATAGTAAATTCGTCGCGCACCGAGATATCAAAGATTAAAAGTACCTTCGTGAAAGAAAAACTGTACCAGCTATAAGGCTTGAAAACTCTCCCTAGCCTATATGCGATATTTTTCAGAGATTACATCAAGGTATGTTTCCACCCTCCCTTGGCTTCAAAGAGTTCCCCGACTTTTCTACTCACGGATAAAAGGCGCCTATCGTGATATCGCGGTGCCACTAAAGATAACCCAATTGGCATGTTGTTTGCTCCCCTGAATCCGGGCACATTGATTACAGGATTATGTAGCGCCTACACGATCAATGTAAATCTCGAGATAGCCCTCGGGTAAAGATGGAAGAACTCACTGTCCAGATCCCATTAAAAGCTGCATTTCCCGTATAATCGAGGCCAATGGGGGCCTCATCTGGCACACTGGGTACGATAGTTGCGGCGTACGGCCGCAAGAGGCCGTCAACGACTGGTCGTGCGCTAGCGATTTTATCAAATCCATCAAGTTGCTCTGCATGGGATATGCGTTCCCTATTCTCGGCGTTGGCCTTCATTGCATCCGAAAGCTTGTCCTTGGCCATGCGATACTCAGGTAGAAAAGCGGTGGTTCCATCCAACGCAAGCACTGCCTTGTACCATTTCGGCAGGTCGGTCATGCTCGGGGGAAATACAATTTCGTCCACTTGAGCTCCTTCTGCTTCGAGTAGCTGCTTCGCTTTTTCCATAGCAGCTACCGTTCCAGGACCGGCCTGGTCCCACATCATGGTTTTGCAGATGGCAAATTTGGCCCCACGTATTTCGAATTGATCAGGTACAGGTGTATCGTCATGAAGTGCAAAAACGTCTGCCAAAAGGTCTAGGTCGTCTATACTTCGAGCGAATAGGCCCAGGGTATCATAAGTCAGAGAATGGATCTTCTGACCTTCTCGTGAGATGGAGTTCCAGGTAGGCTTTATTGCATAGATGCCATTGAATGATCCTGGTCGGATTATGCTGCCATTTGTCTGCGAGCCGAGCCCGATGGGCGCCTGGAAATCACCGACGGCGGCTCCAGATCCTGAAGAAGATCCCCCCGGAGTCCTGGTTGGATTGTGAGGATTACTTGTTTTGGTGCCCACCATAACTGCCGCGAACTCTGTGGTAGTGGTCTTTCCGAGAATGATTGCTCCTGCATGCCGGAGGACCATGACGGACGCAGCATCGACCTTGGCTGCGTTTCCATCATAAATCGGTGAACCAAATTGAGTAGGCATATCTATATACGACAATTTACTATCAGTAGTCATGCTTCTTGCGTACATGTTTGCCTTCTTACCCTTGGTAAAGATGATATCTTTCACGGCTACAGCTACTCCATGGAGCGGCCCTCGGTCTTCGGGCGCAATTTCATCGAGTCTCCTGGCCTGCTCAAGGACATACTCAGGATCAATATAGGCCCATGCCTTCACAATCGGATCCCGCTCTTGGATACGTGAAAGCAGTGATTGGGCATACTGTACTGCAGTGAGCTCCCCTTTCTGGATTTGAGCGATCACTTCCACTGCACATAGCTGGTATGGCTCCAGCTTTCGGTCGGTCATGATGGGAGTTGGGTATGCCCAAGCTTTCGCTTAGATTCTTAAAGCTATAGCAGTAGATTGCGGAATCGTGTTTATTAATCGAGTCGCCGACTGTTCGCCGTGTATTGGATACTTTTGAGCCGAAATTTGATGGGGAAAACGATAGGCTCCTGTTGAAAGGTGGGGGTGCCCATTGGTAATGCAATTTTATTGAGTTACAGTATGAAATAACTGCATCGTCTTAAGTCAGTGGGATCATAATAGCTTCCAAGAGCATTTCCTCAACCAACATCGCACTCGACGATTACTCGTTATACCGGCTATATTCGGATATTCGGATATTCGGATACCCACGTTGGCATGAGACCCTTCTTTCCGGCTCTCAAAACTTGAATGTTGACATTTGTGATTCATGTGATGAAATGCATGCAATTTCTTGACTCTGTCTCGCACCATTATATCTTTTCATCGTCTATCCAGCAATTATCTGTTAACCGGGAGTTTAGCTTACTTCCCTCTGTTTGTCTGTCCCAACACTGAAGGAAGTGACAGGAGAAAACAAAGGAAAATGTTCCACCTTCAACCTCCACACGTTATTGATGTCAGAAGAGATCAGCTAAATCAATTTTATAAACGTTCTCAGGGCTAGCGTTCTCTGTGAGATTTGGAGAATCGATGTCGCGACCAATGGCGATGGGACAGCAACCGACCCCGGATTTCTAGACGAAGACAACGAAGCCCTAACACGGAGCCCTAACTCAATCAAAGAACTACGATCATGTTACCTGCGACTTATTACCCTCTCATTTTTAACCTGTTTTATACATGTAAGATCAATATAAAGTCATTAATCCTTGTTCTAGTTGTACGATTCGAACTCAATTTGCGAGGTCTTTTTGCAGGCGGGAGAACAGCCTGATGACCAATGCATACTGGAGCAATCTAACATCACCATTGGAAATAGCAATCCAAACAACTCAACTACACATATTGTGAGTAACTGTGCTGAATATACATATATATTTATGTTTGTATGATAAGCAGGTACTAAAATCAACAACAATAGCTCTCAAATAATGTGGGCGAGACACTGCCTTTAGTAGATACCGAGGTCTGGACAGTGGACACAGACTTGTCTACATAATTTCAATTCTTGCAAAAACAGTCCTATAACCCCAGTTCGAATTTTCAAGGGCCAATCAGTATTCATAGGCTTTTTTATTCTAGGCTGTTTTTTGATTAATTCAATCACTATACGCATGGCTTTTTGATATGACCTCCACTACGTACTAGAACTATGGATCTCCGATTGCGTTCTATGACCTAGGTGACCCCGCTCGTTCAGAAACCGATAGCTTCGTTCACTGCGATGGTCGATTTGTTAGTTGTTTATTATCAAACAGCAGACTCTATCTATGATTCTTATTGGATAGAAGAGCCACTCCAAATCCACATGTACCAAGATAGTTCTGTGACAACGTCATGACCCGGCCGATATCGAAAGTATCATACAATTTGAAGAGCTATAAGATGATGTATTGAAGGGCCCTCAGGATGAAATTATAGTATATTTTTTCCAATACTCTTCTGCTTCCCACGGCATATTTTCAACAATTGATTACCATGGCCGTTTCTCCGGCTACACGTCTTCGGCAATTGATTACCGAAAAGGATATTGTTGTTGCCCCTGGGGTTTTTGATGGGTTTAGTGCCAGGATCGCTCTCGAAGTCGGATTTGATTGCATGTATATGGTGGGCCTTAAGTAATCTGATTTTGATGTCTTTACAATTTGACTAACAGATAGCCTCACAAATAGACAGGTGCCGGCACATGCGCCTCTAAACTCGGCCAGCCCGATCTGGGCTTCGCAACCCTAAATGACATGCGCGAACATGCCGAAATGATCGCAAACCTCGATACTAGAACTCCCCTTATTGCCGATGCGGATACCGGATACGGTGGACCGAACATGATTGCTCGAACTGTTGCGCAGTACCACCGCAGCAATGTAGCAGGCTTGCACATCGAGGATCAGATACAGACGAAGCGATGTGGACATCTCGGTGGCAAACAAGTCGTTCCGATCGAAGTATTCGCGACTCGCATCACTGCCGCCGTACTCGAACGCAAGAGACTACGCTCGGATATAGTCATCATCGCACGAACGGATGCCCTTCAAACTCATAACTTCGACGAGGCGATTCGACGATTGAAAGCAGCAATCCAGGCAGGCGCTGATGTCGCATTTCTGGAAGGGATCACTACAGAAGACGAAGCGCGAGAGGCGTGTCGTCTTCTGGCACCTACTCCGGTATTGTTGAACATGGTTGAACATGGAGCTACGCCGTCATGGACGCCGGAGAAGGCGAAGGAATTGGGGTTCAAAATTATCATCTTTCCATTTGCTGCTATAGCACCGGCATATGAGGCTATTCGTAAGGGTCTGCAGCAGATCAAAGATACTGGTACTACTGGGATCGGTGTTGATTTCACCCCTAAAAAGATGTTCACTGTCGTAGGGCTGAAGGAGGCGACTGAGTTTGATGTGGCCGCCGGCGGAAATCTTTACGACGGTGTCTGATCAATTCGAAACAAACATTTGGCTGTGCGTGGTTGTTCCTAGCAACACAAACGAATTTTAATACACGAAGCTTCAAGCTTGAAGTGGTGGTCGTCAGGCTATCATAATCTAGATGTATGTTTGAAGTCAAAGGAGTCTTGAGTCCTTATTGTTATTCCTTGCGGTTCAATCTAGTAGGATTGAGATCATTCTCAGTGAGGTTTCGCACTCGCCAAGTGACCAAAGAAACTAACTACTGCGTAGATTCGCCTTTTTGCCATCCTAAACTTAGAACCCGAGGCTTCCAGATTCCCAGAGTGCATCGTGTATCAACCAAGATCAACCAACTCCAAGTCAGAAACAAAAGAATGTTACTCATCTAGAAGTCTGTATTCGCATGAAGCAAAGTGACTCATCAAAATACAACTCTTTGACAGTTAACTAACTTAGAAGGGACAATAATGACAAATAGTTAGTCAGTTGATTGTAATTTGTAATCAAACTTATCTAAAATGGATCCAGCTGACCCTAGTGAGTTAACTACCAACATTTTTAATTTGTAATCAATTATAATTTGTCATAATTTCTAGGCGCATGATTCGTCAATTGATCAGCTTCGTTGACAAAGCGTACTTTCGACGAAGATTATTGCGACGCCCTATGTTTGTCACAGAACTGATAGGCCTGCTTGGTTGCAAAGATCAAAACTGGTGCTACATTACCCCGTCATCATGCATGGGAATGTCTGCGTCTTAGTGTATGAATTGAATATAAATATGGCTGCTTTCTCTGTCTTGCTTCTTCCCTACTCCTCATCATTCAACAAACCTCAATAAAACACAATACAGACTCACTGATTGTCAATAGCTTCAAACCTCGTTAGCAAGAGTCAAACATGTCATCTCCTCAGCCCATCACACAGGTCAAATACCTCAACCTTCCCACCCTCAAGTCCCGAATCTTCTACCGCGAAGCCGGTCCTGTCAATGCTCCCGTTCTGCTTCTACTCCATGGCTTCCCATCCTCTTCACACCAGTACCGAAACCTCATTCCTCTACTCGCAACCAAATACAGAGTCATTTCGCCAGATCTACCGGGATTTGGCTTCACGGAAGTAGCCGGCGACTACGAACATACATTCGACAACCTCGCTCTCACCATACTCGAGTTCGTCGATACTCTATCCATCGCCAAATTCTCCGTTTATATCTTTGATTACGGCGCGCCAACAGCTCTGACACTAGCACTCAAACGGCCAGAAGCTATACAAGCAATAATAACACAGAACGGCAATGCCTACGAAGACGGGCTTGGAGACTTTTGGCAGCCTTTGCGCGATTACTGGGCAAGCGGCGACAGAGATAACGCAAACACCCGCGCCGCCATAGCAGCAGCCGTCCTCACTTATGAAGCCACAAAAGGACAATACACACAGGGCACTTCGCCCGGCAAGGTCATCGCACCGGAGTCCTATACACTAGATTACGCCTTGCTTCAGCGTCCGGGAAACGATAATGTCCAACTAGACCTTTTTTGGGACTATCAGAATAATGTCAAGAATTATCCCCGTTTTCAAGAATATTTCCGCAAGTCCCAGGTTCCTCTTTTGGCTGTTTGGGGAAAGAATGATCCTTTTTTCATTGCTCCCGGAGCCGAGGCTTTCAAGCGCGATTTGCCAAAAGCAGAGGTGCACCTGTTGGATGCTGGACATTTTGCGGTTGAGACGGAGACGGAGGAGATTGGTGCATTGATCTTGGATTTTCTTGGGAGGAATGGAATCTAATCGGATCGTCTAAGATAAGATATGACTTGACTTGACTTGACTTGACTTGGTATTGGGTTGTCGATGGACAGATAAGGAGACTAGTGTGGTATCATGTATCTAGTGAAAATTGAAATTGAGATTTTTAACTCTGCGATGACATATGCAGTATGAAATAAAAGACGTGGTCTTCGTTCAGGCATGGGAAGTGAAATCAAACCCTATATGTACAATCAAATCGCTGAACCCTAACTCCGCCAGGACTCGTCAGCATAAAGCAAAATAGATATACGCAAATTCACATCTATCATTATCAAACTTGCTGTTCCGGTGGAACATGATGGGCCTTTTCATTCCTATCAAGAAAATTAGCACAATAGACGAAAGCTTCCATTGGCCTTGGTGGACTTACTGCTGCGGTTGGTGCTCATACCCATAATAATAATCATTACTCTCGTACGGCGACTGGTCAAAGTACTCTGCCGGCTCATAGGACGAGTAATTCACCCTCGACCCGTCCTTCTCCTGCTGCACAACATTCCCCGAGCCTTGACCCAGTCTCTGTTTCCCATCACTATTCGTCCTCTTCGCTCCCCATCCCGGAGCTACTCCTCCTCCTGCTGCTGCTGCTGCTAGCGTCATGGGCGTATTCGGTGTCGTGGTATCAATATTGTGCAGATTCGAGGAATATGCCCGCGATGCGCGCCCGCCACTAAAGACGGACTCGGAGTAAGCGTATTCGTAATTTCGTTGTCGGACCTGCCGCATGTATGCGTTTTGCTCATGGGATATTTGAGTGTTGGCTTCTTCCATTGTCGATCGGTAATAGCTGCTGAATGTCCAAAGGATGGTGACGCATAGCGCGGCGACGGCTACGACGATGACAATGATTGCTGAGGCTGAGAGGGCCATGGTGTTTGATGAAGGTGTGGTCTTTCCGCTTCGATGGTTGTGTGTGATTAATGACGGTGTCGGATATGCGAGACGATTCGAATAGAGGCGCAAACCTTGATGGGAAGTCAATTGCAGAATCAATATATTGACGTCGCGACCTAAAGTATATGGACGTCCAACAATCGATAAATGTATTCCTTATCCGGGGATATGCGGGATGTTCAGCATGTAGAGTGATCTCTTAGGGCTTCATACATCGACTCCCAAGGAGCGCGATTGGTATGTGGCTCAACCATGGATGTGTAATTGTATACAATGAGATGAAGACATGAACATAATAAAAAATCAAGAAAGTCGGGATACGTAAAACCATGGAAGAAAATGGAAGCCTGCGTCCTTCATTCTCCGACACCACACTAAATCCATCGAATCGGGTGCATTGGAACAAAAGCATGATACGTCGTCCACCGACTGAGTTATTGCTAGTTGGCCATTCGCCGGCTACAGATGCATCCATCATCCATGATTTGTAAATCATAGTAAACTAAGTGAGGGCGTTCACTCGTACGCATACCCCTTCAAGAATCCAGAGTCTAGGCCCCATAAAGAGCAAAACACCACCAATCGAGTCGAGGATAGAGGTCCAAGCGGGAAGAACGGAATACGGATGGGCTATCTATACTACTATAGTAGTATCTTCCGTGGAGCGGGAAAAGCTTGTCTCTTCTAGTTTTCTGCGTGTGCCGATGGCTAAGCTTTAATAATGGAACTGGTTTCACGGTTGACATTTTCAAAACCCACATTTGCTACAACGGATTTGTATCGTCATTGAGAAGCAATTCGGAACGTATATACATAGACATCAAAGTGAGTGAGAGATAGGTCAACGACGATGGCGGTAAGGAAAATGACAGGTAACAAAAAACTCCGACCATATCAACGAACCATGGCTTGTTCCATTCCAATTCCGGTCCTGTCTTATGATGTCTCACTTTGTAAATTACATCCTCTACAGTCGGGTCATCTGACAAGGACTCTTCTCTGATGGGCCATGGCTGAGTTGCCTCATTTACCCATCCTGGCTTGCATCTGCGCATCAAGAAGCATATTGTACATCGCGGACTAATTGCATAGTACTTTGAGAATCGTCCTGGACGCGATAGCGATGACGACGTTAACGCATAGATAGGTATCCACTTAGTATCGGACGAAAAACCCTAGGGCTTGAAGAACTTGGTCGATGTACGCTGTGCTTGAGGATTGAGGACTAATACAAGTCACTTATATTGCATGTGCTTCATTCGAGACAAGCCAGGATACTTTTTGAATTTATGGAGACTTATACTGATGTCGAACATAGATGAATTCATGTATGCAGGCACAGTCGCCGATATTGGTTAGGAGAAATATATATATATAAATATCCATATACCAGTTGACAAGCTCCTGATTATATCAATCTTCCAGATGTCGCTAACCCCAAAACATGAATTTACCTAGATGCTCCAGCTTGATGACTTTCGAAAGTTGGGACATTGAAGCCCTCGAAAACCTAATACAGTGAACGGTGGATTGAATGATAATCCATTTGACCAGGCAGATAAACAGCTAAACAGCTATAGCCACATATACAAAATGAATTATCCAACGAAATCTCGCTATAAAATGATCGCTATGCAAAATTCGCTCGCTTTTCGGAAATCCATCGCTGTTGCGCAACTCAAAACTACGGATGAAAATAAATTATGGATAATACCACGTTGTCACAGCAATAATCACATATACAAGCACACAGAGTCCACCTTCCATGTAGTTGGATTTGCCATCACGCAAGAAGTTGCCCACGACAAGAATGGACAAGACAAGCAAGACCACCATGAAGATCTCAAAGTTGAGGTTCATCTCCTTACCCAATCCCCAACCAACTAGGACAACCAAAGGTGCGTTGAGTAGGGCTGTTTGAATGGAAGGCCCAAGACAGTGGAAGAGAGCAAAGTTGATTTGATTGTCCCTGTGTCAAGAATTATTAGCAAATATACGATCAGACATCAGTAGCTTGGAGAGCGGTATAATTACCAAGCTTCATCAATGGCAGTCAAATGCTCAGCCGCCTTCTCGACCAGAGGAACCAGAATCAGACCCATGAAGTTATCCGGCACACCTCGCTCGACGACAATGGAGGGAATTTGTTCGACCAAGAAATATGCTGAGAGAGAGACGAGTGTAAGGGAAACAGCGATGGCTATAATGCTCTCCAAGAGAGTGAGCTTTGGTCGGTAGTGTTCTTTTTCAGCGTCCTCGTCTTTGTTTTCTTCTTTTTCAAGGACTTCGTCGAAGATGCTGTTGTGGGTGCGCAAGTTGTACCACAGGAACCTGGATCAGAAATAAGTTAGTACGAGAATTTATATTGAGATAGGGTCGGAACCGGAAACGCACATGAGATAAGCACATAGTAAGATAATGGCAGTAGCTCGACTGACTCGGTTGGTCGTATCTCGAAGCTCCTCGCTGGTCATGTTTCCATCCGTCACGGCGCTCGTCAACGTTGCATGGAACGCGCTCGGAATCAAGAGCCCAAATCCAGCAACTAGGAGCAAACCTGATCCAACTTCACTAACGGCTTCGTGCAATATCTGCTCATCGCGTCTCATGCCGCCGAAGAAAAAGCACAGTCCTAAGCACAGCAACAAATTCGCCAGAATTGAGCCGAGAATAGCCGCCTGAATGACATTGATCAATTCTTCGCCGGTATCCGTCTTGATCAGAACCATAAACAAGATGATTTCGACTGCAGATGTCAATGATGTCTCTAGCAACACGCCATAAACACGTGGTAGTTTGCGTGCCAATTCTCCTCCCGCAAAACCCAGTAGGTTGGCCGTCGGTACCATGGCAATATAATTGAGCGCAAAGACCCAGACATTTAGATCTTTTCGAGCGAATCCCATTGCAATTGCGGCGGGGACAAAAGGCCAGAGAATGTTGACGATCATGGATAGCGTGCAGGTGCTCCGGAAGCAAATGTAGAAGAAATGAAACGGATGAAATCCTTTTCTCCCACTTTCGCCGGTCGATTGGACTCGAAAGAGGCCCAAGACTCGTTCGTGTTTCTCATGTTTGGCAATTTCGGCGTCGTTCTGGTGTTGCGGGAGGGTTTCGTGGGTGGCTGTTTGGGTGATTTCGTCGTCGGCACGACGTTGACGGAGCAAAGACATTTCGTGATCGTGTTTTGCAAAGTCCATGCAATTATAGTTTCCAATTGCGCGCGATTTCGAGCTTTTTTTTTTTTTTTTGGATGTGAACTGATTTTCCTGATCTATTATCTAGATATGACTCTGTTGCGCACCGAGACAGCTGTCAGAATCGTCCCAACCAACTTGCGTGTCTAATGTCACTTACACGTTCGACACGAGTCACCGGAGTCAATATTAGCAGTCTGAATCAAAATATCCAGCTCCACAGAAAACACAAGGACCGGAAAGATTGAATGCAGGACAAGAAAAGAAAAAAAAAACAACAATCTATCGTTCAAGTCAAGCCCATCTTCACCTTCTTGTCAGGAGAGACACGAGAAGAAAAAAAGTAACGAAAGCAAAAGCTCCATAATGCCGTGCTAAAAGGAGATTCAGCTACGCCGCACTGCCCTGCCTGCTTCATGTCATCGTTGTGGAGTTTACGGGATGCCCTTCTCTTTTTTCCACCTACTCCGTACGTATACATAGTATGTACAATCTGCAGCTTGGCGCCGATGAGTTGTTAGTTTTTTGAGCACTCAGCGCTCTTGGCTTGCTTATTTAAAGAGAAGAGATCGTGAAATAGGGGCCTGGCAGCCAATGACAGGAGTCACGCTGGTTCGGATTGGACTTGCTGGCAAATTGGTGCGGCACTTGGCGGGCTGGGCGGGGAAACCGAGCGATGGTCTGGCCTATGTGGCCTCGCTTTTGGTGAAAACAATTACTACTATTTAGTATTATTTAGTATTATTGGAGGCTGGAGCCAAACCAGACTAACCGAGTAAGGAGACGGGGATCGAGGATCATCGTGGGACTATCTGCTCAGTGCTCACTCCTGCAGTCCGACGATCTTTAAAGATGCACGGAGTAGGAATCTGAGATCGCGAATAGTCGGCGAGAGATCAAAAGCGTGCTTAACAAATCAAGTCAATAATGACAGACTGTCTACTCAGATCTCAGACAATTGATTGATCGACCTCACCACTTGAATTCGTAGATGTCCGTGAGCATTCATCTGAGCGCATCCATTTTCCCGAAATTGACAGATATGATGTGGTTGAAAGTCGAGAAACAGTGGAGAATGTGTATTAACCTCGATCTTACTTAGATGACCCTCTAGATTGCGCACTGGAGCAGAAACCCATCTTAATTGTGATATTTGCTACTTCGACTTGCACGTCTTTCAAAGACTACCGCCCGGCCGACGGTCTTTACCTGGACCACTTCGAATCGCTACTCCATCAACCAACAAGTATGATAAAAGGATGCGCCTAAATTCACTCACAGCAAGATCATAAAATTTACGTGAATGACTTCTTTCCAATGCTTTTGTTTATGGGACTCGGAGTTTGGAGCAAAAAGCCTTTCTATTTGTTACAGTTCCTGGCAAAGCCGCATCGCATAGAGTATCAAAACCATCAAGACGAATGAGATAAAGCAAGGTAGCAATCAGTGACATTGCATTGACAAAATTGAAGATACTGACTCGATTAGAACAGACTTCATTGGATTGTCCAAGATTTCTGGACGCTATTGAGGAAGTTGTGGATAACCCTAACACTAACTCATGAGAATTCAAATAACCCTTAGCGAACCCTAGGGTCGACAATAACCCTTATTAATGACCCCGACCCCAGCCCTAATCGATTGGAGTAGGCCGACAGGCATCCTCAAGTTATGAACATGAAAATATCAATTCCTATCTGTTGGTCACTAACCTTGGAAGGCCCGGCAGGCAAGTTCGAACTACGTACTATGCTCTCACATGATAGCCTGTCGGAACGCTGGACTTTCTCGTGATCTGTGCGACTCTCCGTGGCATCTCAGCTTGTGGCGTGCCGTGCCGCATCTCCACATCTGAGAAGAGAAAGTCCGAGTCAATGTCGCATAATTATCGGACAAGGTGGCACATGCCAAGATGAACAAGGATGTCATAAGATTACCCCAGAAGCAGCCAACGGTCAGACCACTGTGCTCCGTGTGTACTCCGTACGGAGAGTGGACGTACGTATTATCTCGCCCTGCGGGGATTTGGTGAGGACAGAAAGTTGGATACGCGAATCGCAGACTCGGCTGGGGTTTCTGACTGGCTGTCTATTCCGTACCTGGTACGTAGTTATGCCGAGAATTGAGGAGGTCTTCCTGAATTCCTTCACCGGGTATCTTTGCTCCCCGCTTGATCATTCAAGGATCATTCGGGGTAACAAAGAGGAGGTTCAAACGGGTTACAAGGCCCGTTTGAAAGATAGGTTTCCATTAGTTATCCCCCAGCCTTCGTCATTTGTTGGTCTGGAACTTCTGCTATCAGTCAATTATGAAGCAAACGCAGGGGTTGCCCGACTCCGATGCACGGGCATTCATCCATTGCTTTTGGGCACTATCACAGATCTTACGACTGAGTAGTAGCGATAAGTTCGGATGATCCCGTACGACCAGATCAGAATGAAGCCGTTTCTGCCGTCTTGGCGGGTGGTAAAAGCTGCGATACTCGGTCCGGCCATCGGAAACCAACGCATTCATTCTGGCGAAGTGTGTGGATGCTACTGGATGGAAGGATTTGTACATAGTACAGCTCATTCCGAGGTTGGAGGAGGTTGGAAACGGGCAGGGGATGCCGAAAAGTCCCGTTGACAGGGGATAACCACTGTGGCCGAATATTCCGTCCCGTGATAAATACGAATTTTCGCCTACTCTTTGCTACGTACTCCCGAGTCCCTTGATTGCACGAACGCCCTCGTGTCTTTCGGCAGGACATCTCGGCATTCCGTAAGACATTTGGTCAGGCGGATAAAAATACAAGCCGAACTTACTCGCCAACCCTCCACGTGATGGGACTTCTCAAAAAGAATCTGGAGAAGTCTACGAGTCTACGGAGTATGCCATTAGTCCGTACGTCCTTTTGAACTACGTACTAGGAAAACGCACTATGATAAGAACGGATTGTGGAGTAAGCATAGAATACGCTGCTGATACTAGCGCATTTTACTTACAAGGGCGGAGTAGACAATAGACTGTAGTATCACTATTGGCTAAAATTGGCCCTCTCCCTATCCACTCACCGAAGTTGATTGCGTGGCTTTACGAAAGCTTTTCTCTGGTGAGCCTTCTCCATACTCCAACTTTCGGAAATGTCACGCCCGCATCAGGATTCCTGGGTGGCGGGAGTGTCTAGACTTCATATTTTCCTCTTATAAACTATGGATGTTATGGTCTCGGCCAGTTCGAGCAGTAAAAAGACTCAAAAATACTTACTACTATTCTAATAACCATGGCGGCACCAACAGTAGTGTGGAGCCCTTCGTACCTAAATATCGCATGTGCGTACTACGCAGTAAGAACGTTCCCGTTCCAGAACGAATCTATCTGAGGAGTCATATTGTCCTCTGACCTAGCAGCTTGGCTAGCTCACATTTTGACTTCGGTATCCCGAAGACTAAGAAGCATACGAGCTACGTGTTGATCAAGCAGGGTGCTCAGATCCCAACGGATTCCCCCTTTTCAGGGCGTCATTGATCGTAGTATTCAATGTTAAAACCCAACATGGGGAAATAAGAACTCTAATAGATAAAGCTTTTCCTTGGTTAAGCTTACTTCGCAACGCCGCCGCGTGAACGCCGCGACAAACTTTGCGTGAAACCATGGTTTGACTTTTGCCATGGCTTGAAAGAAGGGCTGAAAAGAAGCGCTAGAAAAATGCGGAGATCAGGAAATGGGAGTAAAAAAAAGTTTACTGGCAGCCATGATCAGTCGCCAAAGACACGTACGATTGTACCCTTACTGTATCTGACCACAGAACTGTCTTGTCTCCCAAGACTTGCCACGTGAGAATATTTCCACAGTTCGGACCACTGTCTTCTGGAGAAAACCGTCTTCGGTTCCAAGATCCCATTCTTTTCTTGGAGAATGTCTCGGATACCCGGAGGGAATGGGGTCTCCACAATCTATTGTGTTCGGCGGATAACAGTTGAAATGTACGGATTTCTCGATAAAAAACGCGAATATAGATTGATGCGAAATTATAATACGTACCCAATACATCTAGTAAGTATCGACACGAATCATAACGGACTTTATGCCTTGAAGTAGAAAGGCTCTCAAAATTAGCGTCCAACAAATTCCTGAATCGCTAACTTTCACTAGAGAAAATGGATACCGGAAGATGGTTTAACCACCTCATTCCGGTTTCTCAGTGAAATCCCTTGAACTGTCAGCTTGAACCGATTGTCAAGTGGCAAGTACAAAGCAGTCAGCTGCTCGAGACACCCGAACAACCGATCTAATGGCGTGGTCAGGCTTTACTCAAACTCAATCGAAAGGCTTGACATTGCTTGTAAATGCCAAATGGGACTAAGCTTTTCCAAGACTAGATTGGCATTTGTCAAGGTTTCTTGGAAGGGGTCTACTCCGTAGAGTAGTAGCACGATAGACCAGGATAGTAGTAGTAGGAATTACTAGGAACAGTCATGCAGGTTTTCTTTTAGTACCCCGTACGGAGTACAACTCCACAATTAACTCGTCAAAATATAATTACCCAGCGCGTATTGGATACGGCGTAATATATTATCGCTATTTCTGTTTCGCTCGCAGTGTAACCTCAGCTTTGAGACAGTGCAACGTCGCGCGAAGCACAGACAGAGGCACAGTCTTGCCTGCATTCATGAAATGCCCATTGTCCTTGAGGTTTAACAACATCGAGATGGAGACCCCGTGTTCAAGCCTGAGATAGTTAATCATAAATTAAGCACCAATAATCTATATAAGACAACCGTGCAACTGCGAAAAGCAGATCGAACTTACCAAGGCCAAACAGACCTCGGAAAGTCGTCAATTACTCGTATTGGCTAGTTGATCGCCTCTGTCAAAGCGAACGCATGGGAATCGTCGATTGGAAGTAGTTAGCGTGTCGTATATACGAACTTTGTGACCTCAGAGATCGAGCTAGCATTTTAGTATGCCGCACTACCCTAAAGTTAGATTAGTCTCTCCTGCAAAACCACACTCGCATCAGTGAATCGACAAATCAGTGCTCAGATGTTCTGATGTGTGCGTTGGATCCTTACAGAAGCCATTTCGGTTCGGCCCATACAAAAGACAAGATCGGACTGGATCCAAAGCGTTGACCAGGGGACAACCAAGGAAGTCACCAACCAGTGGCAGCGACCAATCTCCGACAATAGACCGTGGTAAACAACGTCTTCTCCACGTAAGACGAGGGAACATCACAGGGGGTGGCTACTAGTGGCTAGTGCTCCTTTTGTAAAGTGTGTGCATCTTTGGCTGATGGGCAGCTGAGAAAGATGAATAGTGTTTCGACATTTGTGTTGCAAATTTCTATCACATGTTACTGCAGGAAGGCTTAAATTGATGGCAATCGAATTAGATCAAGGTAAAAAGGTTTAAATGGTCTCACATAGAGCTCGGATTAGCGAGTCAGGTTGGTACGTAACGAGCCATACGTAGCGATTAGGTATTCCTTTGTCTCTAATGCCAACTCGGTATGACTCGGTAGGCAGTTGCACGGGAACATTGCCGAACTGAGAAGTGTGTCGCCGAGCGAGAAGAGCGAGATGGGATGTAGGCTACTCCGTACTCCATAATCCGTATCCTACGAGAAATGGACTCTTCTACTAGGGCAATCAGGCCATGCCACGAGCGGCTCGTGGCACGGAGCCAACACCAAAGCTAGGGCCAATCAAGATCCAATACATCAAACAAAGCGTGTCCACAAAAGAACACTAGAACTGCCTTCTGCAGGCATCGATTGGCCTACTTTGAAAGGGACGGAAATTGCGTCCAGTAGTATTGTAACGAAAGAATGGTACGTGCTAGTACGGGCATAAGTTACAGAAACTTGGGGTTTTGAAACGAATACATGGGTCTCCGCATGGGACTAAGGTGCTTTTTCTTGCCCTAGCTATGGAGTACGGAGTCCTCCAGATGGGGAAGAAGGAATAGTTGACGGAGTGGCCATGTAACCTAGACACCCAAGGAAAAGTTAAAAAAAAGTGCGTATATCACACGCGAAAAAATCTAGCACTGTCACGTTGTCTGGGGTTGCCCCCGGGTGTTTATAAAATAGTTCCCATCCCCCCAGGGTTCGGGTCTGATTTTCTTTTTTTCTCCGTCGTGTGCTCCTCCCCTTCTCTTCTCTATTGTTCCAGTTAGAGCTGTGAGCTTGGAGAGAATCAAGATCAGTCAACCTACCTCACACAACACCTCAGCAACAGCAGTGCGACATCATGCCCGGCATTTTCGAAAAAACTAAGGCCAAGGAGGCAAAGACCTCCCAGTCTTTGGTTGGTCGCCAAAATGCCTCCAAACCTCACGGTCTCGCCGGTATGCTCAAGAATCCCTATGTGGCCTTGACTTGTGTGTTCGTCTCCCTCGGTTGTATGATGTACGGATACGACCAAGGTGTCATGGGTCCTATCCTGGTTATGGAGAATTTCATGAACCACTTCCCCGGTCTCATGAGCTCTAACATCCAAGGATGGCTTGTTTCTGCCCTTGAATTGGGTGCCTGGGCTGGTGCTCTTTTCAACGGTTACTTGTCCGATGCCCTTTCCCGCAAGTACAGTATGATGTTTGCTGTGATCGTCTTCACCCTTGGAACTGGTCTTCAAGCTGGTGCTCAATCCCCCGCCTACTTCTTCGCCGGTCGTATCATCGGTGGTTTCGGTATTGGTATGTTCTCCATGGTTATTCCATTGTACCAGGCCGAGATCGCTCCTCCCGAACTTCGTGGTTCTTTGGTCTCTCTTCAACAGCTTTCCATCACCATCGGTACCACCATTGCTTTCTGGCTTGACTTTGGTTTCTCCTACATTGGTAGCACCAAGTGCAAGCCCGAGGGTATTGCCAATCCCTACGACTCGAAAAATAACTACAACTACGAGCAGAATCACGGCCATACGTGCACTGGTCAGAAAACTGTCTCTTGGCGTGTGCCTTTGGCCTTGCAGTTGATTCCTGCTTGGATCTGTAAGTTAATCCCAATGCTTTTTTTCAGAGAATAAAGATTTCTAACGTCTCTTTACTTGGACAGTGTTCTTCGGATTGTTCTTCTTCCCCTTCTCTCCTCGTTGGTTGATGTTGAAGCACCGTGAAGATGAAGCCCGTGCTGCCCTCAGCAGACTCCGCCGCCTCGACCCCCAGGACCCTCTCCTCACTGCCGAGTTCTTGGAAATCAAGGCTGCTGTTATGTTCGATGAACAGACCGAAGCTGAGTTGGTCGGTGCCGGTGGTGTCCTTGCTCCCTGGAAGGCCCTCTTCGCTCCCAACATGATCAAGCGTGTCTTTTTGGGAAGTGGCATGATGGTTTTCCAGCAGTTCACTGGTATCAACGCCGTCTTGTACTATGCTCCTCAGATCTTCAAGTCTTTCGGTTTCTCTTCCACCACCACCGATCTTCTGGCTACCGGTGTCACTGGTATCTTGCAGATCATCTTCACCCTTCCTTCCGTCTTCTTCTTGGACAAGTTCGGTCGTAAGACTTTCTTGATTGTCGGTGCTATCGGTATGTTCTGCTGCCACGTCGTCGTCGCCTCCGTTGAGGGTGTCTACAAGCCCCAGTGGGACAAGAACGAGCATCTCGCCGTCGCTCAGGGTTGGGTTGCCATTGTCTTCATCTGGCTCTTTGCTGTTAACTTCGCCTACTCTTGGGGTCCCGTCGCATGGGTCCTTGCTCAGGAGATCTTCCCCGCCAGTATGCGTTCTCGTGGTGTTGCCATCGTCGCTTCCACCAACTGGATGTTCAACTTCATCATTGGTCTCACCACCAAGGACATGCTTGACTCCATGCAGTACGGAACCTACATCTTCTTCGCCATCTTCTCTCTTGGTGGTGGTTTCTTCATCTGGCAATTCTTCCCCGAGACCAAGGACAAGACCCTCGAGGAACTCGATGTCTTCTTCGGTGGTGACATGGGCAGCATTGCCCACAAGGACCGTGAGCGCATGCAGCGTATCTACGAGGAATTGGGATTGGCCTATGCTTCTGAAGTGTCTGATCTCAAGGTCGATGAGAAAGCTACCATTGCCGCCCACGAGGAGTAAATTAGTTTCTGATTTCCAGATTATACATATGATTGACGAAGAGAGAAACTTATTTACGCTACATAGCTAGTATAACTTAATCTATAACTATATATTCAATTTGATATCATTCATTTGTTGTCATCGAACTTCCGTCATTGTAAATCGGTCCATTACTTGGTTGTGTTGTAAAATGCGCCCTACAAGCTTGTGGCAGTAATCTCTTCATGTTCCGATAGGTTGCAGGTAAGCAACGAGATGGAGATTTCCGGATGTATGTACTCGTACCTCGTTATTCAAGCCCTAAATAAGCTGACCCGTGATAGCAATGTCGATGTTTGTAATGCAAAACACCAACGTCTTCTCTTTTTGGCTTAGGGTTTCTTACACCTTATTGGTCAAGGCCAAAAGGCCAATCTCGTTATAAATTACGAATTGTGATAAATGCCGGGGTCTCGATGCTGGAAAGGTTGATCCAAGCATTATACCCAGAGCACATGTTTCATTGAGCATGCAATAATGTTTCGAAAATCAACGGTTCTGCCGGACCAAGTTCATTAATATCAAAATATGGTAACAGCCTGATTGTTTGAGTAGGTTCCATTGTCACCAAGTCAACAATCTCACCTTTGTTTCCCTGTTGCTCAAGAAAAGTCGGCTGAATCGTAACCAAGAATCTGTTCTTACTATACATCGGGATGCAATCCGCGGACTATGGCTTCAATTTCGAGAGTTACCGGGAAGGAAATGGATAGATAAATAGAAGCAGAGTCTCCTCTATCAGGACTATGTATATGCGAACTCACCACGATACAAACAACGTCAACACAGCAACAAAAAAGTCCGAAAAAATCTTCTTCTTCTCCAGTCAGATACCTCAACCAAGCATTCTTGGATACGCTTAGAGGAGTAAAATGAGCGCTTCAGACCGATGGTCCTCAGAGCCCCGTCTAAGCCTCCTGCCACCGGAGTTAGTGGGTGCAATCGTCAAAGGGGTTGGTCTTTTGAATCCTTGATTGAAACAACAACGTATACAATGCTAACTGAGTTCTTAGTTACCACTGAAGGATATCGTGTCCCTCGCGAAAACCTGCAAATTGATGCACCAACGAATGATCCCTTTTATGTATCCCGTGCTGACTATCTATAAACAAGTCTTCCCATGGGAGCATGACAGCCAGGGTCTTGACTTGGACAAGTATCGAAGAACATTTTTCCAGCAAGACGGTTCGAAGGAAACCCTATCAATCTTCCACTTTGTGAAAGATCTGAAATTCTTGCCTACGCCTTGGATGATCCATCGATGCTCTTTAGAACAGCAACTTGCTTTTCATGATCCAGGCGATCCACCCGTGGACGACACGCACCATAATCGTATTCTCGAAGCCTTTTCTTTGATAGCAAGGCAGGTCTTTTCTGGACTCCACCCAGGGAGATTGAGCCACTTTTCGTACGCATTCCAATCGCCAGATACTAATTTGATTGAATGAGTCACTAATCATCTTTAACAGATGGATGTTAGGCTACTGCATGCCAGAAGAAGTCCTTGGATTGCAGGGCTATATTACCATTAATCAGTCAAACCTGAAGTCCCTTTCGCTGACGGTTGACGGCGCATGCTCTAAACGCGGTCTTGCCGGACTCGCCCAGTTCAATGATCTTCAGCATTTTTCGTGGCGTGGAGTTAGCAGTCAACGAAATTTTCGCCTCTTTCACAAGGTTGTCCAACACAACGCCCGCAATCTTGTCTCTCTCGAGGTGGAAGTGGTGCGTCGCCTCGGGGCCGAGCGATCTGAGCAAGAAATCTATTTGGACTTAGTTTGGCTTGGCCTACTGGTAACATCGGACAGACATATTACGAAGCTTGCACGAGTAAGTACGGTTCAGAATGGATTCAGGCTCAACAAGCTCGTGTCTCTGTCTTTGCGCAATGTTTCGCTTAGTGCTTGGAGAAGCGGCGAGACTTTGACTTTTGATCCGGCAAGGTTGATAAACTTGACACTCGACTTTTGCCCAAAGACGCTTCGTTTTTTCGAAACGTGGGATCTCTCTAACCACGGCCTTTCCCTTCGGTCTTTCCGTGGGATGATTGGGGATGATTGGGGAAGGCGTGCATCATTTCCTCTGGAGGATTTGATAGCCAAACATGGCAGCAGCTTAGAAGATCTTTATATCAGCATCACGGACAACATTGATATGGACATAGATTGCGAACTCATCGCGCCCACTTTGAAACGATTATGTCTCAGCTTCCTCAACCAGGGAGTACTGGGCCGAGCTGAGATCGCTCTTCCTGATGCGTATTCCATTCGGATGATACTGCAAGAATTACCGGGCCTAGAAGGGTTCGCTTTTTGTAGGTCTCCGCAATTTTTGGTAAGTCAAAATGGACGAGGAGTCTGCCGATAGAGTCCATTCCTTTTTCTTTTATTGCCCCCGTCGTCGACACATATGCTGACACTAGTTCACCAAGCGCAAATATCTTCGACACGGCGCGGGACCCTATCCAAACCTCCGAGTTATTCATTTCAGAACATCAAAATTGAGCATGAGCGACATCAGCCCAATGGTGGATTACAGTTGTACAACAAAGATCATAATCGACTCGATCAAACAATACGAGAGGTATGATACATTAAACAGCACGGCTGTTATGTTATCGGAGCTGGTTGACTTCGCAGCCTGGGCCTTTGACTGCAGCGCTTTCCCTAGTCTCGATATTATAGCAATGGGCGATTTATTCGAACCTTGTGCCGGTGTTGTTCTTCGTCGCCGAGATAATTTACCACGATTCAGTTCAGGCGAAGTCGAAACACTAATGCGGGCCTATAATGATTATAGGAAGATCGACTCTGCACCCATCATACCTTATGAGTTTGTGAGACCCAATGACCCACGTCCCTGGAAAGGCATGGAGAAATCCCGTGAGATGGCCCAAGCGAATTCACTTCATGAGCCATGGGCCAGGAGTGGTCTTTTAGGTTAGCCGGAATTGACAAGGTAGAGCATGATAAACTGGGCAATCTCGCACAGTCAGACAATGACTAAATCAGTTCTAACAGCACATCCGAGGAGTCCCGGAGAAGTCTAATAACTACCTACATGATGACAAAATGTTTTCCGAATTGTGATATTGACATCGCAGTTGTATCCAGTGCCCGATCACTCATCTGGTATACTAAAAAACTCACATTGGGGATGGTACGAGCCACCATACAAGGTCATATTGCAGCATACCTGGTGATGACTCTTGCCGACAAATTAAGCCTCCCCTCAACGCTTTTGCGTGGATAAGTACATACCGCATGAGAAATGATTTTCCTCAATCCCCCTCGCCGGATCATCGTCGCGATTTGGGGCTTATTGAGATTACAAACATTTTGGAGTCTACTCAAAGCATATCCCGAATTGGATTTCATAGCCTATATAGCGCAATAGTCCCGGACGGATCAAATTTGAAAGCCTATCGCCATACACAGTACCAATCCGACTTGCAAGCTCCTTGTTCCACCAGCAATAGTATTGTTCCCAGCTTCTTTATCCAGTTATTTCAGGCTCGAAATCCGGACAAGATGTGCGAGCACGTCAAGAAAGCCTGCAGGCCGACCCCGCGCGTTGATGGCTCACATTTCAATAATTCACATGAAATGACTGGGGAATGCTCAAGCTAATGCGTATCAATTCAAGAAGAAGCGGCACAGTACTGCTCGCCATCTTTGCCAACACACTGTAGACCACCATCTGATGGAACTGGGCAGTTCTGCAACACAGTCCACATGGCATAAGACTCGCCACCTTCCCCATCGACTTCGGGCACTAGGTAGTCCTCGCATTGCAACTAGACATAAAGATTAGCTTTCAAAAGCAATGTATTGACCTGCACTGTTCACATACCAGATATCCCGTATCGCAATAGCACTCTGTAGCTCCCACATCATCACAGTAGTTACTGGGATAGTTGCATGCTGCGGCCTTCAAACCGAGGAGGGCGAAAGGAAGAATGCTGTAGAATTTCATTGTGGTTTTGTTGTTGTTGAAATTGCTTGAAGGGTTGTTTTGTTTTTGAAAAGATATGATAGAATGTTCGGTTTAGCTGCCTGATCAAGAAGAAAGACAGATTGAAAGAGTTCATTTCAGCCTTTTATACTTCAGACAACCAATCTTCCGAGTCGTAAAGAGTCATGACAAAAGGGCCAAAAGAATATTGAACCGGATGATCATGCACTGTTACATACATGGCTGACCAGTGACCACTAATTCGACCCTGGCTTTGTTGGTGTGGTCATCCAGTGCTTTTCATGTATTTTCAACCTTTCAGGAGTATCACTACGAGAAAATATCAATATTAAGTTGATTCGCTGATTTGAGCTAGGGTACATATCTAAAGAGATGATCAGACGATTTATTTCCCGGCCATGACGTATTCGCAGTCTTTATTCTACAATAGATTGAATGTCACGGTTCCAAGGTGGAAAATACAGCACCAGGAGGATATTCAATGGTTTCCAAAGCTCGGATAGTATACATCGTGATTACGTTGGCTCCAAAGCCAATATATGGATCCATGTTCTGACGTAGATCCCCAGAGCCAGCCCTATCAAGCTTAGCTCTCGTGACTTCGCCCTCTGAATTTTAATTATAAGCATAGACTTCTTACCCCATAGCTACCTAGGTGGCTTTCTAAGGTCTTAAAATAGCGGTCATCTTGGTTAGTGATCAACAATTTATGTCTTGGTGCCTATTCTCGCCCTCGAACATTAAACAACCTTTCCTAAAAACATCATCTACAGACCCTATTGGCGCGGGAAACCCAGTCCATCAAAAGATCTTCGTGGTGCTCTCCTTTACCCCAGTGGTTTTCAGCCATTTCGAAGCGGTTATCACTTTTGGCATAACTATGTATGGATGATATCAACATTGAATGGGCTCTACCAGCTGCTAGAACCAGATTCTATGGAACCATGGCCATCGTTTACCTCTTTACGTACCAAAAATGTTTCCAATCGAACCCAATTGAGACATGCTTGATAGATGGTGATACGAATGAGCCCTGGGGCATGGACCTGAGTCCACAGTTGACATGATGAAATTGCTTTTCCCTGGATCCTGGAGTCCAGCCATGTATGCGTCAGTAGTTATCCTTAGAAGGTTGAGCCCTAACTCTAAATGTGGATATTACTTAACACGATCGAAAGACCCCATCGTCGCTCCAATCTCCGCACCAACATACCGATCTTTTTTGAGTGGCTCGATTAGTCGCCGGGAAAGCGCTAATGACGAACCCTGAATATCTGATTCACTAATAGGTACGCTTTCTATCTAGGCGCTGTTGGTTCAGGTCGGCTTTCCCCAAGAGGCTAAGTGTACGATCAGCTCAATAGGCCTACTACAAGGTGATGTACTAATGTTCCACTTACTCACAACGGCATAGACGTTACTTTGAACCCAATAGTTATCGTAGGTTCCGGGTAACAACTTTTCCCGGATAGCATGTTGGTCCAAAGAATATTCATGTTCCAATGTACGTCAATGTACCTCCATGTACCTGTTCGCTATGACCGTTTTGCAAGACGAAAGGGGGCGAACCTTCGTCATATGTGTCGGACGATCCCTGAATAGCTTCATTTCCCTCTTTCCTTGCTGACCTCTTTTGCCACCTTTGTACGTATACAGCGGTATCATATGGCCGTATGAGCCAAGTACGTAGGCTTATACGCCTAGTAGCTATTGCTAGATCCGTCATTCATTAAGAATCAATAAGCTATATTGGACCGGCTCAACCTTTTGAATAGGCTAGTTTGGATGAGCCTTACACCAATCGCTTTCAATCACACCGGGACCGCACGGGGGTTCAACCAACAAGTATATAAAAACAAACGATTGAGATTCGCTGATCCCATGCTGAGTTGTAACATGAAAAGAAGCGGTATTCTAGTCTATTGTTCAGTAAGTGCCAAGGTCCCACGTGCACCGCCGGGGTTACAGCAACAGGAGAGTATACGGTGGTTTCGGCGAGTATATATTTTAGTATACCTTAGTCCTGAAGCTAATAAGGCATACATTGATTCTTATGATTCTTAACCCTGAGTGCTAGCCCTATCAAGCTTAGCCTTCACTATCTAGCCCTTTGAACCTTACCTATAAGCATACTTGGAAAGGCTTGTCGCCTCTGTTACAAAAAATCCAAGCCTGAGCTCAATTTACAACTTTGAATAAGTGAAGCTGTTTCAACAACCACCATTCTTCCTACATGATATTTTTCCTCACACAATCATACCATCATGAAGTTCAATCTTCCCATTTTCCAAAATCACTCATTATCGAAAGTGAAATATGAACATTTACCAAACGAAAAAGGCAAAACTTCTTGCTCAGAATGCGGTCAAACTTTAAACTTGGCAGGCCATCATTCAAAGATAAATCTTTTGATCTGTGCCTGTATTGCTTCTACCCTGGGTACTGCACTTATAATGGGTACGATTATGTATTCCATGCGTCGGGTTTCGGGGAATCAGTTGCATATTCAGTATGCAACAGATAATTTATTCGGAGAAAGTAAGTTTGGAGATATCTATCCTGCTTAGGCTGGCTTTATTTTACTGGGATGCTTCTTTTTCTTGTTCTCGCTGATACTCCTTACTGACTACTGACTTTTCCTCTCATAGTTCCAATAGTAGACACGCTTTTCCAAGAAAACCCCGATTTCGTTACTTCAGATCCACATGATGGTGCCTGGTCTACGCCTGGTATACCGGAATCTCTCAGACATACTGTATGGGATGACATATATAAAGGTTAACCGCCATATAACATCCAACGCTAAGTTGGAAGTCTCCAAAATTGAAATGCTGAATGTGTAGTACTAATTCCCACCAGGTGCATGGATCGAGGTTCCTCATCCTGCAGAAATTGGTCTTTCGGGTGGAGTTCCTATGCATTTTTTCCGTGGAGAACATTCTTCTCCCGTGGAAGGGGAAGCTTATGTGGTGTCATACCTTCATCAGATTCATTGTATTGTATGTATATGGTTCTTCTCCTACTCATCTCTGTGTGCGCAATCTGAATTCGAGCTGATTTTAGAACTCGTAGGGAGAGCTAAAACACCTATTCATTGAGTATGAAAAGACACAGAAGATAGACAAACTGGAGCATGCGACTCACTGCATCGAATATCTGCGCCAGGTTAGTCCAGCAATAGATTCTACTAGATCTTCAACTAATCTCTCCTTTAGTCTGTTATGTGTAACGCCGATTTGACGCTCGAGAGACCTCAATACCTCAGCAAGGATAGATTTAATGGCTCTACTGGGTGGGACGCGGTACATCAGTGCCGGGACTGGTCAAAAATCCATGAATTCCTCTTGTCTCACAGAATTTATTAGAGCCAAAAGATCATGTGCTCTGAATCTTGGAGGATTAAGGAGATCAGGAAAGAGGTATTGTATTGTTCTGGGAACATTGAAATATCTTGTTGCTGCCACACCTGTTCCAATAGCTGGAGACAAAGCAAAATCGATGGACTGAAATGATCTCGTCATTAATACCAGTATCAACTTCTGAATAGCCAGGGTCTGGAATTGCTCTCTTATAGTCTGTCATGGTTATGAAGGCTAGTGATGAATGCATCAAATGACGGAAGTAGGCATAGATGAAACAACAACCAACCTCTTTCCCATGTCATTATCTTGCCTTTTTACGACGAAAATTGCAGAGGACTTCCAGGTAGCAGTTACTGCCAAAATTTAAATACTAACAAAGCCTAAATCAGTAGGAAAATTCCAGTTGGTCATGTATTTAAGTAATAAAGCAGCCAGAGAAATACCCCGCTTCACACAAACAAAGAACCGGTGGAGTAACATTTTAAGGTACATATCGGACTCTCTCGGAGTATCTATCAGCAACAATCTCCTCTGATTTATTTACGTTTCCCAATAAATTTCTTAGCCGGATTCGATTTATCACATTTCATGCATGCAAGAAGGGGCAGGGGTCTCTGGACGATAATGGAATAAGCGAGTCGATCATTGATTTAAGGGGCCGCGTAGTTCTTGGTTGAGCTGTTCTTTGAATGTCCTAACATCTGGAACCCCGAAATTATCTTGCTCATGTATTACATGCGAATGAAACTGTTATTATGATGGTATCACTTGTCGAAATACCTACATGAACTAAGAACGTGCCGAGGTCCGTCACTAATCATTCCGTGAATCTAAAAGCCATACCGCCTAATCAGAAACTACCTAGAAGAAAGAAGGTCGAATCTCCCTGAACGATACATCTTTACATTGCTATTTGATCTGATTATGATATACTCCAAGCAACAACCCCTGAATTAAGAATATAACACAATGACCCAAGACGGTGAGCTAGGGCAACCGCCTTTGGCGGGGTTAAAGGGTTAGTATTGCCAATGTCTAAGACTATGAATAACGATATAACTGACGTGAGATCTCGGTACAGTTATCGAACTCGCAGGTATCGCAATGGCTCCCTTCACAGGCATGGTCCTCGCCGACCTAGGCTGCGACGTAGTCCGCATCGACCCTCCAACCAAAAAACATACCAAAACGACAACACCACAAAAACGCTGGATAGACTCACTATGTCGGCACAAAAGTTCTGTCATTGTGGATTTTCAGTTTCCGGCATCACGGGAAGCGTTTTTGAGATTGCTGGAAGTTGCCGATGTGCTGATTGATTCCAATCGGTCCTACGTGTTTGAACGCATGATTGGCATGAGTGCTGATGAACTGTGTCGACGATACCCGAGACTCATATATGCGCGTGTTACGGGTTATTCGCGCTACGATGAGAAACATGCGAATGCATTGGGCCATGAGAATAATTTCATGGCGGTGTCGGGTGCTTTGCCTGCTTTGCAACATGCGTCGCCAACAAGCAACACTACTAATGAAGATATCACAATATTAAGACCAACGGTCAATTACCTAGCCGACTTTGGCGGCGGAAGCATGTCATGTGTAGTCGGCATTCTCGCAGCCGTCATCCACCGCAACGTATCTGGAAAGGGTCAGATCGTCGACGCAAGTGTCCAGCAGGGTACGCGGTATTTAGCCACATTTCCTCTGCAGCGAAGGAACGGTCAACCCGACAGCGAACCATCGCTTACGGGCGTTAATGACGCGCCGTGGTCGGATGTCTACAGAACGGCTGATGGGAAGTACATGATGGTATCCAGCATTGAGGACGCCCTTTATGAGCGATTGATACGTGGATTAGCCCTCGACCCAGCAATGATGCCTGATCGAACTGATCGTCGGAACTGGCGAGTGATTAGAGATGTGTTGGCGGTGAGGTTTGCGTCGCAGTCCCAAAGTCATTGGAGGAGCGTGTTTGAACGGTTACAGGCCTGCGTTAGTCCTGTGTTGGATGTGGATGATGTTGCAGTCGGCGTTGAGCAGCCATTGGTGCACATGAGTCGTACGCCGTCTTTGCCAACGGGGATGGATTCAGGAACGAAGATGCCGGAGCTCGTACTGGGCAGAGAGAACAAAGAGGTCGTCCATCGCTGGCTCGGGACGGATGATATTCGCGTGGATGACGGCGGTAGTATTCGAATTGTTTCAAAGCCCAAACTGTAAAGTATTTATGGGCCCTGGCACTTTTGCTGCTCATGGTTTCATCCCATCTCCAATTCTCTCTCCATCCAGGGACGGGGACAGATGGGTCCGCGGGAGGACCCGTTATGCAAACCAGCTTCACACGGGAGATTTGATCTACAGCCTACACGTCAGCATGGATCAAACCACTAGCGGAGTCTATTCTAATTAAAGAGTTGGCTCGAACTACGGAGGACTGACCGGTCCTCGTTTCATATCACTTGAACCATGAATCATGGTAACTATGTTCTACATACGGCTATGCCATCGGCAGTTGGTTTCGACAGCGCTTCCGCTGCTGCAGACTTTCCATGTAATACGTCCTTCTATTATCGAGGGAGGTCTCCACATGAGCTATATTAAGTTAGGTATAATAAGGTACCATAATGCTCCTAGGTTCTTGGTCGTTTGGTGCAAGGACGAAGCGGTGACAGAAACGGAACAGTTGTCATCGACTAATGTCCGCTTGACGGGGTCCAGTCATGATCATACGATGATGTGAATATTCAATGATTCTAAGATTAGGTATATCATTAACGGCTCCTGAAATCATTAGGATCCGTAGTAAACAACGAAGGCAAATCTCTAAGCCCTAACCCTATATGATAAGGGCTAGGGCTAACACGGTAAAGGATCCGCCGGGGCCTGTTACTGGCTGGAAAATGTACCCTTATACAGCTGCTCGAGAGATGCAATTTGCTTTCCCCCCCGCCTCTAGCGATCGATCTTCTTAAATATAGCATCTTAATTTCTGTCTGTCGACGTGATGGCAATACCTGAGTGTTGCCTGCTTGTGACTTTGACCCAGCGCACTGGTACAGCTGGACAACGATGAATCGTCCGGTCCAGTGGGCACAGGGATCCAGTTTGGGCAGCACTTTATTTCAATATTGACTGGTTAATCGTTCTTTTTCCCCTTTTCCGGTCTGCTCTTTTCTTTCCTGCTGTTCTCTGAGGTTACATTCTGGCCGGTACTAAATGGCCTGATAGGCTGATACTAGCCTAGCTAAGACCGAAAGCTTGTTGGTCGAGAATTAAACAAACTTTGGACCCAGCCTGTTGGAACTGCATACCCCAGCTGATTGATCGTATTTTTGCCTCTTCTTGCCACAAGGTCCGAATTCACTCATTTTTCCCTATCCGCCCCGCGAATCTTTTGATGTAATCCATCTGTCCCCCGGTTGCACGAGAGAGTTTCGCAGGAACCCGCCGTAAACATTCTCCGGGGAGGTTGGGAGTTTTTCTCGGTAGCTTTCCGGGGAATCTTGGATAACCCCGCGACTTGAGACGACGGCCGGACGGCGACTTGGAGTGAATGAGGAAGGAAATATGAGTGGCACCGGCACGCTGGAGATTGATGTGAGCTTACGAATCAAATGAATGACGCCGATATGTGATTTCGAAGTTCGAAATGCTGTTTTTATTGATTGTCGGGGTTATGGGTCGCATGCTAACGGAACTTCGATTAGAGCGAGGAGCTGTACGATGCTGATACCATACTGAGCACCGAGGCAGAGACTCGTAAGTCTATTTCTCGCTTTCCGGATCAATTGAGCGGGACATTTCTTGGAAAGGAAAATTGAGGAGAAAGAAAGCTGACGTCTCTAGGCTATAGCCCCTCGTCATTGCAAAGCTACAATTTCGAGAATGGCCGCCGATACCACGTCTACCGCGACGGCTCCTACATGATGCCCAACGACGAGAAAGAGCAGGAACGTCTCGATCTCGCGCACCACATCTTCAAAATGCTTCTCCGGGGCCATTTACATCGCGTCCGCCTACCCCGTACACCGCGCCACGTTCTCGACTTCGGTACCGGAACAGGATCTTGGGCTATAGACTTCGCCGACGTCCACCCGGACAGTCAAGTCGTAGGCATCGACCTATCGCCGATTCAGCCGAGTAATGTACCGCCCAATTGTCGTTTTTTCGTGGATGACGTCGAATCGCCGTGGACGTTTGATTCGAAGTTTGATTTTATACATGCGCGAGCGATGGCCGGGTCGATACGGGATTGGGATACATTGTTGCAGCAGGCGCTGGACAATCTGAATGAGGATGGCGTTATTGAGATACAGGAGTATGAATCAGTATATAAGTCGGACGATGGCACGTTGGAGAGGACGGAGGCGATTCAGACGTGGCAGCGGCAGTTGAATGAGGCGAGTGAGAGGTAAGACATTATGACATGATCAGATGTCAGCGATGTTTACTGGAATAGGGTCGGTCAACCGATGAACTCGGTAGAAACGCTCAAAGCACGACTGGAAGCGTGCGGGTTTGTCGATGTGCGAGATGATGCATACAAGGTACGCCGCCCACCCATTGCCATCTTCTGGAAGTCACAAATCATCCTAACTCAAACAGCTTCCCGTAGGCCCCTGGCCCAAAGACCGCCGCCTTAAAGAACTGGGTTACATGATGCTCTTCCACAGTTTCGAAGCACTCGAAGCATTCACACTAGCCCCTTTCACACGCGTTCTTGGCTGGACCTACGACGGATTGCGTCAATTGATGGAAGGGGTCAAGGCGGAGTTGTCTTTTGCTCATAATCATTTGTATGTGATTATCCATTTTGTGTATGGGCGGAAGCCGACGAAACCAGTGACAACATGATCTTCTGCTTTTTACTTCCGTTTGATACAGGTTGGGTTCGGCATGAGTAGATTTCTGGCGGATATACGGACTATTTTTTTCTATTGTTTGATATCACAAAGCGTTTCGGGGAAGGTCATCTGATTGAATCATTTAGCAATACTGGGAGGATATCTGACGGTGTTTTTTTTTTCGGATTTATTAAAAGCGATTTGTTTTATTCCACGCACAATCGATTCGCCTACCGGGGAGTTTTAAAATGTTTGTGCAGGCGTACAGGGAGTATTATGGTCTGGAGCACTAGAATATTGAGCAATTGAAGTATCGAGAATTGAAAATCCGGGGGCAGTGAAAGGAGCTTCTTATTAAGGGTAAAAACGCACGCTACTTGCCTTGGAAGAAGATGCATATTGTACGACATGTCCGTCAAATGCTGTCCTACCGGAACAGAGAATGACACATGTTTTGACTGCGTGGTGAGAAACATGAATTATATAGTCAACTAATGCAGTCAAATATGTATGTATTTAGTGCTGTAGGAGTTCCCTTTCATCAGTTAGAAAACATGGTGGATGGTTCTATGGACCACGATACCAAATTTTCTATATAGCCACATACATGGTAATCAATTGGAGAAAGATCCAAACTAGTCGTCTGACAATCAATCGGTTAAACGCTATGAAGAGACACGTACACCGGTGTAGAATGCAACAGGCCTTGGGATGTTATCAGGTCATTCCCACCCCAATCTGAAAGCACAGAGAGTTCGATTCAGTATGGCAGCCCATACCTCGAAGGATCTTTGAGATTACCCTCACTGCTCGATCCGAATTGAATCGCAGAATATTACCCTGTTACGGAAGTATCTCCTCCTCTCAAACACGAAAATGGATCATGTCTCTGTCGGGGTCCAGTATTGATCATCAATTGAGACACGAGTGCAGGTTTCAAAGTTAATCCCATGTCATGGCCATCCACATAGTTGCGTAGAACGTACTCGACTGCAGTGTAAGTACGCAAGCAAGTTTCAAATTCGCATGGCGTAGGATATACATACACACGAGTAAGACCACGCACAAATCAGTCCCGGGAGTATGGTACAGCTTCCTAATGGCCACTTCCTCTTCCTCGGTAAGAAGAAGGTGGGTTTGCTTTCATTGCAGTTCTCTAGGTAAGTGACAGCGCACAGAGCAACAAAAGTACGCGGTGAATACGAGGCTAGAGTAGATATGGAAGTGAATACATAAGTAGTTAGACACAAGTTATTTAGTGATAGCATAGAGTCTCTATTACCAGAATGGAACCTTGTTCGGCTCTAAGTATGTAGCTAGCTAGGTAGCGGTGCCACATGAATTGAAACAATTAGGGCTAGGACATGAACCGTTCTGCGAAGAGATCTTTCGAAGACGGCAACTCAATGGCGCACATGTTTAACTTAAGCTTCTGACTCTGTCCAATCGTAGATAACTTTGTCACTTACTCCTACAACACGAATCACTTCTACAAAATACCCGAACTGTATAGGCAACGTAGTTATTTTCAGGTACTCTCTCTCTCTCTACTACTCATTTTACAGAAACAGACCCATCGACGGACGGGACGGGACGGCACGCGCGGGCGACCCATCGACAGAAATGCATGACACAGAAAAGATTCTTGAAATGATATACATCATTTTCCTGTAGATTGACCAAATAGCCGTTATGTTGGTATGCAATGCACGGGTACTTGGCTCGGCGAGCTTAGTTTTTGCGTTCGACACGCGTGGATGGTTTGACTCGGTCAATTCGTATCTTTGAGTTCGTTTGACGAGAGGTATGTGCGCTGACTGACTCAGTGGTAGAGGCTAACATATCCAGAAGTGGACAAAACATCGATGTAATCGGGTATACGTGACCCGACCCTGAATGAATTCTCATAGTTGAGCGGTGATCGTATTCCTATACCTAGTTATCGTCACGATGCAACTCTTAGATGCATGCAAGATTTAAAATCAACTATCCTCCAACCAATCCTGAGCACGCAACAATGATTGCATAATGACAGCAAAGTCAACTCGAAGCAGAGCACTAAAATATGTGTCTAGAAAACTAGTTCACTTCTCGACCGGCGCCAATCCCACCTGTCTGGAACACCCTTGTCAGGTCTCAGCAAGTAGTCAAGGACGGAATGGTGGCCGCGGTGGAGTACCGATATCCAAGAAGTGAATAGATGTCGAACACGTTGACAGGCGGATCCGGGTATTCATGGGTTTGGATCATGCCTTGCAGAGGGGCGTTGACTTTGCATAGAGTTCATGGTTATTCTTGTTAATGATAGAAAATTACCAAAAGCAGAAAGTCGAGCCGGATGAGGAGTTTAAAGAAGAAAGTCATGGAGGGGTAAGCCCTTCGGATTCCCTTTTGTCTTGGTATCTCGCACTCTCATATTTCCTTTCTAACACTCTGTTCACAATTTTTCTTACAACTATGGTACCCTTTTAAACTGACAATCTGCACCTAGTACTTAAAGGATTGCAATTAAAGAGCTTTAGCATTATATCCCGTACCACGTCACAAAGCCGTTTACAACCTGCAAGTCGACCAGACCAGTAATCCTATCATGAGTACCAAACCCAGGTGGAGAAGAGTGATGACTGAGGGGGCATCCTTCAATACACTCAATAGGTCAATTGACACTTTTTACCCACCTGACTCAAATAGCCACAATACTACTCGGGAGCTTATTGCGCAAGTATACCCGGTCGAATGTATGTACGTACGAAAAAGTTCTAAAGTAGCCATGCAACAACGGGTCGGGCGTATGGCGTCGGATCCAGTCCGGTGGGTTCCGAATTTCTTCAGGTTCATGGGCCTCCCTTGGCCGCGAAGGGGGCTTGCCACAGGATCAGACGCTAAGAGTAATGTGGGCTGCATGACATGGCTCCGTGTTTTGTGGCTATTATTACACTACGGAGTTGTGTGATGCCCGGATGTAGATAAGTTAATACCTATAGTTCATTGATACACTGCAGAAACTGAACGTTGCAAGAGTTAAAGCATGTGGTTCTCGCATATCGCGATGTTCGTCTCGTCTCGACCTCTCCTTTGACAATAAAATGAAAGCCGAGGGAACGAATGAATGGCCAGCGTCAGGTGGACTATTTCTAACTTATCGATGGTACGTAGTGTCTTGAAAGAATGAACGTTGCCCGAGGGGTAACTCTTGTATCCATGTCGGAGAATTTTTAGGGCTAAAGCTTGTTGTTGCATCCACATCAGCGAGTACCCGTGAACGTAGTTTGAGTTAAATTGGGACCAACAAAGAATCTAGGAGGGGTATGTATTTCAAATATCCCAGAAAACATCTTGCTTGTCCAACAAGTTATATCAGACTAGAATAGACCACAGGGAAAATCGAGATCGCCTGTACCTTGAGCCGTTGGAGGACTTAAACGAGTCAACCCTCCTTTCTCCCTGCACGACTTGGAAGACAGTCATCACTTGAAACCGTCTTCGAAGGTCTACTACAAGGCCCTACGCTTCCCCAAGTCGTTTCACTCGTATCATTCAACTCACATATCGAAAAAGATATTCAACATGCCTGAAATAGACTACTTTCTTAACCTCCTCAATCTCGAACATCTCCCCCCTCTGCCAGAGGACCCTGTCAAAAGAGCCGATATCGAGTCCGTACTACAAAATGGATACGTTGCTCTTGACAATCTCCTCACAGAGGCAGACGTTCAATCCCTCAGGGAAGAAGTCGATCGTATGACGGGCGATAACCCGCGAAAGGGTCGTCATATGTTCGAGGGCAGGGACACTATCAGGATTTATTCTCTGTTGAACAAGTTTGTCTCTCGCTCACAGAAATAATTAGATCATGCTAAACAGAGAATTCAGGTCACGCAAATTCGACAAGTGTTGTGTGTTCGATCGAGTGCTTGCTTTGAACGAGTATTTCTTGATGAAGGGCTACACTATCTCGGCAACATCGACTATACAAATCAACCCGGGAGAGAAGGCTCAATTATTCCACCATGGTTTGCACCCTTCTGTTCTCTGAAGATAGACATGCCGTACTGACATGACTGACAGATGATGGCTACACATATCTCCCTCGCCCTCGGCCACCAATGGGCGTTGCTATCATGATAGGTAGCTTTCTCTAGAAGTCTGCTTCAACTCTAAGAGTATACTAACAGTTCATGGCGTAGCAATCGATGACTTTACCGCAGAAAACGGTGCAACCCTGATGGTACCTGGTAGTCATCTCTGGAACTCCAAACGGAGACCAACTATGGAAGAGGCTGTACCGATGGTCGGCAAAGCTGGCACTGTTTTGTATGTTCTCTGACTCAACATGAAAGAATCGAGCCTAACAGAATGTAGCTACTTCCTCGGCACAACCTGGCACTGCGGTGGTCCAAATATGACTGATAAGCCTCGCCGTGCCGCGACTATCCAATACTGCCAACCATACGTACGTACTTGGTCGATTTAGTAGATGTCAGAAACTGATGCCTGAAACAGATTCGTGCCGTCGAGAACCAGTTCCTCGCCGTTGACCCGCGTCGTCTGCCTGAGATTCCGGAAGATATCGTCAAGATGATGGGTTACGGCTTACAGAAGCCTTTCATCGGATATGGTATGTACAATTTTTCCACTGCTTGTGTCACAGTCACACATGCTAATAAAGATATCGTATAGTGGACGGTCTTGATCCCCTCAAGGGAGCCAGGCGTATGGTTGATTGGCTTCAACAACCGCTTGACACCCAGCCGCCTGCTTTTGCAACCATGTATTAGTCGTTGATTGATAAGTACTAGTTCGCTGTCTTTTTTTATCTCTCTTTATTCCTCCCAAGGTTATTTGTTGGTCTGGTGTTCCTTTGATGCGGCGCGCGGAGTAGTCATCCTTCGAGCGAATTTTGACATGTTTCTGGCAAGCGATTATGACAATCAGTCCCTCATAGATAGGTATTTGAATAACGATTTTTTGAGTATATGACAGAGTTCAATTTGGAATGAGGTGTAACTTAAGAAAAAAGAAAGAGCGAGACGCGGACTCGCGGCCCTCCGCACCAGGCTAACCGTAAATGGACCAAAGCGCCAGCCAGTCCTAACCTAACAAGTTTACAGCATCGTCATCCTCTAACTACATCTTCAAACTTCAACAGACACTCGTTCAATGGCCAGCACCGCTTGGTGAAGGTACACCCGCAGAATATCAATCGTCAACTTGAATTGCGCGCGACATACAAGTATCGACGGCACTGCGCAGCCACAACCCGAAGTTCATATCGTCGTCAAAGATGAATCCACACATCTCTGTACCGCGACAACACAGCACCGCCAGCTTCGGCGGCAGTTCTGGCGCTGGCTCCGCCGGACGAGGGAATTCAGGTATCAAAATGCCGAGGTTTTTTAAAAGGTATATCAATCTTGCTTGAAACGTACGCGAAATGACTACGCGCTGACCTTCGGTTAGATTATTCAAGTTCCCGCAGATGGACTTTGAGATGGCCATTTGGGAAATGACATCGCTATTGATTGCGCCAAAGAAAGTTTTCAAATCAATGTACTACCATGTTAGTCCTTCATTTCTCCCGCAGACAAAGGAGTATTGCAGCTGACCCTAATCTAACAGAAACGTAATACCACCTTTACCTCCATCCCATGCAATTTACCGAGTACAGCTGACCACTGCAGAAACAAAAAACACCTGGCACCGACCCGACCCCTCATTCACCTACCTCCTCTCCTTCTTCCTCCTCCTAACCGCGCTCGCCTGGGGCCTCGCCTACTCGCCCAGCTTCGGATCCATATTCCGCCTCTCGATACTTTTCATCTTTGTCCATTTCATCGGCACATCACTCCTCATTTCGACAATCGCTTATTTCGTTGTTGGGCGCATATTCGGTCCGAATGGCGCAGCGGCGAGTCTGACTGGACTGTCACGAGGATCGAGGATGCCGAGACGCGGTGCTGCGCAGGGATTATTTGCGCAGCCTGGTGAGAAGGAGCAGATTGAGTTTGGGTATTGCTTTGATGTATGTCACCACCACCATCCGGTTTCACAAAGGAACACACTTGCTTACATTGAATTGTTTGATGGTAGGTCTCGAATAGAGCGTTCTTCCCGCTCTACTTACACCTCTACGTCATTCAATTCCTTCTCCTCCCACTCCTTACCCGCAATCCGCCGAACTTCCTTACCACTTTTCTCGGAAACACGCTTTACCTCTCCGCACTATTGTACTATACATACATCACCTTCCTCGGATACAACGCCTTGCCATTCCTACACAACACCGAATTGCTGTTGTTGCCGATCCTGGTGTTGTCGATACTGTGGCTCGTGAGCTTGATTGCAGGCTGGAATGTCATTACGCAGGGTCGCGGGGTCGAAGGGCTGTTTTGGGGGGTTTGATCTGGACATATATACTATACGACTGGATATTTGGGAATGGCGGGGGGAAAGGATCGAAGGGCTCAGGGTTCCCCTTCTCTTGTTTTGTGAAATATGTGCTGCCGCGTTGCTACTCACTTTACCCGCAAGTGACATGTCGACGTTTATTTGCATTGACAGGCGTTTGGTGCGTTTTCTGTTTATATACTTCTGTGAGCCTTTACTTGACTTTGCCGATGCATAGACATTTGCATGTACGGGAGAAAATATATATTCCCTAATATCCTTCAAGAAGATATATCCTATCCAACGCCCCGATCGATAAGTCCCAAGTGCATATCGATAGAATTTCACAGATACAATCATCATCACTTCTTAGAAACCTTCTTCCCACCTCGTGCAGGCTTCCCAAGGGCCGCTTCACGAAGCTTCTTCTCGCGCTCACTAATCTCATCCTGACGAGCCTTTTGCTGCGCCTCCCGCTCCTCCTTCTCGGCTTCCCTGCGGGCTTTCTCGGCCTCTCTGCGCTCGCGCACAAGTCTCAACCGCTCCATATCAGCGCGTGCTTCATCCGTTTTGCCCTCCATGTGCAGTTTCATGTATCGTTCACGCGCCTGTTGGGCCTCCAGCGCCTCTCGCTCTCGTCGGGACAGTTGTTCTGTGTTTTTCGGTTTCTTGGGCGGCGCTGCGTCCGCTGCGGGGGGAGCAGCCATGGCCTGCGAACGCGATTTCGCAGAATGATTCGGGTTGGCGGGTAAAGCCTCATCATCCTCGTCATCATCATCTTCTTCATCCTCGGAGTCTGTGGGCGGCAAATCACCGGGTTGAGCGACGACTTGATTCCTCTTTCGGATAGCTGCTTCCTTTTTGGCTTTGGCGGCTGCTTTGCGTTGTTCACGGGTCATTTCTTCGGGTGCGACTTTGGAGGAGCCGGGGGCACCGTCGTCATCGTCGGAAGATTCTTCTTCTTCAGAAGAGTCGTCGTCTTCTTCGGAGGTGGGTTCGTCTTCGGGGTCCTGTTTTCGATTAGTTTGTTGTTTGGTACGTACGTGACGAGGTTGTAGTTGTTCCTACCCTCCACATTCCCAAGGCACCGCCATCTTTGTCGAGGGGTTGTAAGTCGCGACTAAAGTGTTTACCACCTCCTCTGGTAGGCTTTGAGAATTTTCCACCACGACCGCGGGGTGCCATGATGAGTGTAGTTTGGAGTTGATAAGGAAACGGAGTAAAGGATCTTGAGGAGAGATCTCGTTAGCAATGATGTGGCTTCAACAGCTTCTAGAGCATAATACATACAGCGTCGGTCAAAAATCTGTGTTTGAGCTCAACTTTTGTCGTGTGATCAAGCGGGGTCGAAAGCTCTGCTCTGTCTTTGTTTGCAGGTCACTAGAATCAAATTTCATCAAGCAGTGAGATGCCGTTCAAAGGGTGTCGAGAGAGTATTCGTCAAGCCCGAGTCAACAATGTAGTCAAGTGTATCTATCTTAGTTGATCGTGAAAGCATCGAGCACTGAAGAAGCCCCTCCGTGCCCCTCCTGCCTTTAAAAGCGTGGGTCCCCGCCTGCCACCTTCCCTTCCCCCTTCTGTCGGCCAATGAGAGTCACCCCGTTCCTAATTTTATCGAATTCGAGTCCCCTGGATTTCTCGACTACATAGTTACATCCTTTCTCCCTCAACTGTTGTGAGTGTCTCATCATCGACTCGGTCATCGTTGTCTCTGTAGCAGACGAGGTGTGTCGAGCCAGTTTTCCGCCTGTAGGTACACACGATGACACAGATACGTGGTTAACGCCATTTCATCGAATACTGAGAATGACCACCCATTGGCGCCGGTTCTCCAAGTCAAGGTCAATCCGATTCTCAAGTCGTTGACAAACCGCGCTATGAGATTTATTTATCCTAGCGGCTATCGGTTTCCTGGAGCCAGTCGTCCTGTTGCGCGTTCTTCGAAGAGCCTGGCACTTAGGGCTAGGGCTAGGGCTTGGCTTGTCAGATGGCAGCAACGGAGTTGCGAGTCTTTGCAGTTATCAAGCTGTACTAATCCATAGAGTGGTGCTGGGATGAAGCTTTCCATCTCTCCCTGGTCCACAATCAAGCTTTCCAAATACCGATGTTCCGCTTGTGATGATCCTGCCAAGACCCTTCTTTGATGGTCAGGCATTCAATCAGATAAAAAAACGGATCAGTGTCGACGTAATATTCATGTTACATGCAATAGATTGCCGACATCACTGGCGGATTTGTACTGAAGATGCATACTTGCCAAGCATCCCCGCGTCACATCATCTGGGGTAACATCCATCCGAAAAACCGAGGAGAAACTCTTCCACCAACCCCAGGCTCTCCACAGCCCTGCTTCAGTGCAAAGTGCCTGCAGAATGTGACAATTAGGCGGCTCATAAGCTGAAAGTGCGGAGGAAAAGACCGTTCGCGGGTCAAGGGAGAAACGATCTTACGGATCTTCCTTAATTTAACCACCCATCAGTTGCCATACCCCGGGTAATTTCATATTGAGGATGTTAGTGGCCGCTCTGGGCGAACATCTCAGAGTTATAAACCCATGAGTGCCTATATTGAGCTCATCTAGTCGGACAGATTTCTCAGAAACGAGCAAATTTGTAAACAACTCAGCATGAAGAACCCGTTTTCCACCCTTTGCGCCCTTGGCGCGCTTCACATGAGCAGTGTTACAGCTGCAACACTCTATCTTGCAGGTGACTCCACCATGGCAGCTGGCGGTGGTGGTTCAGGAACCGATGGCATGCTTCTTTCTTCACCCTGCCTCAACGCATACTAACATGTATCAGGGTGGGGCCAATATATTGCATCCTATCTATCCCTGACTGTGAGCAACCAAGCAGTCGCCGGACGCAGTGCTCGCTCCTACACACGCGAAGGCCGCTTCGCCTCCATCGCCTCCAAGATCAAGGCCGGCGACTTCGTCGTCATTGAGTTCGGCCACAATGACGGCGGTTCTCTGACCCCAACCGACAACGGCCGCACCGACTGCCCCGGTAATGGAACCGAGACATGCTCAACTGTATATAACGGCGTGGCCGAGACAGTCTTGACGTTCCCAGCTTACCTTGAGAACGCGGCTAAAACGTTCAAGGCCAAGGGCGCCCATGTGATCATCGCCAGCCAAACACCCAACAATCCCTGGGAGACAGGTACTTTTGTGTACTCACCCAACCGGTTCTGGGGTTATGCCGAGTTGGCTGCTGAAGTATCCGGTGTTGAGTATGTTGATCATGGAGGTTATGTTGGTAGTATCTATGAAACATTGGGAAAGACTACTGTTGACTCGTACTACCCTAATGATCACACACATACCAGTGTTGCGGGTGCAAAGGTTGTGGCGCAGGCGTTCTTGAAGGGGGTTGTGTGTGATAATTCGAATTTGAAGAGTTATCTTACGACGACGAGTTTTGAGGGGGTCTGTCTGTAGACAGACGCTGCCGTGAGGTGGTTCTTAGAGCTGTTTATGTGATTGTTAGTACATATGTCTATCAGTCTTGGAGATTCAATCAAACAACGGACCCATTAATAGCCTGATACCACTGAGCTGATAATAATCTTTGATGTTTAGGGCATGCTACCCATTTTAGCCCTAAGCCCCAATAGATCATCTAGGGCTATGAAAACCCCTGAGTAGGTCATTTGGCCCCCAAACTTCAGGCAACTCATATGATGAATCACAAACACCTATTAGATGCTGATATACTCTACATCTTGTACTCCAAGGCCAACTCATCGAACAATGACGTCGCAAGTCATCAAAGACACATGATCATCAGACCACGCTGTGCCACATGTACACGCGTACGTAGTACGCAAATACTAAGATGGTTATCAGATCGGATCGGATCAATCACTGAGCCACCCCCAGAAACTTGAAAGTGAAACAGAAGTCAGAGCTCGGGCGGTAACTAAGTAGCTACGAGTGAGGTAGAGCTGAATCAGGGCGCGAGTCAGTGCCTGATGCCAAGGAAGGTCGTTCCTAAATGAGGCAGCTATGAGGCCCCGATCTTGAGCACAACTTATGCATGTTATACGATACATACGTACGACGTACTCACAAACATGGTATTACACCGAAATGAAGTTATGAAATCGTGTCATTGAGTATGTATGTATTCGGCCTTTGAAACAAGGCCCCAGTAGAGTGAATGAACGGTACAAGAGTACATAACTAGTAGGGATCGCAGTTTCACACAGCCACATCAACAACCGCCTCGATATACATACATAGTAATGCTCAAAATCCGTAATCGTATACAACTTCTAATTCGGGATCCGAGAATGGGGTAACACATATAGGAGGGCGCCAACAGGGCCAACAGGCCCAACGCAAAGGCTCGTTACTAGTTAGAGACGGGTGTTTGTGCTAGGCACCAGAATTATCTGATATGCAAGCCGTGCGGCATATGGCAGCTGAACACCGTAAAAGCTACCGGCTTTTGATCGGCGGAGACAATCGATACGCACGTAGTACGGACATAGTTAGTAGTTGGCGATTCCATAATCCGTGACGGTATTGAAGTACGAGTGTGAAAAGTATGTTAGATTACTAGTAGCTGAATATTCAGAGTCAATGATTCGAAGGAACGTCTAACTAATGGTTGAAGCTAAATAAAGATGTGTTGTGCACGCGTATGAATGTACGTAAAATTACTTTCTTAGAGCGGCAATACACTCGTATTTTTGGAAAGATTAGTATGGAGGAAAATACTATGTATCCCGTACGTGTAAGATCGTCTGTATCGCCAAACGTGTAATGTATGTATTAATATTTCACAACATCGCAAGTCTTCCCCCAACTAGTAACCAACGCGAAACCCGAAACTCTCGCTCGGACGAAAAACGAGAATTCATGCGTATTGCTCAAGCCTCACGGCGTGATTGAGGGATTGTCATTGGGTCTCAAAATCGAGCCTTCGAGGCTGAGGATTAGTGCTTATGCTCGGTTTTAGGATCTGTTACGGGGTAAGCATTTACCGGAATGGGGAACTCTCTGGCAAAGTCTTTACGATTACTAGGTACTAACGGCTTTATCAACTTAGTACGCGTATCGGCTCGGGTCTGATTTGGGTCCGTGGACTGTCCATTCCAGCCCTAAGTACTCGGGTAACCCTAAGTTGGGAAGGTGGAAGAAATAGGAAATTGCATATCACCTAACTTGCATATCACCCAGCCCTAAGTACTCAGAAGCCCTAAGGTGGGATGGTGGACCAAGTTGGAGATTGCATACGGAGGATAGCTCCTGAGGAGCTTTTATTTCGACTACATGACAAGTCTCTTTAACGTAACTTCAAATAATGCTATCATGTGTCTATCGCAAACTCGGGCTTGCAACTATCCACCCACCACCTATGCTTCACACCGAGCTTCGGGCAATATATCAAGGCGCCGCATTGTCACTGTAGTTGGTGTAGTAGCCTAAGATGATCTCCGTCTTGATAGCTGGGAACAGATTCTGAAGCATGGTGGTATCAGTGGCATCGATTATGCTTGAAAACATGATCATCAGCGTTGCTCTAGTGAAGACTATAGACATGTTATGACTTACTGAGGGTATATCATTAAACGTCCACTGCTGACTTTCTCGTATTGCTCGAGTATGAATTTGGCCGCACAATCTGCGTCACTCCCACCAGTATAATTGGGGAAGTATTTTTCAAGAGGAGAGTAGTGTAATTTTTGTTTCAAGATGTCGAATTTAGTCAAGAGAAGAATAATAGGCTTCGAGTGCATGGCTGAATTTGCAACTACGTCGAACAATAACAAGCTCTCATCGAGCCGGCTCTGGCAGGCCATTAGTTGCAAATCGACGTCTATCTAGGTTGGGTCACTTACTTGATTTCCATCTTCTGACAAAATTTGGTCGTAATCGCTCAGTCCAGCGCAGAATATCACTAAACCCACGAATCTCTTTTGCGAAATCTGGTCCCAGTTTTTCTTCTCGCTTCGTGATCCGTCAACATCAAACAAGCTTGGGGAAAATTAGCAAGGTGTAAGTAACCAGACCGTCAATCTTACCGCAGTTCCATTTTATCTATAACTAGTGTCATCTCTGTGATGCCGGTCGTCTCGGTCCCGACTTTGAGACAATCAGCTACAGTTGGCCCGTAAGTTATGCTGGTAATCCGTTTGGCTTCATTAAATAAACTAGACTCCTGTTAGCGACCGTATCCATATGTGACATCTGTAATGCATACTAAGGCGCTGGATCAAGGAGATAGAACGGCGTTCGATTCTCCATAAGTTTATTTATACTTTCATCCTTCCACAACGACGAAATAGCATCTCCAAATTCTAGCTCGATTTTGTAAACTTTCGTATCATTGGAATCATCCGTGTCATAGCCAATCAGGAATTCCAGTAAGAAGTCCAAGTATTCTCGGTTCCTGGGTTCTACCGGCTTGATGTTAAACTTCTGCATGGATATGACCAATTCTCGTGCCGCATGAAGTAACTTTCTCCGGATAAACCATACAAACTGACTTGTTGGCATGAAACCTTCACCAGACAGGATACGCATCTGCTGTATAATAGTGGACTTTCCGCTCTTCATGCCACCTTAGAATATGTTAGTGAAACCTTAAAAAAGGTGTGTGAGATGCTCTACTCACCAAGAACCTCGATGTTATACTCATGTGGTGTACTTGCACCTCTTTCGATCAGCAGTTCCACCATCGATCTATGCCTATTCTTCCCAGCTTGATACAAGGGGGTCCAACTATAATTGTTCATCGCTTCAATGTTGGCACCATTTCTGATCAAAAGCTCAGCAACCGCACAATGTCCGTTCTTTGCAGCTTGATAGAGCGGTGTTTCACCTCGTAGAGCATCTCTTGCCGTGATGTCGGCTCCCCTTTTGAGTAGAAGCTCGACGACCGAAAAATGTCCATTAGCGGAAGCAAGCCAGAGTGGTGTGGCTTTGGACTTTGAAGCGAAGTCCACAAATGCCCCTTTTGTATCTAAGATTAAACGCACAATATCGACATGACCCTTGCTGGCTGCATGATGTAAAGCGGTACAGGATTCCAGGTCCAAAGCGTTGACGTTGCAGATAATCAATAGACTTTGAACGGTATCATAGTATCCCAGTTTGGATGCAAGATGGAGTGCTGGGAGACTCTCCTCGACAAGTGGAAGATTGCATATTTGCCGAATGTACTTTCCTGAATTTAGGGCAATGGAAAGAAGTGGTCCATGTCTCTCTTTGACGGCCCATCCAAGGAGACCATGTAATCGAGAAGACTTTGACACGCCAGGGATCACCCAAGGATGGAAGTTCCAGGCTTCGTTGGGGGTTGTGGCGAGCTGTTCAAACTTGCACCAGACTGAGGAAGACTGTTGTATGTGTCTTGTCTGCGAGGCCCAATACATGATAGCATAGTCAAGAAACTTGAACTGATTTCTTTCTGCCGTTGAAGCTTTTTGTATTCTGGGAAGCGATAAAGTAGTGGTACCCTCCCACTGTTTTGGGAATCGAAACAAGTGTCTAAATGTAGATCCAATAGCTTCGCCTGCATAGGAAACCGGAGCTGGTACCGCAGCCCTTGTTTGTTGATGTCCATAGCGTTCCATCGTCAGACTGAAATTCGAGAATGAAAGATAAGCAACACAGAACTCTCCGCATTCGAGTTGACCTTGCTCTTCGCTAACTGGATACGTTGAGACAAGACGTTCTCGAAGCTTTGTGAGATACTGTTTCACAGATGAATGTGCAAAACGGACACAATGATCGATTGGGTCCAAAACCACAAGATTCGCACAGCATCCAATGATAAAGTCCTGTTGTGGCACTTTTTCAGGATTCCATGTAGTGTCCATAATATCAAATGCGACCGCTTCTCTTAATTCCTCAATGTGAAGCGGCCTGGAGGCAAAGCTGACCCATTTAAGGACTTTCAAAGTTCTTATGTTCTCGAGGTTTATCCGCTGAAGGCAATACCGATACGTCTCCTCTAGATCCTTTGGCAGTTGACTCAATGCTGACCGGATCTCTACATCTGTGAAGCACGTACTCCATATGATCTCTAATTGAAGATAGACCCAAAGAAACCTATGTTAAGTCAGTGCACCAAAGAAGAAAAGACGATGGATGTGCAATGGTGCATACATGCCCGCCGATTCCGTCAAAAGTGTGGTCTTCAATTCCTCCAACAATTGACCATCGTCAGTAAGTTTTCTGTGCATTGTTTTGTCGATTATACTCATCCCAATAAACTTTTCGATATCCCCCATGACGTTTCCTGATGTCGAGATATGTCGAACGCCTGGAATAAACGATGAAATATTTATATATCCTTCGATATGGTCCCGGCTTAAGAGCAATATGCGCGAGCCTTCTAGCGATTTACGGCCACAGAAAATCGACCGGACCAATTTCAGCAAGCACTTGCTATTGTTCTCATCAAGCGCATCGATCCCATCAAGAACGTAGATGGTATTAGGCACATGGTAGAAAATTTGCATGAAGAGATCTGAAAGATCCTCAAAATCTGGCACTATTCGGTCGATTCCAAAGAATTTCTGAAGTTCTTCTAGAAATCCTCTTGGGAATGAACGAGAAGCCCGCCAAAGGTATTCACATAGTTGCTTGATGAAGCTAGAAAGAATGGATGGAGCCTGCAGAGACTGATATTGTTCGTTTTGGCAGTAGAAGAACACCGTTGCATTCTGCGACGCAGAGCTATGATACTTCGCTGCATCCACCACAGCAGTTCTTTTGACTGTCAGTTCAGCATTGATACCGGAAGATACAAGAGAACTGACGCAATCATTGTCTTTCCCGAGCCAACTGAAAAGTCAATTAGCATGAATATAAACACATCGGAAGTAATTTTACATACTCTTGCCTGAGCACCATAAATTGGAAATGCTCTTCTCCGTGAACCACGCTTTGAAGTCCGGGTGGTCCAAGAACCATTGAGTGGTGTCTGTGAAACGTTTATGGGACAGTCTTCGGTGAACTTTCTCTTGATCATAGTTTGAGATTTTCGCGAAGAGCTTCTCATAGTCCTGATAACCTGCTATCTGTAAGTGGCTGCCGGAAACTCCTATAACAGGCATGGGCACTTACGGCTTCTCTGAACTGCCCCGCTTGTTGAAGACCTTGTGTCAGCTGTGACTTGTCCCCTGTGATAAAGTGCTAGAAGAATTAGATTCCTGTTAGCTTATCGCTCATCAACTTTCGGACCAACAGCTTACGGTTAGTCATCGACGTGGTTGGTGTGTCTACTAGTTGCTTCTCATGGATTACAGAGAGGAGCTCTTTGGCATATGCAGCCGCTGTTGCAGCTGCGTATGGTTGCCACTGCTTGTTTTTATGTGAATCTGCATAATCACAGATCCCCCGAATCACCAAACATGGAAAGTTATCCATCAATCCTGCCGCCTCCATCTCGAAGCAAAGGATATCGAGTTGTTGGGCTAGATTATCCCTTTTGCGGCCATCTTTCATGACCTGGTTTGCAGACCCAATAAGGCCGTAATGAATAGCAGGATCTTGACTCACTCGGGCAACCCGTTCTATTCGACGGCTCATATCACATTTGGCGCACGTATCCCCCGAGTTGGCGTGGTCGTATTCGCAATCAAATAGTATGTCCTGGGCATTCGACGGATATGTAAATCTATCTTTCATGGCCGGATACTTCATAACCATCTCAGAAATGAGCTCTGGGATTCGGCTTGGCCTTAACAAGTGCGCCGCTTGCAGTCTAGCCACCGCTGTTAAGAGTACTAGCGGTGGCTTGTTAAGCATTCCAGTACGCTCAAATTGACCATCACGTATGGCTTTGCCATAGTCGTACTGTATAACACCCCCCGAAGTTCCTGTTGGCTTACTAACGACAACATCGCCAAGTCGAATATCGACGTCTGCGCTAGGAACCCCTCCACCAATTCCAACCATCAGGCCAAATCGTAATGATGGGAACGTTGTCCGTATCTGACTTGCTACCGTGGCAGCCGAGGTTGTTCCGTAGACACCAGCTGGGAGGCATGCTAGTATTACGTTATGGGTATGCATTCGACCAAATATGTAAGTATTATCATCATTTTGCGGAGTCGGCAGATTGGGAAACCTCTCATCTAACATCGCTTCAGCGACCGCCAGTTCAGTCGGGAGCGCTGAGATCCATGCAATCGTATAATCATGATGGCTCGGGCTTCTGATGGAAGCATCATTCTCACGAATGAGCGCTCCCATTATTCGTTACCACTTCTGATGGGATGTATGAATACTTTGGCCTGCTCAGATGGAATAAAAATCTTGTGTCTGATGTCTAGGTCAGTTACAGTTTTGACTCGAGTTTGAGATTGCTGCAGGGTTTAGCCTTGGCGCGAAGATCGTTAAGCTAACTGGCTGGTTTGTAGCTAGTTTGAAGTGGTCGCAAGGCTGAGCTAGGTGACGCTCCTTTAGATACTCTACCCGGCCTTCACGAACGAAAGAAGATCAATGGCTTACGTGTGCGGGGAAGATTAGTTAAGATGGATTTTGATGTATGTATCATGTTTTTGCTCACTATTTTCAGTTGGCCCGAGCAAAACAATGAACACAGACATCGAAGCCCGAAATCTATCTTCACGCTATGATCTTGAAACATAATGAGAAAAATTGAGCAGAGCATGCTTTGAGATAAGCGGTCTCATTGACACTCGCTGGAAGTGATTTCACTGTCGATAAGAGCATCGTCAAATATGAAATGCTTTTTTTTTCACTTTCCGGATCAACTCCACCTCCTTTTGAGGGAAGACTTCTACATCGGACGTCTGAAATAGCAGAAACACGCTTCATTCCCCCGAGTCTATTGCATCCTCATCCAATGTAACTACAGCAGTAACATACGACACTTCAAGGTATAAGATGGAAACTTGCGCAACGTAGTTTGGGGGGCTGTTGAGTCGAGGCATTGATACTGACGGTGTTGTCGGCGCGGGTGATCGGTTCTGACCGGGAATGAGATATTCTGGTTGTGGATGATGGGGGATATGCACGGATTGTAAAGGGCTGCCAGCGTTGACTCTGAGTTCGATGCGTTTGTGAGCGGCGGAGGAGAAACGAGAGCGCCTTGAGCGCGAAGAGGATTGCATGTATTTGTGAAAAGCTCAATGCCTGAACATGAATTTTTTTGGTTTATGAGTCTTCACGGGGGCTTACTTGTGATTATCTGGTTGCACAATCCTACCTTGCCTCTACATTGCCTTTAGGAATAACGACATTTAGCCCTTTACGACCACAATTTCCTTCACCAAGGCCATACCTACCATCATTTCCGATTTCCGAACCACTCATTAGGCAACCGAATTCTACATTATAGATGCAGACGCAATTGGGATCCTAAGCCGCAATATCCCCTTTCTATGGAATTGAGGCTATGTCAACATAACAATCATCAACACCGACAATCTAGAACGTTGTAAACAATCAATACGATAATACAATCAACGCAATCGTACATAACACGATTTACCCCTGATACTAGTCGTCTTATTTAAGCTAAAACTCCCAAACTCTTCTCAAGATGTACCGCAGATCAAGGTGGCTGTGCTCCTTCTCCTAAAGTTAGGGTTTGATAATTGTGGTTACCTAGATACGAATACGACGGGTTAGTATTGAACAGTAATACGCACCACGATCTACAACAATTCGAAACATGAGACGTTGTACTTGCTTTTCGTACTTACCTTACAAGATACAATTACCATGAACAATTCACGTATTGAGGTTTTGTATCACCTCAAGTAACATACCCCATTGAGTGCGGGCAGGAATTCGGTGTCATGGCAGATCCCGGCCGATGTATCGATAATATTTGGCCCTTCTTCATCCCCCTTTTGAAGACATAAGAACATATAGAGACAGCCTGGAGAATGAAGCTTAGATCTGACTGGTCACCAAAAGATGTTTTTTTTTGGTTACGATTGGCTCCGTATGTACTACAAAGAGGTATATACATGAAGACGGGGGGTCGGAGATAGGACTTTGTTCCGAGATGTAAGTACCCAAGGTAGCTAGCTACATTTATGATTACACAAAGTACTACCAGATACTCGAGACTCAAATGAATCGCGTACAGTTCGTTGTTGCACTACATACACCAATACAGAGCAACACGCAGCTAAGCCAGGCTGCATTCAAACACACATACATACATACGTAGAATGCAACACATCGCTTATGCACGCACAAGCACCTCACTCCTTCCATGCCTTATACACCACTTTTGAACCATAAATCTCTCCCTTCTTGAGCACAGCCATATGCCTCCATTCCGGCACATTGGGCGCATTCACGTACCGACTAGGCTCAACACAGAAACCCGCATACTTCCCGCGAGCAGGTAATCCATTAACAGCGGGGACATCAATGAAGTTTCCAGTGTAGAACTGGAATGCTGGCTCGGTACTGTACACTTCAAGGTAAATTTTGGTGTCGTCGTGGCTGAATTCGGCCAACAGGTTCATGGGTAAGGGTCTGGTGTCGAGGGGCACCTTGGAGGGATCTGTTTCGATTAGGAAGCAGTCGTCGATTTCGGTTTGGGCGCCTTGCAAAGTAAAAGTTTCGGCGACGGGGACTTTGGTGAAATGGTCGATGCCGCCCAGAGGGATGGAGGTTGAGTCGAAGAGGAGGTGCTGGTCTGTTGCTAGCTTGGCTTTTGTGCCGATGATGTCTGGGCCGCCGGAGATGTTGAAGTACCTATCAACCATTAGCACCGGGCCATACTGAAATCAATTGAGAAAAGAACTTACGAATGATTGGTGATGTTTACAGCAGTCTCCTCAACCTCATCCCCCACCAATTCAGCTTCATACTCCGTCTCCAACACCGTCTTCCCATCTTCTTTGCTGGCAGTATACCAAACCCTGACCTCAAGCGTACCCGGATATCCCTCCTCTTCATGCTTACTCAAATACTTGAAAAGCACCCCCTCCTTGCCATTCCGATTAACAGCCTTGGGACCCTCAAAGATCCTCTTATCCCACCCCTTTGAGCCACCATGCAACGCATTGGGCGCATTCGTCTTTTCCAATGTATAGGTTTTCCCATTCACATTTTCCAGCAGACCATCCTTGAGACGGTTGGCGACTCGACCGATTGTGGCGCCGAAGTAAGGACTGTTGTATTTCACATAGTCTTCTTGGGTTTTGAAGCCTTGCACGATGTTGGTGCCGCCCACGTTGAATTCTTGGATGATGGCTCCGAGGGGGAGGAAGGTGAATGCGGATTCTTCGGTGTTGGACATTTTTGCTTCTGCTTCTTTTTTTACCGTCACTCGTACAGTCTTGTGCGGTGTATGTTAAAGGTTGTGAGTTTGGCCACGTTTTGTGTCTAAGGATTTTAAGGAATAATATTGAGTGAGGGCCGGCTAAACATATAAGACGTTGTACCCCGCGCAGCATGCAATTTGTAACAAACTCAATATTGATTAATCTCTCATTTCAACCTTGACACGGACCGTCTTCTGCCCATTAGCATAAATGACCTCGTCATTGGTGCAAATATTAGATGAGTTCGATCTGAAGCTGGCCTCCGGCAAAAAGCAGAGCCTTGACCACGGCGATATTAGGCTAAAAAGGATAAAACAGTCAAAATCTCCTCACGTGTTACCCCGCATTTTCGATATAAATTGCCAAAGAGGCCGCAGCTCCTTCTAATTGTATGATTGAGTCGAGGGAGCTTCAATCTGAGAATAAGCTCGCTTGTGTATACTTCTTAGGATAGGCGTGGGACTCTGTTTGCATCGAGCGTACGAGCATACAGGACGGGAATGTACTGTGATGGAAGAACTCGCTCATTGCATGAAAGCACATCGAGTGATAGGACATCTCGCAGGATGAATGCACGTCTTCCTGGGAATCGAGGTCCATAGATGCCTAAGAATTTATTCGACGCACAACGCAGTCCAGCCAAGATCGTTTCCACACCATGCACTATGCGTCGCTCAGCTCGACATGCACAAATCCTTGGGAACACTCGACAATGCGCAGACTGAACGCATTCCCCATGGTCCGGAGTGTGACATTAGTTCGAAAATGCATAATGCATGGTGATCATCGCATACTTCATTGAGCGATACGCGCTGTTGTGTCACCTCGATGATATTCCTCCGTCCAATCAATCTAGATCAGGCCTATAGCTTTGTTGATAGATTTATATGATGGCTATAGAGGTTTGTTTCAGACGGATCGTGTAACCTGTAAGTGATAACAAAGGTTGGATACATACCACAGGACCAACACGCCAGCCAGTTAGTTCCCCCGGAAACATACAGACCGATATATGAGAATAAGAAATAATGAAGAGGACACGAAAGCATTGGATGCTCTCTCTATCCAGCCGCTTGTATGCTGGAATAGCTCCAGCTGAGCTGATAGATTCGAAACTGACTACCAGATTAGTGAGGGATTCAACAGTAGGATGTGCATGTCATTCAATTGGTGTTAACGATGTTGGTGTTGGTTGCAAGGAGCAAATGATCTCTAAGCTGGCGAAAAAATACTCCGTTGAGCAATGACTTCGGTCTGGAGTACCGATACAGAGTGATGATCTTGTTCTTGCTATCTCCACGTTGTGCTCAATATGAATGCTCATTTGATATATGCCTATGCCCTAATCTAGTCTGATCATGTCCCGATAGCATAAAGTTGTATTGATACGCACAAGGACTGAAATACAACCACTGTCACAGTACCGAGATAAATCTAAGCATACCAGGTCGATTAGCTTCACGAAAGATTTGATATCAGTGATATGACATCAACTAGTCTCCACAACAATATCAAAAAACAAGAAAGAAAAAAGCTTGATAGACGCACGTCAAATCCCGAATAACTTCAAGCCCGAATAACTTCAAGCCAAACAACCTCATTCTTATCCACGGAGCATCCATGGCTGTGCACGGGATTCCGTGATTCCATTTGATACGTACGTAGCTAACTTAGTTCTCGCCATTTTGAGCCACCAACAGCCCAATTGGGAAATACGGCGCGGCTCGACATTTTATCTCTTCTTTCTGTTTTGGCAAGGTGTATCGGTATTACAGTCGTAATCCAACATCCGCGCGATATTTCCAGCACTGAGATGGATATCTTGCGCCCGGCGACTTTTTTCAATTCGCACGTACACATGTAAGAGTCAAGGAAATCATGACAGTGGCTACTCCCTTCGGATGGTGGCTCGGTACTCGGTGCTCGGATACATACTGAGACGATTTCTAAGGAAATTCCTGCGCTTATGTAGATAAATCTCCGCTCATCTTGAGAGATTTTGGGTGTGACTCGAGTCATCCATGAACTCTTACATCTGGACTGGTAGTTTGCGCGTTATTTTCGATACGAATTGACCTTTTCGTGGCTAGTCGTACTGTAAGCCCAAGTAGATGTCATTTACGATACATTTATACTGTTTTAACTAGTCAATGTTAGCCGGATGTTAACACCGATACAGTGAAATATGAAAAGGTTGCAGCCCTCGACGCAGCCGAGTGGATTATTAATAACTAGTCGATGTGGTTTAGTAACCATTCAAATGCATTCAAGTAAAATTCGTAAGTTGGTTATGTAAAAGTAGTTAGTGCTCTCGGGGTCTGAAATATGAGGATTGATGTTATATTCGTATGTATACCAAAGTTGGATTTGGATGGACCATATACTGTAATGGGTAGAATCGCCCGCACGACGGCACATGCCTCCTTATCACGTCTAATCTAGCGTTTGATGCCACATGCAGTGATATCACTCATTTGCAGAATCTCCACCTCCCATCTCATGACATCTGTGCCTGGGTTTTTTCCCAGGTCCTACCTGCCGAGTACCGTACGGTGCTAACCCCCCGGCGAGGAATCAGTCGATCAATTTTCCGTACCAAAATTTCTATTCTACACAACGATCAATATGCTTATTCAACCTTCCTCATTTCTAAATATGATTTCTGAACATACGTCCAAAGACCTTGCAAAATGTGTATATACCGAGGGATCATGACCTAAAGCTAAATGTCCGTCCGAGACTCCGGAACAAATTTGCCGAGTAAGTGGATGCAGCCTCATCGAGCAAGGACCCCGAGTAAGTTCAAAGTTGACGATCAAGCTTGAGAAGCATGCTCATTCTCGGGTGATATCGGTAGTATACACTCATACCTCTAACGGGGGTTGTAGTCATGAAGCAATAGAATGGAGAAGAAGAATCAGAATTGCTTGACTTGAAAGCATCGTGTTCAATTACTTAGAGGCAAAAGGGAAAAAAAAAAAAAAAAAAAGAAACGCCATAGACGCCATACAAAAACCGGCGCTATCTAGATTAAGAAACACCCCATCAAGACAAAAGCACGAAATTGAGACAGGAAGAAAAAATAAAATTTTTATACATAGACATTAAATCGTTAGCCGCCCAGAACCCCAAACCAAGCCAAATCCATTACCCCCAAAGAGAGCCGCCCGCAAATCCAGTTGCAACCAAAGTCAAACAGCAACCAAAGTCAAATAGTAGAAATCTCTGTATTCGTATTGAAATATAGACTAAAATCATCATTTCCGGGCTCGAAAAGCATACTCGGCGGTAAGCAATTTATCGGCATTTGCTGCTGTCGACCACCACCAAACATCGGCGACGAAGAAGATGAGATATCTTCAAACAACGAAGAAAATTGGTTGCCGCTTCCGCTGCTGCAGCCCATGAGATCTAGATCGTCGAAGTTGAGGTCGCTGGAGCTTGTTGTCCAGGGTGTTTGTGGTGGTGGTTGTTGTTGTTGTTGCTGCTGCTGGAGAGAGATGGGGTTTATGCCTTGTTGGGAGAGTAGGGCGGAAAAGTTTGGTGCGCTCGCGGGGGAGGTTGTGGATGTTGGTGTTGGGATTGTTGAGGAGAGTTGTGCGGAGGTTGTGATGAGGAGGGGTTCGGATTTGATGAGTGGTAGAGATGGTATTTGCTGTTGCTGTTGTTGCGACGAAGGGGCAGAGGAAGAAGGGCTGTAGCTTCCTGGCGGAGTGGGTGGTAATTGATGTCTGGCCAGAGAATCTGCGTATTGCGAGACGGGGTATGGATGATGTCGTCGACTATGATTGTTGGCCATATTGTGGTGATGGCGGTGATGTTGGTGATGACTATGCGTCGTGTTCATATTGAGATTCATGGTAGTTGCGGGAGGAGAGTGCGCGATATCTGGACTTCCACCATCTGACGATTCCTGTCGTTGCATCAATCCTGCGTTCTGTTGCCATAATCGCTGCTGCACTTGTTCCACGTTCTCTTCGAAGGTTTCGCCCTTGGTATGATCGAGTGCGCCTAATCGTGTGAGCAGGTCGTGTGTGAGTGGATGGCCGTTCGATTCGGCTTTGAGTGGTTCGCCGGTCCAGCCTTCGCCTTCTTGGGCGCGGCGATAGAGTTCTTGTAGACCGTTCACGAGCCAGACTTGTTGCTGTTCGAGCATCTCGACGTACCTATCATCTTTGTCAGTACAGTTCGATTGGCATTTTAGTAAAGGAATACATCGACGCACCCCTTAGGATAGACCTTGTCATGAGCTTTCTTGCGCTCACCAAAGACGCAAATAGCATTGTCGGCGCGACATCTGCTGCAGGGACTGGCGCCATCACACTGTTGCCATTAGTATGTCTCTATAGTCTGACTGCCGGTGTCTGTACCTTGGATTTTTTCAAACGACATCGATCACAAGCCTTGCATACTCGCTTGCGCACATTACTATCTGAATGAGCCGAATGCTCTGACGACGGCGTCGACTGTCTCGCAGCCATTGTAATGTATATCCAAACGGGGTAATCAAATCGGACACCGAGCGGAACTTGTGTAGTCGGCTGGACTAGTATCTATATTTATTTGGTGCTGACTTTCGTATATTTCCTGTTTTGATATACAAGCTGGTAACGATGGCATCAGAATCCGGGATTGAATAGCTGATAGGTTGAGTTTTGCTGTTTCCAATGGTCTTGCTGACTTTAGGGTTGCGAATCACGGGTTGAGCCAATCCAATGTTGTCGTGGTATCTAACTTTGGTGTATGGTGTATTGATGTTCAGGATGATCAACTCAACTCCTAACCGAGAAAGATGTATCGAGGATATATGAAGAGGGGAAGCAAAGTTATCAAAGACTCAAGAGGTAAAAAAAGAAATGGAAAGGAGGGGGGGTGGACTGTTTTAATATCCTGTGCTTATTCTTATGTATGCATGCATGGTATGGATGAACGTATTGGATGTATAAGCAGGACCTGACTACGTAACAAGTAACAGTGACGAAAGAGACTAAAAAAACTCAGCCCAGTTAGACAGCAGAATTAAATAAAAAAAAATAAAGAATGGGCTTCCAGTCCTTCTAGATTTGTCTCCATCTGTAAGCCAAAACTTGACGGAGATAATGAAAATACATTACGCCTGTACATAGTACTCGTACTCCGTATTCAAATGGCAGTGTATTGATCGTACGGGCCACTTCGAAAGGGTGTATGTAAATCGTTGTAATGGATTATGAATCAGCGAGTCAGCGGAGTTTGTCCACTAGCCCCAACCTAGTTTTATGCTACGTTTCTGCTTCATATGGATCACGATGGACCCAAATCCAGGGTTTACTGAACACAAAAACGGGGGGGCTTAGATCATTGGCATCGCATTGGCAGTTTGGCAAGTCATCGAGTTTCCAATCATCCTGGTCAGCCAAGTCTATACGCACGAAGCAGTAAGACGAAAAGAAAAGCGTGGATGTGTCAACTGGTCATACATTATTACATAGCCCTGTAGTCTACAATGTACACAAGCATATTTACCTGTTTAATTGTACTTGAGTACATAGTAGCTACAATAAATAACATACTATGGACGTAATGACTGGTAATTATGAACGAGCCAGATTGGGCAGTCTTGCCGTTTTGGGTAATATGAGATTATGTGGGGGCGTATCGTATCGGGCGTATCGTTGGTTACGTACGTTACGCCGAGCGGATTTGGACGTACGTATTTCGTATCGATCATTAACGCTATTTCATACGAATACGGACATCATTGATCTGATACAGATACGCGCTGCAAACTCTTTTTTCAGTTTTACGTACATTCTGTTGATTGCGATTGATTACAATATCATTGATTTGCAAGATCGTAGATATAACTGTCATTACCGCTTCCAACACTTAATGATTACGGAAAACCTTGACAGTCAGAAAAACACCTTAAACCCATCTTTTTCTCGGCACTATATCCGTCTTGCCGTCCTCGTTGGAAATACTAGACATCAATCAAGGATACACTCCAGGGCAGCTGACCTCGAAATGCTCAAGCTTCGAGGTGAACGGAAGTCGGATCTCAAGAAAATTGAGTGATTTTCGCAGTTTCGCACATCGAATCTACAAATCAGTGGTCTGCAAACCTGTCGTACTCTGCCGAAATGGGCTATATCGCCCTAAACTCTAGTTAGCCTCGCACCCGCACAGATCGGATAATCGGACATTCGGCCAGTTCGGCCGCGAGAGCTCCATTGTATGATGTCGCCGACTTTCACTTATCTACCTACGTACTAACGCCTTTTGAGTGACGAAGCTAGTCCTTTTGTGGCAGGGTCAACTTCTCAAAGGCTCAAAGCTAATGTGGGAACCGGATGACTGGATTTTATACATCCGAGTGCGAATTTTCTTGAATCTTCAGAAGAGGCGGACATACGTGCGTATGAGTAAGAAAAACGTCCGCGGTGGAGAAGATTAATAACAGTTTCTGAGTCTTGACACGTTCTCGAAGGGTGAAAGATTTCATCATACTTGATAACCACTCACATTCAAGTGACTGAGCAGTGAGCAGTGATCAGTAGTGGTTGTATCGTGGTGAGCAATCAACGCGCAACCAAAGACCAGTCAATAAACCGCCATTATTGATGTCGTACAATATCTTTCATCAACTAACTATCGATTGAGTAAGGACAATGACTGATAGTTATGGTATTATCGCTATTTACATATTTACATATGGAGTAGTTAGTTACCTAGATGCTGACGGAGAAAAGGATTCTAAACTCCGCCGCGGATTCGGGTTTTGGCCCTTTGCTGTGTGCAGCTGTCATCTTTTAGGGCGACTCTACGTATGTACAATGTATCCATAGATCGAGCATACGTAAAAGTCTAGAAGTAGAGTGAGGATCGCGTTTACACCTCCAATGCTGAGTTATCATACCATTCATTTCTAGAGCTCGGCGTAGACACGGGATTCCATTCCTAACTTTTGATTCTTCAGACGGTACCTGAATGCGGGCTAGCCAGCTACAAATTGAGTTGACAGCCAAACGCAAGACCGCCAAGGACGAAGCTAACGTCCGTCCGTTGGATTGATTTGCAGTCAATCACTGAAGTAATTTATTATTATTATTATTATTGAAATAAGGTACCGCAGGATTTAGAGTCGGAGTTAAGATTCCTTCTTCACTCAACTGCATGTGCTGAAATGAACGCCAATCGCAGATACGGCCGAAACAAAACATGCGATCAATCGGCGTACGGTATTTGAATACTTACAGCGGTAAGTAATCCTGTATGTTATCCTGTAATAAGCAAAACGTGCCGCTTTAAGCGGGAGATCTGCTCTGCTAAATTTGTTTAGCTGCCCGTACTCTTCTTGGTCTTCTACGCGGGACGGATACTCGGTACGATTTTCATCCGTACAGCAGGTATCGTATCCGTGTTCCGTTACGCGCTAAGAAGTACGGAGTTGGACTAACTGACTCTCGGAATCCTCGTCCGAGAGTGCATGATTTGCATTGATAATGCACGATGACTAACTTTTTATACAGAGAGTTCACCATGATGTAAGCGAATGTACTCTGGAGTCTGTAAGATAAATGTGCTATGTAAAATGTAATACGTGGCGGCACGTAATATGGGTGATGATGCTGTGCATCTCGATTCTCGACTTGATACATGATGAATAGACTGACTTGACAATCGACCACCATCATATCAGATTGGTTGGTCCAACCTCGTGTTGTCTGTTTTCAACGACTTTGTCGAAATCGGTGACTGGTACGCTAGTCAGGAATAGCTAGTCTGCTATCTAGTGGCTATTAACTCGCCTATTACCAATCATCTGAGTAATCTTTTTAGTTGCTCCTAGATTTTAACTAACTACGTGGTAGAGCTTGTGGGCCAGCGAAGGAATGAGTGTAGTGTTCCCGAGTCCTGACTTGTTTTTGACGTTTTCTTTTGCATTCTCCTCTAACGATTTCTAAGACATCCACTTTTTACAATCCACTTCCATCCTTAGTGCGCACTTGTACGTACTAGACTCCGTAGCTCCGTACGGAGTCGTTTATCCATAGTCCTACCACATGGCATTTTCGGCCCTTGGATCGGGAGTTCGTGAAGAGTTGTTCCGTTGCCGGGTCGGCTTACATAGTTACCTTTTCTCCGTGAGCCTGTCAAGGTTCGGATTATTGTAGATTCGACTAGATCGACGATGGACACGGGAACATGGCATCGTATATCAGACTCTTAACTATATCGCTCGGCTGTTGATCAGGTCATTGCCTGCAGGAAGACCATTAAATCCGAGATCATCTCACAAGACGAGCGCAGTACGAAGGACGATGATGCGTACATACAAGCTCGGAACTAAGCGCCGTCTTTTCTCCAGATGACTTTCGGTCTTTGCCTCGGTATGCTTTGAGGGCAAACTCGAGATCGATGACGTCGTCAGTCTTGAATTTTAAAGCCACAACCACAGTTCCTCATGCATGGAGAATGGGAATTACAATCGGGGCTGCTCCTTATCTGATTCACCTTCGTATATATCCACCTTTCACACCACTGACCAGGGTCCGTCTTCGATCCGGATTCCGAAAATCTAGACAACAGACCCAATTTTGGCAACATCAACCCGATACAGCGGGCGTATTATAGTGATCACTGTATTAGTCTGTACCTACTTTGCCCAACTTTATTAGGAAGTTACTTCTGCTCAAATGGCCGTGCTGGGAAAATCGCCTATTCTTGCTTTCCTCCTGACGCAAAAAATGCTCATTCCACTACTCTAATCGTGCATCGTGGCCTAGGCCAACCCTCTTATGAGCAATATGGAGCTCACAGGAATTCCGAGACTTTTTGTATAGTGGACTCGCACCACGTTTATATGCAGAGATGCCCTTATCCACTTCTCTTTTCGAGGACAGGATAGCTCGGGTAGACGTACAGAATGTCGAGAAAAATGACGTCTGACGTAGTGTTTTGACTGCGCAAACAAGAAAGGGTGCTAGCTAAGTGAACAAGCTTCAAAGGCCACCAGCTTGCCGGCTTTGGTAACCTGGCCGATATTGTGGACGGATCTAGACGATCGCGACTCGTCAAAACATCAGAGTAGATCTCCAAAGTAAAGTCTCAAATCTTGGGACATAGATCGGGACCTATGAGACTCGTTCTAGCTCACCGCGTGGATATGAAGGCGTTCGTGCATGTGCGAGGTTCACCTGCTAGTTGGTTGAAGATAATCCAGAATTCCAAATAAGGTAGACGGAACGGAGATTAGACTGAATCGATCCATGAACTACGCAGTTTTCGTATAAGCCGCAAGGAACGGAGTCATAGAACTTGATCGGAATACAAGTCGTATGCACGATAATGAGACCTCTATCACTTGAAATCGCATCTAGACGATCTAGATTCCTTGTTTTGTCTGTGTGTTTGAGAATGTATTGGCATGCATAATGCAAAGTGAGTGTTGTGGCGTTACATGATGTATATGCTCCCCGCGGTCATTGTATATCCCTCCCTAAATCGGGAAATCAGGTCGAACGAAGGAGGAAAAAAAAAAGAAGGTATTCGGAACTGTCCCAATTAGGGTTAAGAAAGTTAAGATTAGCGTTGCCGTTGACGCCCGAGGCTGAAGCTCAGACCAACGAAACATCCCAACTTCACAACATTTCTTGATCCAAAACTTGCCCAGAACATCAACCACCATGTCTGCACGAACAGCAAGTACAGCAAGGCTACTGCAACAGTCAAATCCGTTATCGAGCCGTATCCTTCGTCCTGTCCGTACCCAGTCCTCCTCTTCGTCCTCAACGCGTCGTCCCACGTGGCCGAGACCAGTCGCAACAGCTACCATACGACCATCATCGTCCAGACTTCCTCCGTCGCAAAACCGCTATCACAGCTCCATACAGAGTACTTTTATGGCCACAAAACCAATATTTGCCGAAAGTGTGAATCCAGAACAATTGTCGGCGCCACTGCAATCATTACTCGAGGAAAAGAAATGGAATCTCGATGAAGAAGGGATGGGTGTCGCAAAGACGTTTTATTTCAAGACTTATACCAAATGCTTAGTGCGTTACCTACCATCTCTTCTTCTCTTCAATTCTGGGCGATGCGACTAACGAGTTTGCTTGGGTTGTGCCAGGATTTCACGCAAGTCGTCGGAATTTGCAGTAAATCAAAGAATCATCATCCGACAATCACTATTGTAACTCTTCCCTCTCTGCGAAAATGAACAGGACAGGTTTTACTAATTGTGTTTTTCTGTGAACAGAAATCAGGTTCTATCCACATCCACTGGACGACGCATTTCCCGCGCGGTTTGACCCAAAAGGATATCGATATGGCACAGTACTGCGATCAACAAGCTGCACTGATCGGGACGGTTGAACAGGTTGATGCGAATAAATGTAAACCTTCGAGTTGAGCCTGACCTGGGTCGACCATAAAGACGGACATGCTTGATCTGTTGGTTGATGCAACGAGGTCATCCGGTTGGTCTGACTAGGCCGGTTGAACATTTTATATGAATGAGTATGTATGTTACCTCACATCATCGACACTGAAGCATTTTCCTCTGGTGAGAATGCCACAAGCCATGCTTGTATGGCACACGTTTCAAATATCATCAACAAAGATAGGTGATCGGCCAACTCGCCGAACCCTCTACTACGACCACGCTACACTTATGTAGCGGTGAGAGGTCATATCGAAAAGCTCGGCAGGTGACAAAATATCAGTCGTGAATAATGAGTCACCAGCCCAAAGGTATAACTATATCATCACCAACTCGATTATAGATCCTCGGCTCGGGGTGCGATGCGAGCGGGCCGAATCTAGCAGACATGCGTACATAGAGATTGACCATCTCGGATTTCTCTGCGAGCTGCTTCCCCACCACCGCTAACAAATCTTTTTGTTGTGATATGTATGTAGAGTGCGCCCTTTGACAAGGCGTACTCAATATATTCGCTATGATCATTGGTTCCTTATTCTTCGTTTTCTTATTGTCCCATTTTCAATGCTGACGTCGCTCCGATACCACTTGTTTTCTACATTTCTTGACTGTAAAGCGGAGATCGTTCCGAGGGAATTTTTCGCTGTCATCTCAAAGGATCCTGATCAATGAATTCGTTTATAATCACCTACGATCAATGCTTGTGAAATCTCTAGATCCGGTTCAAGAGATTTTACAAAAAAATTGTAAATAGACTACCAATCTGCAGAGGGTGCAGTTCGATTGCGAGTTCTACATCCGACAAACAAATGACCGACAACACAGAGATGGACCTCGAAAAGGCCGAGATACAACACAATCTAGAAGAACATTATCAGTCAGTCAATCAACATGATAATAATGAAAAGAATACGCAGAGACCAGCTTCTCCGTCTCCATCGGCATACACATCCTCCGACCACGACAACGAACCCCAACCTCCAACATCAACCTCAACAAGCCGACCCCAAGACAACACAATCATATCCAAAACCCTCAGCCTAGTCCGCACCCGCGAATCAAGCCATTTCATCAGCCCGCCTCCAGACGGCGGCCTCGTAGCCTGGTCCCAAATCATCCTCGCCCACCTCGTCATCGTCAACACATGGGGCTACGTAAACGCCTTTGGCGTTTTCCAGAGCTACTACACAGCCCAACTCCACGAATCGCCATCCACAATCTCTTGGATCGGTAGCGTACAGACCTTTCTCGTGTTTTTCATCGGCACGTTCTCCGGCCGCGCGACGGATGCGGGCTACTTCAAGTTTACATGGAGCTGCGGCATGATTATTGCCGTGCTCAGTTTGTTTTTGACCTCGCTGTGTCGCGAGTACTGGCAAATCTTTCTGGCGCAGGGCCTCATGTCTGGTATTGGATGCGGTTTGATGTTCTGTCCTACCATCGCGCTGCTGCCGACTTATTTCGAGAAACGGCGTGCGCTGGCCCTGTCCGGTGCCGCAGCCGGTTCGGCGACGGGTGGTCTTATCATTCCTGCAATGGTGAATTCGTTACTCCCAAGAATCGGGTTTGCGTGGACGTTGCGTTGCTTGGGATTCTTCTCGTTGGCGACGTTGTTGCCTGGTCTATTCTTTCTCAGGCAGAGACTGCCACCCAGGGCTACGGGGCCGATTGTTGAATGGAAGGCGTTCCGAGAAGTGCCGTATCTATGCTTCGCGTGCGGCATGTTTTTCGTGATTCTAGGGCTGTACGTTGGATTTTTCTACGTTAGCAGCTTTGCGCGTGATGCGCTCGGCTCGTCGGTGTCGACGTCTACTGATTTGTTGATGGTCATGAGTGCGGTGGGACTGCCCTCTCGCATCATCCCCGGCTTATTGTCGGATGCGTTCACGGGTCCACTCAACCTCTTGATCCCGTTTGCCTTCTGTACTGCCATTACCGCATACGGTTGGGCCGGCGTATCTAGCATTCCCGGTCTATATGTCTGGGCCGTGCTTTACGGCGTCACGTCCGCAGGCGTGCAAGGCTTATTCCCTGTAGCGCTCAGTTCGTTGACCGATGACCTGAAAAAGACCGGTGTAAGGATGGGGATGGTTTTGACGATCGTCAGTTTTGCGGCTTTGACGGGAAGTCCGATTGCGGGTGCTTTGGTGCAGGCGGATCATGACACGGGGACGGGGGAGTACTTGTACATGCAGATGTTTATGGGGAGTGTGATTTTGTTCGGGTGTGGGTTGTTGGTGGTTGCGAGGGTTAGTCGATTTGGGTTTGAGGTTGTCAAGGGGTGATTACCCCTGGGATGTTCGCTGAATGATACACGTTGAGCATCAGTAACGTATTTTTCCGCTTGTTGTTTTATTTACTTTGGGGAGTAGAGAGATCCACGGATAGATATCGTAGGTACATGAAGCAGACACTTGGGTGATGGTAGTATCAGAACTATGCATGGCCAATCTTTGACTAAAATATTGATATCATGCTATACTGATATACGCAGTAACATTCCTTAATATCCTTGATATCAAACAAAGATGTCTAGATGAGTCCATGCCAGCACTCAAATACTAGGAACACATAGAGGAATCTGACTCATGAAAACCTGATCCTCAAAGGCCTTCATAGCCTTTTCCCAAACAGCGGACAGATCCTCGGATACTTCTGCTGCAGCGCCTTCGGTCGTACCCTTTGCGGTTGCCAGGGCAGTTTGTTCTTGGTGTTCGGCAAGATATTCGCTCTGAATGAATGTCTATAGCAATAGTCAGTCTGGTCCTGTTTCCTTTGATAGAGGAGAAGCTCACCTCGCTCTTTGGGAAAGTAGACAGAGGGCCTTGATAGCTAAGGCGGATGAGAGAGACACCCGCTGGGTTCATCATCTTGGCTGGCGTTTTTTGAAAAGTGTTGGTGTTTGTCGATGAAGTCTCGGTTGCAAGTGGATCGATATTGTGAATAGTATTTTATTGATAGACTTGAAACTGATATCCTGGTCGGAGCGGGAGAGCAGTGTCCTATTTATGACTGCTTATACTGTTATTGATAGCAGTATCAGGTCTTTGAGTCTCGAGTCGGACGATATCATGACTAAGAGACTCGCAAAGGCTCTGTGTTTGATCCCTTCTCCGCATTGATGAGAAAATACGAATCAGGAAGCTATTCGTGTTTACACTTTCAAAGATATTTCTATATCTATTTATATCCAAAGCAGCGTCAAATCCGACCATCGTATTGTTCATGGACAGAACAATAGCGAGTTCGGAAGAAATCCAAAACCGCAATCACAAAGAACGCCAACTCATTATAAGCGATAGCCAAACCGCGGCCATTCAACTCCAAAACTCCTTTGCTGAGGATAGTCGCAATGCTTACATGAATCATAACTTCGTCAAAGATCCAAACTTTCTTGCAGATGCGTCTTTGATACACAAATAACTCTCCAGCTTTGTTTGCATGTCTTTCTTACCCTCCGCGATTTCGGTCACTAGCCCTAACATTTGTAGTTCGTAGCCAGTCAGGGGACGAGAAGACAGTTTCCCGGGCCACTCCTTCTTTTCTTTCGTTGTTGAGGAAAAGTATCGAGTGATCAAATCTGTCAGAAGGGGTTTCTCGTTAGTTGGATTGAGGTTGATGGTAGCTGATTGTATCATGATGCGCTCGTCGCAGGCAAATACAAGAGCTACACCGGCACCGGAGGCGTGTCCGTTGAGGCATGCAATGACTGGTTTGGGGTATTGATCGATTGTTTCGAAGAGTTGAACGAGCAGGTCAAAGATGTTTTTGTCTGTGCTGCTCTCGGAACGTTCTCTTTTCATATCGACGCCCGCGCAGAAATATTGCCCGGCCCCCGTGATGACGATTCGAGGAACCGAAGGATTGTTCTGGTATGTTTTGAAGCATTTGATCAGACTCGTGACCATAGACCGTGTCAGCATATTACCCCTATTCGGCCGATTTAGAATGATCCTCAGATCACCATTTTCACTCTGCAGGAAGCGAATTTTGTCGGCGTATCCGACTCCTTTTAGAGATGCTTTCATGTATTTCATCGTCATTGGACGGAAAGATGGTAGTCGCAATTCCTTTTCCCGCGATTGGGACTTCTGCTGCAGTGTGTCGACTGTATCTGAGGAGCAGTCACTTCGGAGACTTTCCGACGATCCCCTGACCTGCTGATTTATCCAGTTCCCCGTCGCAATCAACTCACTCAGATTGATCCCAGTCTGTATACCCGCATTCTGAAACATAAGAACCACATCCTCCGTGGCCACATTCCCTTTGGCGCCAGGAGCGAATGGACATCCCCCGAGACCACCGACACTGGCATCAAAAACCCTGATACCACAGATATAAGCCTGCAGTACGTTTGCTACAGCTTGGCCATAGGTGTCATGAAAATGACCGGCTAGGCGTGCAAGAGGCATGCCGTTTTTCTCAAGATATCGTATCAAAGTGGCCACTTTCGCGGGTGTGCCGGCTCCTGTAGTATCACCTAGGCTGACTTCATAACAGCCCATTTGCAGAAGCTCTTGCACACAGTGCAGAACGCTGGATGGGTTTGTTGGGCCATCGTATGGGTCCACGAAGATACATGAGACATAGCTAGTATACTCAGTCATCAATTCCGTTTAGTATGTGACAGTAGACTTACCCTCTCACAGCAATCCCGGCCTCGGTCGCCTTCTTAGCAACAACTCGCGCCTTTTCAATACCTTGCTCAACTGAACAGTTGATATTCGCCTGACTAAACCCTTCCGTCGCGCTGATGAAGACTGCTACTTCCTTGACGCCTCGCGATAACGCAATCTCCAAGCCCTTCAGATTAGGCGTCAGAACCGGATAATGAAGATCCTTCTCTTCTGAACTGCTCAGGAGATTTCTGATTTCAGGATTCGACAAAATCTCCTGACAATCCGCTAACTGCGGCACTTTGCGCGGGGACACAACAGAAGTAAGTTCAATACTGCGCAACCCAGCTCGATGAAGTCGCTGAATCAGTTCAATTTTGATCTCTGTTGGAACGGGATTCTTGATACTCTGCAGCCCGTCCCTGGGGCCGACTTCGACGATACGTACTCCGGAAACCTTTGTTCGTGTCATTTCTTCACCCGCCGTGTAGCAGAGAGTGCATATAAAACCAGCCGCGGATGTCTATTGCATGATTTTGGTGGTCTTTACTGTTGCTGCAGAATTAGAAACAAATGCCTGAAACGCAGTATAATATTCTAGAAACACGCCGAAACACAGACAATGCGATAAGTGGTGGGGGACAAAAAAGCCGAGTCAGAAGAGCTGAGCCTCGGATGTGACGGACGCCCTTCAGTCACCGTCAGTCAGAGCATCAGTTATTGTCATCACTATTACCTACGTAGCAGTGAAAGGTACCCAGGTGAGATGAAACCTGGTAAATCATTGACATCAAACATGAAAATCAAAATGCAACATCGAAGAATGTCTTTGTAAAGAAGAGAAAGACAGAATTAGGGCTGTGGCCAGGTAAATGACGTACCGCGGATACTGTTTGCGGCAATGCCCGTGGAAAGACGTGGAAATACGGGCCCGATGAGAAACTCCGGTTATGCAAGTATCACAACAGGATCAGTCTCTTTTCTTATCATACATAGTAGTTACTCTTGTTCGATTGGTGATTCGACTTTAGAACAATATTCTGATTCGCTGGTCAAGCCTTGGGGGCTCGAAATGACTACGGCGGCCCCGATTAGGGCTGTATAGTAGACAGCGGTATACCTCAGGGCCGATTGCGCAGGTGGGAGTAGATCTAATCATGTTCAAGGGTTATCAATCGTGAATGATATGTATTTCACAGACTGCGGAGTTGTCAAACTGGCGCTATCTTGTACTTGAAGCACTGCGCCTTTATCAGGCTCAGTCGTCAGCATTCCATGCAGTATGCCGGTATGCCCTCAGGGCGTAGGAATGGCAGGAATCGCCCGACGACATAGATCAGGGCTCGAATTTAAGTGTTAGATGAGAATCAAGACTGTGATAGAGGCGGTGGCTGGCGCTTTCATGAAGAGTCACAATAATCATATTTCCAAGGTTGGATTTTCTTGTACAGAACAAAAAAAAATACTCTTTGATGTAAGTCGGCTATATCCTGCATCGATCTAATATATGGTTGGTTGGGCACGTCGGCTGAAATACGGCGATGTAACTTGACACTCTATAAGTATTTCGCTGAAGTTGTACGTCCTGAAAAGGCCGTTGCTTCATCTATCTCATTAAGCCTCGCTAATAGTACAAGCAATCGACATTCTCTTGGTAGCATGGTACGATATTTCAGAGCAGAATATCAAATCTGTTATGCGCGACAATAATCTACCATGAGTCTACTCTCGGCCCATTCTTTGTGATTGCAGGTCGCCAAACTCGAATGGAGCCGAAGCTGTTTGAATATTCGTAGATTGGTACAATGGACCTTTTTAGGCAAGAAGTTTATAGTAGGGATGACGAAGGCTTCCAAAGGCAAAGCCGGGCAATCTCACAGCGTAGTCAACAGTTTTTCCATTAATTCAGTGGGATTGCATTTTCGATTGACAATGGAGTGCTTACTCACCAGGACTTATGTTTGTTCAAGCTCGTTCAAGCTCGAGTGAGACACTTTGATATGTACCATTTGATATGCTGCCTAAATAGGGTAGACAGAAACATTAGGTAGATTGACGAGCCTCAAGGTTGATGCAGTCATAGACAATTCAAGAAAGAGCATAACGAAACTTCTAATGGACCAGTAACAGTCTTTTTCTCAACTTCGAAACATTTGACGTTATTTGAGTTGCTGCTCTTTGACAAACGGATAGTGGACCACACACGAAGCCCTAATCTGTTACTGCTCTCTAACAAACATACAAAGCTGCAATTCTTCACCCCTACTGTCACTGCTGTTTGCTAGCAATATTCTAAACTATGAATGACAAACAATAAATTGTCCATTGTCAATAGAATATTTCACAATAGAGCAAATAAATACCATGAAACTATTCACATTATTGTAGCTTCGTCAGGACGGACCCATTGTTGCCCAAGGCCATCACACACAATTGCAATAATTGCACAATGCCATTGCCAGTGTATACCTTTGTGAATCTTATTGTCCAGTCAAGTTCCTTGAGAAATTATGAAGCTTGTGTCCAGGATACTTAAGCAGCAGATTTTTCCATCTAGGATTTCTGGTTCATCAGATAGTTCTTTTTTGCAGCCTTGCAACAACCAGCTGATATCTGATTTACTGCTTCATACGCTTGGTTCATCCTTTCTTAAAAGTGCACTTCGATTCAGAAACAAACAACAAAATATGTCAAATCAAGATTCACAACCGCCGTCTGAGGACGGACAGCGAGTCTCGGAGCTATCGAACATAGAAATCAGCGAGTCCAGCTCGGTATTTAATAGCAGCAACGAGGATAAAGAAAACAGACCACCGTCACATTCTCCGCCACAGCCACAGTTTGTCCAATATACTGGAGAAGATGACCATGAAGAGGAGGACGGTTACGCTCAGGAGATGCGTAATGAACGGTTCCCCTCACCAGATTGGGAAGGTAAAGAAAACAGACCACCCTCACCTACTCCGCCACAGCCACAGTATGTCCAGAATACTGAAGGAAATGGCCATGAAGAGGAGGAGGTGATCGACGGTTTCGCTCAGGAGATGCGCAATGAACCGTTCCCCTCACCAGTTTATGAAGATAGAAATCGCCCTGAATATTTAGCTAATGCGGAATTCTGGAAAAGGTTTGGAGATTCCATAGATGACGCAAATGAGATAAATAGAGAGAAACGGATCTGGTACGGCGAAGATGCAGCGGAAGCGATGCAGTATAATTTCAGATTTACCCCCGAGGAACTACGAGACAGAGCTGCGGCGAGACATGGTGGGCAGACTTTTTATGATTATATGGTCCAAGAAGGCCTGGCGTTAGATCTTAATAGGATCGCGGGGGATGAATCGCCAGCACAGCTTGAGAGGAATTTCAAGGAAAGGCAAGAAGAGTGGAAAAATGGAACCCATCCGGATGCTGTACCAGAAGGCTACTATGAATACATTGAAGCTGATGAGTACATGCAAGACGATGAATACGTGCAAGACGATGAACAGTATCAAGGCAATGAACATGACCGAAGGGATGACCGTGGTCGAGGCGATGACTATGATCAGGGCAATAACGACAATAACGGAGATGACCATGACAATGGAAAGAGAGATAGAGATGACCACAATAATGGAGACGACCATAACAACGAAGATAGAGACAGAGGCAACAGAAAGAGAGCAAGACCCGAGTCCGAGGCACCGGAAGAGTCAGATAGTGGGAATCAAGGCGACGATGAAGACGACAGTGGTACACCCTCAACGAATCGAACAAAACTGATGCCGGATAATGAGTCAGAGTCTAACCCCGCAAAGAGAAGAAAACTGTGGGATGGTACATCTGATCATGGGAGGGCGTCAAGAGCACCAAGGACTCCTGAAGGAATTATGCACGATGAAGCAGCAGCGAGGCAGCTTCAATGGGAATTGTACAATGAGCAACCGGAACAGACAGAGGAAGAACACCAGAGACAGCAAGACGAAAGACATGATCTATTTTTCCGGGCGAAAGAGATGCAAGAGATGCTTGATAGACGGCAGTCAGGTCAGCAGCAGTTACCACCACAGTTGCCACAACCGCAACAGCAACAACTACCACAAGCATCCCCGCAGCAGCAACCACAGCAGCAGGATCTTGAGGAAGACTATGAGGAGGAGAACCGATTAAAGACAAGACAGGAATTCGAAAGAGAAGCGACGCTTCAACGCCGTCTAGATTATGTACGGGATAATCAAAAGCTTGTATGGAGACATATGACAGGTTTGAAGGAGATATTCAAAAAGAAGAGAAAGATGACACCGGCGGATACGGAAATATTAGACGCCCAAGCGGAGCACCTCGAATTTTTACAAGCCCAAGAAATGGCAATACAACAGCGACAGCGAATCGTTCAACAAGACTCACAGATAAGAGATCTGCAATACCGAGAAGGGAGACTTTTCCAGCAATCTGTCCGAGTACGGGCTCAACAAAACCGAATAAAATTAGAATATGAGATGAGGATGCATCGGAAGGTGGGACGACTGCCGATGATCACGGATCGTTTGGAGGATCGTGACGCAGAGCGCCAGCTAGATGAGTTGCAACAACAAGAGCAAGACCTGATGCAGCAGCTCCGAGAGCTGCGACGGCAGATACAGCAAATGCAGAATGACCAAGTTGAGCAAGAACAAAAATATGAAGAGCTTAGAGACCGGGAAGATGAACTCGAGAAAGCGCGAGAACAGCGGGCGAACAAAGTGGATGAAGAAGGTCAACCACAACAGCAACAACAGCAGCAACAGGAAAATCAGCAACAACAGCAACCACGACAGCTTGGAAACCGCTGGCAAACGCAACTATCGGAGGTGGAACGCCAAAATCGTCAGCGACGACAGGAAAACAGTCTATGGGCCCGGCTAACTCGACGGGATCAAGAACGCGAACGGGAACAGGCACTGCGACGTCAACAACAACTGGAGCGACAGCAAGATGGACACCCTGCTGAATCACAAAACCAACCACCGCCAATACCCCCGCATATAATAAGGCCCCAAGGACCGCAACAGCCGCAGCAACAGCAACAGGGTCGACAACTGCAAAGAAGAAACCCAGCTCAGTTACAGAACCAACCACCGCCGATACCTCCGCATATAATAGGGCCTCAAGGACCACAACAGCCACAGCAACAGCAACAGGGTCGACAACTGCAAAGTAGAAGCCTGGGTCAGTCGCAGACCCAACCACCGCCGATACCTCCGCATATAATAGGGCCTCAAGGACCACAACAGCCACAGCAACAGAAACAAGGTCGACAACTGCAAAGTAGAAGCCTAGGTCAGTCGCAGAATCAACTAGCACCACCACCTACGTGGCCATTGAGGCCACAGCAAGTGCCTCAGCAATCAAGGCAACAAGGAGAGAACTCTAATAGAAACCGACCACGACGATGGAGTTCCTCATCTGAAGAGGCAAGAAAAAGAATGTGGGATACAACTTCAGAAGACGATGAAGAAGAGGACGATGGCAGAAGAGCACGAAAGAGAGCACGAAGACAAGACTCAGAGCCAGAGCAAGCATTGAGATTCCAAGCAGCACAAGAAGCAACACTAGCATTGCAACAAGTCATAGAAGAAACACCACATCCAGCCGACGGAGCAGCAGAACAAGCGCCAGGTCAAGCCTCAGGTCAGGCTCCACGACAGCTACTACCAGCAGCCGAGATAAGAGGACGACAGACAACGCCACGAGGGATGCAAGTGTCAAAAATATTCGCCAATGAAATGACAAGAGGCTTCATAAGACCAGAGGGATTCACAGGGCGGCCATCAGTAAGCGGTGGAGCTTGGCTCGTAGGGACTGATGAGGCGATCAACGCACGACGATCAATCAGAAACATTCGACGAATATCTGAAGCGCAAGCAGTGATAGAACAGGCTGCTAGAAACACAGTGATAGCTGATCCTAACCCAAGGGAAAAGACTCCAACTCCAGCCGAAAAAGATCCAAGACGGATACAATCGGACCCAAGACCGAGGCAATCGTTTCCAAGAGTGCGGCCATCGATATTAGATCCAAGAACAACTTCTTCTGCTCGACACCCAGCTCATCAGCGTACTCCAGCTCCGATTGAACCGCCTATTAATCCTGAGCCACCAAGTTTCTTATCTGGACCAGCTATAATCCAATCACCGGCTCATCCCCCAGCTCCGGCTCCGGCTCCAGTTTCACGGCAGGCTTTGGCACAGATTCGGCCACTAACTCGACCGCAAGCCCAATCTGCAGAAGCACCTGTACCACCATCAACAATCCCAGAGACACAGCCGGCATCTTCTCAAGCTCAAGATCCTGCTCAAGCTCCTGTTCCTGCTCAAGCTCCTGTTCCTGCTCCTGCTCCTGCTCCTGCTCCTGCTC
>JACVQZ010000054.1:0-310967 GCA_019828575.1 Talaromyces thailandensis | reverse complement strand
CCTGCTCCTGCTCCTGCTCCTGCTCCTGCTCCAGCACCTCGTCCATTAAACAGAGGCAGAATGCAGACGACAGCAGGCAGCCCACATCGAAAAAGCACACGCGTAAGAAAACAAACTTCACGGGCGAGAGAATTCGAAGCGCAGACCGCTGCAACTCGTCGGCCCAGGCGAGGACAAACTCAAACACTGCGTCAGCGCGAGCGCGAGCGCCAGATCCAGCGACAGAGCCAGACTCAGGCCCCGGCTCAACCTGCAGCTCAAAGTCAACCTCCAGCGCAGCCGTCGACTCAACCACCGGCGCAGAATCAGGCTGTGAATTCGAATCCGGGGCAGGCACCCGCACAGAATAATCCTCAGTCACAACCACAGCGAGGGTCTTCGAGAAGAAAATTCAGGCGGTCGCAGCCGTACGATGTGAGCACTTTGCGTCGTAGTGCGCGCAACAGGAAGCCCCCTGATCGTTATGCTCCTCCACCGTGGTAGTTTTTTTCCCTTGTTTTCCTTGCTTTATGTTTTTTAAGGTTTTAAAGTCTCATGTATTCCGTTTTTATATCATGTTTTTTGACTTTTTGCAGTGTTTTTTCAAGATTGATGGCTAGCATGATAGATTGTTTGGGATATCAAAGTTTTATATGTATCTATTCTTTAATGATCGGTTCCGTATGAACCCCGCCTTTCACGAGCGGAAGTCCTCCTCATGTTCATACAAGCAAGTCAAACAGAAAGCAGCACGCATAGTAGATGATCTAGAATGATAGTCATAGCCACGTATTGCGTTGAGGGTCATGAAAAGTGGTGCGCTGGATCAAAAACGAGCCAGTAGAATCATGTATTGGGGCGCTCTTCTTTCCTACATCAATTATCATCTGAATCATAATCATGAATGGACGCATCGATTCGTATATCCGAGTGGCTTCCGTTCCTCTATCAACTAAACTCCTAGATACAGATTGCAAGTCAAGGAGGCATCCCCTCCGTTATCCAAGTCATATAAGAACGAACATGCCCAGCTCAAATTTAAGTATGATCCACATGCGTAGGCAAATTATACTCCGCATAATCCAAATGCACAAACGCCCTATCCACACTCTCCACCGAACTCTCAAGCATATACTGCACACTCTCCCCAATATCATGGCTATCGTGCAGACTCGTGTGTCCATCGAGCACAATATCGACTTCTACATTGAGCCGATCACCGGAGTAATATGCTTCAAGATTTTGGATCCAGCGTATACAGTTTGCGAAGCGCATGACGATATACAACAAGACGCTGCGGTCGGAGGGCGAGGCGGCGGCACCCGTAAGGTGGGCTATGTGCTCGTTTGCAGTGCTGGCCCAGTTGCCGATTACGTAGAATGAGAGAAGAAGACCGCCAAGGGGGTCGAGCCACCATATGTTTGTGAATGTGCCAACTGTTTATTGATTAGTTTGAGTCTAATTTGAGTTGAGGAGAGGCAACTGACTGAGAGGGAAAATGATACTGAAAATGTTGAAGACAACATCGGTCATAGCGTCTTGGGCCAAGGCTTGAACGTTGGAGTTGTTGATTTTGCGACACCAAAGCCAGCAAAGACCCTTGATAGCCACCGTAGTAGCCATGATAATGAGTGCAGGGACTGTCAGTTCTACCAAATTGTGATCCTCGCCGGTCAACCGCTGCAAGGAAATGATAGCAACTTGCACAAACGAAGTCATCATCACAACGGCGAAGATAAGTACGCCCAAAGGTTCGAGGCGTTGACGACCAACCGGGTAGCGGAAACGGTCTCGTCGTACCGTCAATCGGGCGGTGCTCCAAACGATAGCGGTACTCAAAAAGTCGAGCGCTGCATCTACCAAACTAGCCAAGACGGAGACGGAACTGGTCATTAGAGTGACGATAATCTTGGCAATGAGCAGGATCAGATTTGCAATCAGATTGATGTATACCGCCGTCATGACGATGCGACGAGAGTCCTGCTCTTTTGACGATTGGGTAGTTTCCATCAACTCTTCTGCGTCGTCTGAAGATAGTAGCAATGGTGTTCTTTCATTGAGGTTACGATGAGCGCGATCAGTTTCCTGGGGCTCGGATGGTGAGATAACGGGTTGGGCTCTGTCGTGGCTCGGAGAGATGGCCATCGACTCTTCTGTAATCGGGTGCAAATGACTTCGTCGATTGGTAGCCCAGAATCGATCATAGTCTTCTAGCAGATCACGGGCAATCGATGAGTCTAATAGGCGGTCGACGAAACTATATCGCGAAACGAGATAGTTCATCCGTTCATAGTACTCTCGGCTAACATGGCAGAGTCAGCTAGAATGTCTCGAGGCTTTTGAGACAATTGTCTACTTACACCGGCTTTCGAAGCTTGGACAACTCCTCTGGAGGCGTATAGTAGTCCGACCTAAAAGTATTCATAAGCTGCAATATCGGCTTGCAATAGATAGAGGGACTACCATCGAAAGGCCGGTGACGTATCTCCAATCAGAATGGAACCTCGCCTACGCGGCCTTTCACTTGTCGGCGAGGCAGTGAGATGTCGAACACTACCAGTACTCTCTGCTCCGTATGATTCGTTTTCAAGATCTTCCACTGTATTGGGCCCCTTATCGTCGTCCGAAATGGAATATCTTCTCAGTAGACCCGGAAGACTTTGGCCGCGAGTGGACATCATTTGCCAGCCATGTTGGGGGCCCAATTCGAGAAAGGAATTGGATGTGGACGGCGGGCCTTGTTGATGTTGACTTTGAGCTTGCCACAGCCCCGGGGATGTCATTTTCGTGATAGATGTATACAATATTGAGCACAGAGTGACTTGAGTGAGGTTATTCGAGGTTGGAGCTGAAACAAGTAAACGATGCAGTCATGGTGGGTCTTGTCTAAAGTATATGATTGGCTGGTATCAGGGTTAGGGCTTTGAAGTAGCCCTAAAAATATATCTACCCTTAGATACACGTTGTTTCATCACATATGAAACGATAGAGCTGTTATTCGAGGATCTCTAACGGGGCGTCAGAACTTGAGCCTGGTTTGAATGGGTTTATAAGGCGGTATGGCGCTGACTCGAAAACGGTATGCCTTCTGAAAGGATCCAATCCACCATGGTAGACAAAATCATTTACAGCCTTGTCATAGCAGTAGTATTCTGTAGAAACTTTGAATGACTTGTCCTGTCTGTGATGCACAGTCAAAACTGGTCTGTCACGCACTTCACGCTGGGCCCAACCTAGCTTATCGCGTATACCTGTCAGCAGATCGCGATAGTCGTGCCAGTCTCGCCGATCCAGAAATTCCAAGTGACTCAGCTCAACAGAACGTATGGAGGCCGGTAAGTCGGCCAGCACGCTGAGTAGATCCTCGCATCGTACGAGAAGCCCTGAAAGACCAAAATGCTGCAGCTTTTTCCATTTACTGAATGTAGGTAATATCGTTTGCAGTGGGATGAAGTGTTCGGGGGAAATCGATGCTTCTACGGCCATGGTGAACTGTCTGACTCTTGTATAGTTGACATTGATTTGCAAACTGAGGTGCCGAAGATCGGGCGATGCTGCACTCAGAGCATTTTTGAGAAGACCACTGCGAAATGATGACCATTGTTGCTCTCTAGACCATTGTCCATCTGCTAACAGGCTCAGGTCAATGCGACTGAATCCTGGGCGCTGCAGCAGCGATACTAAATTGTGATACTCTTCGCATGGTTGGTCAAAAATTCGGCAGCTTAATCCAGTTCGGTGAAGGATGTGTGTATCCACGACAAACTCCGAAACGGTATGATTAGGCATCTTTGACAGTTCATTGCTTATAGCACAGAAGCCACGCCAGTTCATTTTCTCTTCATGGGTCCAAGGTTTCAGGATATAAGTGCTCTGTGACGTTGATTCATATGGCGGCCAGGTGACCGGAATTGGATAGTTGAATTTGGGAAGAAACGATCGAATCATCGGGGTTTCATATAGTGGAGCGTCCAATTCCCCATGAGCTCCAGGAGTGATCCTTATCCGCCTCAGCCTCGGGAAACGCTGTAAACCATACCTAAGGGCCTTGATATCGTCCTCAGACTCTAACACGGACTTTTGTTGTTGTAGTAACTGGTAGTAAAGCTCCCACGAAGCATGAATCGATGGATCCGATTCGTGGAGTTTACTATAGATTTGTCGCTCTATAACGTTTCCTTCGTATGACTCCTCGAACCACCAAGGAATTCCCTCGTAACTGTTTGGAAGGTCTCCCCATTGAGCCCAATCTTCACCGTCCAGAAGATCAAGCCTGCGTTCTGGGGCGTGTCCGATAAGGCGAGCATCATCCCAGATGATCTCCACAATGTTCTGCCGAAACTCGTCGTGATCTGCAATTACGCGAAACACTTCAACATTACGCGGGTTGGCAGACAGAAAGACCCTGCTGAGGCGCAGTTGCGCCATCTGGCATAGCGTCGGGCATGTTAGACGTAGATTCTTGATATCGCGGTTGGGCAGGTACGAGACGATCAATCCTACGAGCTCAGCAGGAAGGCATGCAAGTGCGCCCATGGCTGAATGGCAATCGCAGAGACTAGATGTAGTCAAGATGCCTATGAAAGCAGATGGAATTCAAGGTGGCTTGAGTTGAACTATCCCCAACTACAACTAGCCTGAGGGTGGGGGATATTTGTGCCGCTGATTTCAACCCTAATTAATCATGCGGTCCTGGCACGATATCAAGATTTTCGAGAGTATGTCGGTGAGCGTCGGTAAGCAAAGGTTCTTTTGATCAGAACAGCGAGCATTCCAGCGCAGCTCTAGAGAGGAGAGGCCTAATCAATCATCGATCGTTGAGTCTATACCCTCAAATATCTGCGTTTGATTGGCCTGTTGAAGCATAATTTCGACTCAATATCAACCAATCAAACTGCAGATCCTCGTCCCACTTGACCACCACCTTAATCTGCCCATCCAGACATCTTCAACTCCTCAATGTATCCTGACCTCTCTTCTGAATCCATTTGAACATTTATATCGCCATTGCAGTATATTCCACGCATCGACACGTATTGGCTTTCTCTGCAGCCAGAGATAATTTCACAGCGTGCTCGTGCTCCGGGAATATTCCTGCACCGAGCCATCGAGTCGACCATCTGGCAAGACCTCGACTGCGCCGTATGTATTGACTTTTACAATTCACGATCTGATATAAATTCAGTACAGACATTCCAAAACAAATATACAAATGCCCGTATGTCCTAACGCTTCAAAGGAGTCGCTCAGGAGACATTAGCATCGCCATGCCAAAGGCATGTAGTTCATGACAACAAACAACTCTAGCTTACGCATGAATCTTTTGCGATTCCATCTCGGGTCCGATATGCAAACGGAGCACGCTGCCATGTTCACCGAAAGGGAACAGGATGAGCCCTGCGGGTATGCATTCGGTCACAATATCTCCTTATGAACCACCTGGCCAGGTCCATGATCAGATGAGCGTCATGGATACGACGAGACTTCAAGATCATGACAAAACTGTCATGCCTTGTGGTCAGCATATGGAGCCGATGGTTTTCATTTCTGCCCATGACCTAACACTTAGATTTACTAACAGATTTAGTTTACGATCTGCCAAGCGAATTGACAGAAAAAGTCGTCTTGCCATACCACTACGATTTATAGACAATGTATGCCGTAAATTGTGGGAAGTTATATTTATATATTCCAATCTGCGATTCTCCTCGTGGGGAGGATACCATGTGCATCAACATATACCCACAAGATATCACCAAAAGATGTTTCCCTTTTCCCAAATCGGTTCCCAAACATCGTCATATTCATTATCTATTCCCATTTCAATCAGCCCAAAATCCCCATTGCTTGAGAAAAAGAACGAAAAAATTACATACCTATAAAACAGCAATACACTCAATCTCAACATCCGTATTTAGCGGCAAAGTCTTGACGGCAACGCAACTACCCAAACCCCACGTCAGCATCGCATTCATCCTCAAACCCTTCAACAAGTTCAATAACATCACAAGTAAGAAGATAACTCACGTCCGGCAAGGCTTCACATCCCCCCAATACTGCGTATACACCGAATTCATATCCGCGAAGTTGTCCATATTATCCAAGAACACATTCACCTTGACAACCTTATCAATCGAGGAACCGGCCGCTTCGAGGACGTGGGTGAGGTTTTTGATGCATTGGTGCTGTTCTAATCAGCCAACTTATTTCCCCTAGAACCTTGAAAAAATGAGGCGGAAGGAGGACGTACAGTGTGAGCCTTGACGTCGCCGTCAACTAATTTGCCGGTCTCGGCGTCCATGGCCACGGCGCCGGAGCAGTAGACGACGCCGTTAGCAATGATGGCCTGGGAGTAGATGCCCGGCAAGGGCTTGGGGGCCTTTTCGGTGAGGACGGGGGTTTTAGTTGCCATTTTGTTGTGAAGGTTTAGAATGGAAGGTCAGAGATTAGGTATAGTTTGTAGAGTAAGCAATACCTAAATACCGAAGAAAAAGAGAAGAGAAGAAGAAAGTCCAATAGCAAATATTAAATACTCTAGCTAGTAGCTCAGGTAACCTAAGCTCAGGGACATGCCTACCCCTCCACCAAGGTGTCGACCAGACTGGAGCCCCTCCGATTACCAATACGAGGCTACTCAAACATCTGGAAGGCATACCCATTTCATTGGTCGACATGCATGTACAACAAAGTAAGGAGGTTGCAGAGAGCATCCCACGCTCGGTGATCATACCGATGTGATAACTAAGTGTGGGGTTGTCAATGTGGATGCATGATAAAGATGTATTTAACTTCGAATACGATGTATTGGGCCTGTTCAAAATAGGGTAATCAATTGGATCTAAACTAGTAGATTCTGAGGGAAATCCGGGATGGAAAGTCTCATCGAAGTGCTTTACGCACCTTGTACCTAGCTGATACAACGTTTTCACCCCGCAATCCGTACCTCGAAGATACTATACGTAGTATAGTACATCCCACGCAAGACGTGGATCCATCATCCTTGACCTTCAACGTTGCATGCATCGATGCCAGATCGACCGTGTTCCTAATACACATTGCATGGTCAAATGACCTTGCTCCTTGCGTCTTGAATCTTATCCTGGTGTCCTTTCTGGTACTGACCCGTGCAAGTGTAGACATGCCCAGATAGGATAAACCAATTCGTTACATGATTGGTAATGAGCTTAGGGCTTGCAGACCATCGGGGGTGCGCTATTTGTTTTTGATTCCTCGTGAGGGGTGGTTTAGTTAGTCTATTTAGATAAGAAGATTTCATTCTCGTCGTCTTTCTTCAACCTTGGCTCAATATTGTTGTGTCAGCTATATATCCTGCCTCTGTTTGAGACACTACATACTTTCAACACCAAGAAAAAGACAAAATGGCCGGCGTAACTCAACCTCCATACCCCCTCCATCCCTCCATCGCGTCTCGCATCCACCCCGAATACGCCGCCTTCTACAACAAACACATCATCAACCAACAACAAGTCCACCTTCAACCCGTCGCCGCCTCACGCACATCCGGCATCCTGATCCCCGGCGGCGGGCCCGTCTTACCCGTCGGTAAGACAGAGGATATCGCCATCAAACGCGTTGAGACTGACGGGCCGGATGTACTGGTTCGAGTATTCACGCCTGATGAACCGGCTCCCGAAGGCGGGTATGGCGTTATGCTGTACATGCATGGTGGTGGATGGGTGTTGGGGAATATAAATACCGAGAATACGGTATGCACGAATATTTGCAAGAGGGCTGGTGTCGTCGTTGTCAGTGTCGACTATCGGTATATCCACCCTCCCCATCCCTTCATTTCACCTTTTTAATATGCATCCCATGATTCTAATCTATCTGGACAAGACTCGCCCCCGAACACCCTTTCCCAGCCGCCGTGTACGACTCCTGGGAAGCTCTCCTCTGGCTGCACACTCCTTCCACAATCAGCGCCCTAAACATCAACCCCAACTCCAAACTCAGCGTCGGCGGCTCCTCTGCCGGCGGCAACCTAGCCGCCATCCTAACACACAAAGCCCTGCTCGAACGACCGGGACAAATCAACATCGTAGCCCAGGCCCTCAGCGTCCCCGTAACCGACAACACGGCCAGCCCGGAAAACAATTGGGCATGGAGGGACTTCGAGTTTACGGCTGCGCTGCCCGCGGCTAAAATGATGTGGTATCGCAGACATTACCTGCCAGACGAAAAACAGTGGAGGAATCCTGAAGCGTCGCCGTTGTTGTATGGGAATGAAGATGGGCATTGGGCGAAGTTGCCGCGTGCTGTTGTTGTGGTGGGGGAGTTGGATGTGCTCAGGGCCGAGGGGGAGGCGTACGCGAAGAAGCTGGAGGAGAATGGAGTGAAGGCGGAGGTGCATGTTATGGAGGGGATGCCGCATCCGTTTTTGGCGATGGATGCGGTTCTGGAGGCGGGAAGGGATGCGATTACTTTGTTGGTGGAGTGTGTTAAGAGTTCACTATAACCCTTGGGCGCTACATATATATGTTGGCATCTAAGCGTATACAATAGACCTGGCAGTGACTTATGTTGAAGATGTATGCATTCTAACCAATAGATTCATCTACAGCAAAGCAACGCCTAGATATATAACAAAATCTGTAACAGGGCGTGTAGATAGATACATGGATTCACGTTATAAGCAAGAGGAAGAGAAAGATGACGTCAGGTCGCTCATGTTCTGTTATCTGCTTGGGGAGGGAATATATAGGGGAAAAGGAACGAGAAATGACAGCTGAACAACAACGCCATACGATGCAGGTTGGGAGTGTGTCGCGAGAAGATGGGATACGTATTCGGAGTTGCAAGTTCATGAGAAGGGTATTTTAAAGTGTGGAGTCAGAAGAACAAATCAGGTCATGTTCTCTCGTGCTCTGTACTGATTTCGCCATGACTCGCCGGCAGACTGGGGAGGAGGCGGAAGTGGTCCGGACGGCGGAGGCGCGGCTCCCATGGGCAAAGTAGCGGTATGCAATCCGCCTTGGTGGTTGGAACTCAGTGCGCGAGGGAAATGCGGCCTTGAAGGAGGGTCGATTGCAGATCGAGGTTCGCCGGTATAGTTGCGTGGAGAACGGCCTCGTCCGTTGCGAGCTTCTTCACTTTCTAAAGATAGATGCTCGAGAGATAGATAAGGAGATTGCTGTCGTGAAGAAGACTGGGACGATCTGGAGTTGTGCGATGCGTGCTGTGGTTGTTGCTGCGCATATTGATTGTGATTGCTATAATCGGCATGATGGGGCGTAGGGTTATGGTGAGAGGAAGGACTAAAGTGTTGTTTATGTGCCGAAGTCACGTCATTTCGGAGCGGAATCTCCCCAAAGGTAGGCGTGGGATGCGATGGCGCGGCAGAGACAGTAGTAGCGGGAGTGTCGCGAGGTGTCATGTCCGGAGAAGGACTGCTGGATGTTGTAGTTGCCGTTTTGAGGGAAGCTGGAGCGGGCGGTTCGAGATATGAGTGGCGGTCTTGCGCGTGCATCATCTTGCGAGCCCACTTTTGCAAATCGACAGGGGTCCGCTTAGCGGCTTGAAGAAAGGCATCTTTGTCCTATGAAATGTTAGTGACGAACACATAAAAGAGGATGTTATGACCTACGTAGAGCTCCCTTGGTGTCGGCCGCTCCTCGGACTTCTTGAGGAGACACTTTGCCACAAACTCATGCAGAATAGGAGGGAAGGCATCGCTCTTGGGAAGTTTAGGAGCGGGCTCATGCACAATCTGCTGTAGAAGATCCAAAATACCCATCGGTCCAGCGCTGGCTCGATCTCCGGCAGCCGAGTCGGTTGCATCGAACGGGAACCGTCCGACAGCAAGCTCCATCACGGTCAAGCCAACACTCCACACATCAGACCGAACAGTATATGCGCCTCCCTGAATACGTTCCGGGGCCATGTAGGTCGACGTACCGACAAAGGTATCCGCGACGGAGTTGACTGTCTCGGTAGCCACACCAAAGTCGCATAGTTTGATGTTTCCGCGAGAGTTGACTAAGACGTTTGATGGTTTGATGTCGCGGTGCATGATTCGGTGGTTTTCATATAGGTATACCAAGCCTGCGAGGATGGATTCGGTTATTTTGCCGAGCACGTCGATACGGACCGGTCCGAATTCTTTGGAGATGCGGTCGAGAGAGCTTCACTTTGTCAGTATTCTTCACATACAAACCGCCGGGTCTAGAAATTGTACGCACCCACAGTCCATATATTCCATACACAACACAATATCGCGCGACTCATTCTGAAATGCACCGTAAAATGTCACGATATAAGGCGAGTTGCAATCGTGGCCGACTTGGAGCTCACGGAGGATCTGCTTGCGAACGTTCTCTTTTGCATCGACACGGATAATCTAACCAGTGATCAGCAGACACGAACGCACTCAAATCCGATGAAATGACCAACCTTTCGTGCCATAACGACTTTTGTCGTGGCATGCATAACCTTGGCCACCGTACCGCCATTTCCAGCACCAACCTCCTTCAAGGTCACCAAATCCTCGCTGCGCAAATCGAGCTTGAACTCTAGACCAATTTCCAGCGTATCTGACCGGGTGCTCTCTGTGTTTCCGACCGCGCCAGGGTCTTGTGCATCGCCTTCGGATGGGGTGGCTGCTGGCTTTGGTGTGGAATTGAGGGCGAGTCCCTTTACATTCTTGCGTTTCATGGTACGAGGTTTGAATGCGTCGGCCATAATTGTGGTTTGGCCGCACGGCGGCGACAGGGCGTACTATAAGAATGTCGAAGAATGGAGTATGGAAGAAATATCTACTTCTGATCGAGAGATGTCAGTAAATCAGCGGTGAAGTGGTTTGCAAGCTCCGTCGTGATGCATTGCGGGGGGAAGGATAACGGAGAGAAGGACAGGTTTGGGCTGTTTCGGCTTGCCCCTGATGCTTCCTTTCTTCTCGGAACAAATAAGACCAACTTACAGCGTGGCTTGAGGGCGACCCCATACGAAAGGTAAAAAGACCGATGAAGAAAAGGCCGACTCTATTCTGAGTGGCAGTCACACACACACACACACAGACAGACAGGAAGGACAATCAGGAGTTCGTGGAATGAATAGCGCGGAGTGATGGGATGAGTGGAAGATGCAGCGGGGCCAATCAGCGCGGCGAATGGTATTCGCGCCAACTGAGCCTGGGCGGTACCAGGAACAATGATCATTCGCTCTATTTGTCAATATTGAAATACAAATAATACAGTAGTCTGCCTATGGCGCGAAAGTACTGGCCGATGGGGAAAGCCCGCAAGATCGTTATCGAATGGGTTCGCCAGAAGAAGTCGGGCAGGAAAGCCGGCACCACTGATGACTGGACATGTGAAACCTGGGCTATGTGTCAGGAGGCGGGGATTAAATTTCTGGAGGACGAATAGCATATTGCCTGCATTCACCTTGTTTGTAACATCTGAGTCCTTGGAGACTAGTAAACAAGGTACTATACCGTCACCAGTGTGCTATATCTGACAAGAGTCTAGTGCAACGATGAGAACGGTGTACATGCTACTCATCGAGACAGAAGTATGCATCCAGCAGTCCAGTGCGAAAGACTGAAGGTGCCGCTTATCATAAAGAGTCATGTATCCGGCTGCTGTGAGTGTCAGTAAACAATGGAAAGTGAGTCTGTAAGATAAAGCAAGGAGCCAATCAGAAATCGCAAATCGTCTCAGCCGCCGATGGATAAAGGCGCCACACTTAATCTGTATTCAGCCTAGCGCACCCGCCACACCGGAGTCGCGCCTTTTTTGTTGCTGGGACAAGAAGGAAGCTGCCAAACCTCGCTCTGTCCAGCTGTGAGCTCACCATCAATTCTCCTGACACCTTCTCTTCCATCACCTCATCGGAGCGCCACGAGCTTCAGATACCTCCGCCATATTAGATTGATTCCATTACCCAACACTCTTTAATACATCAAACAACATGAGCACCAGAGACTTGATAGAGGGTGAGGCCCTGTTGGATGACGACGATAATGAAGAGGAGTTCGACGAAGAGACCGGCGAGCCCATAAGAGGTCCCAGTGCAGGACAGCCCAATACATACGATGACTCCAGCGAAGAAGATGACGAGGAAGAGGAAGACGAGGAAGCTGCTCGCGCGGTCAGTGACATGCACGTTTTGTTGAGGGCGCGCTGACAGATTGACTATATAGGTTCGCGAAGGATTCATTGTCGACGAAGATGAAGAAATCGAGGAACGAGCCGAACGCCGCCGAGAACGAAAGAAGCGCAGACGAGAGGAGCGTGAACGGGAGGAGATCGTTCTTGATCAGGAAGATTTAGATCTCATCGGCGAGCAGAATCCAGATTTTCAGCCTCAGTCAACCGAAGTATGTCTGACCGTTTATTGATTATACGAGCGATATCTAACTTCTCGGAAAGTCAAAATTCAAACGTCTCAAACGAGGCCATAAGAATGACCGCCCCGCCGACGTCTTTAACTGGGATGAAGAGGAGGAAGCAGCGGATTATGGCAGACCTAGTCACCGCCGTCGCGACGAAGAAATGGACGACTTTATCGAAGAAGATGAATTTTCAGATGAAGAACGTCAGCGCCGAGAAGACGACGAAGAAATTGCACATCCCGTTCGCAAAGGAATTTCCGGTTTGGCCATCTCCGAAGCCACCGGCCTCGACGAAAATGCTTTGGAAGATATGCGCGCGGCATTCGGTGACGGTACCGACTATCTCTTTGCCCTCGAGATGGAGGAAGACGAAGAAGAGCAGCAGGAAGAAGAAACAAAGCACCTCGATTTGAAGGACGTTTTTGAGCCTACATTGCTTGCCGAAAAGATGTTGACTGATGAAGATAATGAGATTCGCTTTGCTGACGAACCAGAGCGCCATCAAATTGCACGAAAGCCATACAAAGGCGTCGTTCTTTCCGACGACGAGTTCCACGAAGAAGCCGTGTGGATTTCAAACTTGATGCTTTTGCGGAAACAACACGTCATTGAGGATAACCTACAAGAGCCGTTCCAACGCGCTGTTGCGAAAGTGCTCGAGTTCATGGTGACTGATGATTTCGAAGTGCCTTTTATTTTTCAACACCGCAAAGATTATCTGATCCATGCCGCCAAGGTTCCAGCTTCTCCCGATCCAGGCAACCCCGATGCGCCAGAATTCGTTGTCCGAGCTCAGAAATTGTTGAATATGAACGACCTGTGGGACATTTTTGAACATGACTTGAAATTCCGAGCTTATATCGACAAAAGACACACATTACAAAAGACATACGATCGGCTGCAAGATATGAGCATCAAGGATGAAATTGTGGACGAGATGCTCACCGCTGCAACTACGATGGAGGAACTCCAAGACGTTCAGGAATATTTGCATTTCCAATACGGCCCTCAAATCAAGGATCTTTCTTTGAACTCAGAAGAGACTAACGGGGAAGCGGATGGCGAAGCTAGTGGACAGACTAATGGCCAAACCACTCGGCGGAAAGCGGGTGCCAATACATTTTTCGAAAGAATCCGCAAGAGCAATGTCTATAGTCTTGTGCGCTCTTTCGGTATTACTGCCGATGCCTTCGCTCAAGCCGCTTCTCAAAATCGCCGAGGACAATACACCGAAGATCCTGAGAAGCCACCCGAGGAACTCGCAGATAGCGCTCTGGACACTGACTACAGCAACTCCACGAGCGCCCTTCGAGCTGCCAAGGCCATGTTCGTCGAAGAGTTGGTAATGAACCCGAGAATGCGAAAAGTCATCCGTGAACAGTGCTACAGGAATGGCGTTGTAGATTGCTACCGAACAGAAAAGGGTCTCCGACGGATAGACGAGCAACATCCATACTACGAATTCAAGTATTTGCGCAACCAGCAACTCACAGATATTGCTCGACGTCCGGATCTTTTTTTGAGCATGCTCAAGGCCGAGGAGGAAGGATTAATCAACGTCACAGTCACCTTCCAGAACTTTGATCGCTATCGTCAAAGTCTATACAGCCATATCGAGTCGGACAGCCAGAGTGAAGTAGCCGATGCTTGGAACCGAGAACGACGTGAAGTCCTTGACACCGCGCTTGGCCGACTTGTCAAATTAATGACACGAAGTGTCAAGGAGAATATCCGACAGAACTGCGAGAACCATGTCACGAAGGAAGTCCGCGAAGTGTTTTCTAACAAACTGGATCAGGCTCCTTACAAGCCGAAAGGCATGGTTCTTGGTACGGTTCCTCGAGTTCTCGCCTTCTCCAACGGAGATGCTCCTGTAAATGGCGATCACTTCATTCACTGGGTGTGGGTTGAAGAGGAAGGTCGACCCCAAGAGAACGGGAAGTTTGCTAAACTGCAAATCGGAGATGTCGAACGTGGCGTCCCAGACGGCGAGGATGTTGCTGCATTCGTTGAGTTGGTTCGTCGTCGCATTCCTGATGTCATTGCCGTGTCAGGACGATCACCAGAGACTCGCAAGCTCTACAAGCTATTATGTGATTTGGTTGATCGTAAAGATCTCCGTGCTGCACCGTATACTGTCGGCGAAGGCAAAGAGGCAAAGGAGGTCAGTGATCGATTGGAAGTTATCATGGTGAACGACGAAACAGCACAGTTATATGCCAATAGCGAACGGGCCACTGTCGACTTTCCAGTCAAGCAGAGCTGGCTCACGTGTTATTGTTGCGGTATTGCTCGATACCTTCAGAACCCGCTGAAGGAGTACGCAGCACTTGGCAAAGATTTGGTGTCCATTCAATTCACACCTGGTCAGCGGTATCTAGCCGAAGATGTTGTCGCAAAACAACTGGAGAGTGCTCTAGTTGATATGGTGAATCTTTGCGGCGTTGATATCAATGAAGCTGTCAGTGACACGGCAACACAAAATCTTCTTCAATATGTCTGCGGTCTGGGACCCCGAAAGGCTTCTCATTTGGTAAAGATTGTCAATATGAACGGTGGCATTGTCAACAACCGTGTGGAACTACTTGGTGTTGAGGCACAGTATCCTGCTATGGGTGTGAAGGTCTGGAACAACTGTGCTAGCTTCCTTTACCTGGACTGGGAGAATGTGGAGACCGATGCCGATCCTTTGGACAACACCCGAGTGCATCCTGAAGACTATGATATTGCTCGTAAGATGGCCGCAGATGCATTGGAACTTGACGAGGAAGATATCAAGGCAGAAACAGACGAGTCTGGACCTGGCGCTATCGTTCGGAAGCTTCTCAAAGACGATCTCCAAGATCGTGTTAACGATTTGATTTTGGAGGAATATGCTGAGCAGTTGGAGAAGAACTTGAATCAGCGCAAGCGAGCTACATTGGAAACCATCCGCGCCGAGCTGCAACAACCTTATGAAGAGCTTCGAAAACAATTTGTCTTCCCTACCACGGACGAAATTTTCACTATGCTCACCGGCGAGACGAATGAAACTCTAGCCGACGGTATGGTTGTGCCAATGTCCATCAAGCGAATTGCCCAGGATCACATTGAAGGAAAACTTGACTGTGGTGTCGAGGTACTTGTTTCCGAGTCGGATATCACAGACCGACATGATCTACCACCAAGAGCACTTTTCCAGCCTCACCAATCCGTACAAGGCAAGATCCTTTACTTGAACAAGAAAACATTCCAATGCAACATGACCCTTCGCGAAGACAAGGTTAGCAAAGGATACCAGCGGCCGATTGAGAAGCATCGCGGTGAATGGGATGATCGTCAGGAACAGGAAGATCGTGATCTGCTACAAGAAAAGGCGAAAACAGAGAGCCGATTCGTCAGAGTCATCAAGCATCCATTGTTCCGAGCATACAATTCGAAACAGGCAGAAGAGTACTTGGGTGGAATGAATCGGGGCGACTGTGTCATTAGACCATCTTCGAGAGGACCTGATCATCTTACAGTTACATGGAAGGTGGCTGATGGTGTTTACCAACATATTGATGTCTTGGAATTGGATAAGGAGAACGAATACTCGGTTGGCCGGATCCTGAAGATTGGCGGAAAGTACACGTACAGCGATCTGGACGAGTTGATTGTCAGCCATGTGCAGACGATGGCCAGGAAGGTCGACGAGATGATGTCTCATGAGAAGTATCAAGTTGGTACTAAGGCAGATACAGGTATGTCACTTTTTTTTATAGAAAAAAAAAGTTTTGATAAATCAACTAACGGTCGTCGCTAGAAAAATGGTTAACAACATACACCGTGGCGAACCCTAAACGGTCCGTTTACGCTTTCTGCATCAACCCCAAGTACCCTGGCTATTTCTTCCTGTGTTTCAAAGCAGGACAAAACGCCGCGCTACAGAGCTGGAATGTCAAAGTCATTCCTCAAGGCTTTGAGCTGCAACGGAATCCTTATCCTGATATGCGTGCACTGTGCAATGGTTTCAAATTGCTTTTCACAAATATGCAAGTTGGTCGGGTTGGTCAGGGGTTGCCTCGCAGGTAATTTTTTCTTTTTTGTCATTACTTTTTTTATATCATGTCCTTTTTTTCGAAGACAAACTCTTGCACATTACTGTAATTTCATCAACATTAAGCCGCGTATGGGAAAAGGATTTTTTTGCATTGGGCTGATTCATAAATTTTACTACATTCGATCTTTGTATTTTTCACTTTTTATTTCTTATTGGCGCAAACTAGCATAACTGAATACTATGATCATCATTCCCAACCATCTATAACGCCTACCAACAGGACTATTAACTATAACTAGATGTAAGAGAGAGTAGTTAATATATTTCGTACCGCCAATCAATCTGATGCGGGATCGCTCGACTCAAGACGCCTATTCTCCCTCATACACATGTGTCCCATCGTCCGGTGTCATGAAAATGGGTGCTTTTTGCGAACAAGCTCAATCAATAAAATGGTGAATCTGAGCCCTTGGATGCGTAAAATATAGTAGACATCACCTGCAGGTTAGGTAGGTAGGTAGGTAGGTAGGATAAATGGGCTGAATGGTCCTCGAGATTTTTTTGCTTATCTTCGTTTTTCAATTTCGAGGGCGCGTACGTTGACACGGCCCCCCTTTCATATTGATGTTGGTTTTGTTGAAATATGGTTTATCTACTTAGATATATACTCATCCCCCTTGTGGATTGGATTCTGAACGTAGCTGTCGTACGAGCTCTATTGACTATGATTATGGTAAAGAGCTTTGTCATCTGATTGTACCTACCTAGGCTGCTATGTGCTTGTCATCTGTACATTCATATAAGTAGTATTTAAGTACCAATTAGATGTTCCCCAATGACATTTGGAGAGGTCAAAGGGGACTTGAATGTAAAAATTTGTGTAGACAGGCTTTTCCATCTAGAAATCTGAATGTTGGACGGCTTTAGGGTTTAGGGGGGGGCTACTTGTCAGAACATGACATTATTGACACATAAAGAGCAGACAGATTTGGGTATCAACAAGCCCATCAAATTCAGATCAGTCAAAAAAAAATCGCGCGCCCTTATTATGCGACAAATTACATCCATCCTCGTGGCGGCTAGATAGGATATATCTACAACTTAAATATAGGCACAACACCATTCCACTCCCCCCTAGCCCTCTCCTCCCAATACCCATCTTTGCCCGTCTTGAGTTTCCAAACCACTTCCTCACTACCACTACCACTACCACCACCACCACCGCCAGCGCCACTACCCTCAATCGTCGACGAGACATCCGACGTATCGATCCTCGAGAACCAGCGCGGTTTATACACGCCGCCTACATCTTCCAACTCCTTCCTGCGTTCGCGCTGTTTTTCTTCGAGTTTCGCTTTCAGGTCCTCCGCGGCATCAACGTCGTTATTCTCCAACGCGCGTTGATCCGGTCTCAGTCTCGAGTCCGTGGGCGGGATTTTGCCCTGCTCGATGGGCGTGGTTTCATTGAGTGAGGCCGCAAAAACGGGGAATCCGTAGCGTTTAGCGGCTTGATCTACAAGCGGGCCTACGGTCCAGATTGTCTTGTTTGTCGTTGAGCCGTGTTCGGTGAGTTGCAGGGAATTCGTCCATGTCCCCACCAAACCCAGCGGGAGTTCGTTGCCGTGGACATCGAATGCTTTGACGGTGACTTCTTCGCTGCGTCCGGAAAACATTCCGCCGGCTTTGAAAGTGGTGATTGTCTTTTGGCCTGTGGTCTCGTTGACAACCACCATTTCGCCGGCTGGTTCGACGTATTTCTCGCCAGCGATGATATTGCGCAGGAAAGAGGTGGCGTTGCCCCAGCTGAAATGGTCACCGCTGGAATGGAGACTCAATCGCGTTTTACCGTCGGTGTTGATTTCGGCGGATTTGCCCCAGAATTTTTGCGTGGGTTTGGGTGACTGCGTCAAACTCCAGTCGCGGCTGTCGGCTTGATAGGCTAGTTGGACCGGTCGATGAGAGACTTTTTCGACAATCATGCGGAAGCCGCGGTCTTCACGGACAAGTTCGAACGTTTCGCCGAGCAGAGGGTTGAAGGGTTTGCGGATTGCGCGGTCTTTGACGCGGTTGGTGGAGAGGTTGGAGAGTGCAAAGGCCGTTACGTAGACGAGCCGTTCGAGGCCGTCGGTGGCGCTTGCTGCTTTGTCAAGTAGAGGCGAGTATTCCATGCATTCGGCTGCTCGCTGCAATAGGGACAATGGCTCGTTGGCGGTCACGGGCATTGAGACTGCAGACAAGTCTTTGCCGACGTTCTTGCGCAAGAATCCTATCAGACTTGGCGGTGGCACTGTTGGCGCCGGTATGATCTTTCGTCTTTTTACACCGTCTAAAGGTAGAGGTATTAATGATTTTGGTTTTGCTGGGAACAAGATTGCCGAGCTTTCCTTCCGAATGCCCTTTCGCATATAAGCGCTCCGAGTGTCACCTTCACTGCAAGACGAAAGCGCATCATCATCGACATCCTCTTCTTCATCCTCATTTTCCGCGTCGACATCTGAATCATGCTGGATAGTGAGAAGAGGCGATGACGGGCCTGGTTCAGCATCAAAGAATTCCTGTGACGCTTCAGAGTCTATGCTGACCCGCGAACTAATCATCGAAAGATGCGGTTGTCGTCGTTCCTTGCTCTCTGCAATCAGATTGGTAAACTCGATAACAGTCTTGTCCAGATCGCGAAGAATAGCCATTAAATTTTCGTGTATATCCTCATCTCTATCTGTATGATGACTAATCACACTCCTTGGTTTGCGGTCCTCCGTAATAGTGACTGGGAATGCATCACTCGACGGGCTAGGCGTGGCCAAATGAGTAGTACCGTTTGGTTGTCGTTTCGTAGGACCACTACCGGGGGTATTGCCGCTAGTCTTACGCTTCCAAAAAGGGCGTTTCTGCTGCGCATCTCCGAAAAAATCCTCCCCATTAACAGGCGACCCGTCAGCCGGACTTGCTTGGTAATGTGGACTATGCGATCGTTTTCGTTCCAGAGTCGCTATAGGTGCAGACGACACAGAAGAAGTAGTGAAATATTTGGGGTCTGTATCCTTTGCCAGTCGGCGCACGGCATCCCTCGAGCCCGAAATTTTGCTAACGAGACTCTCAATCTGCTCCCACGCCTGATCTTCGGCGGGGTTTGGCAGACTGCGCGAAGTAGAATGCGCAGGAATCTGTAATGTCGGCGTAGTCGGTTTTGCCGTCTTGTCCTCCTTGCTTTGCTTCGACGCTCTTTCCAGCGCGGCTCTCCAGGCCGCAAAATCGGGCTCATTGTTTGCTCGCAAATGCCAAATCTCCGCGCCGGAATCAATAGAAATTTCTCGTCGATCAGCGTTGGCGGCGACGGCGGCCAGATTGAGCGGAATCGCGCCACGAAGCGCGGAGGAGTTGCGATCATGGTAATACGACAGCGTGGAAGATGTATAATCAAGCGAGAAGAATCGTCGAGCCCAGCCCTGATGACGCTTTCGTCGTCGCTTCTGTAATATACCCGTATGTACCGTCCCCGACGCGCCGTTGACGGAGGACACGCTATTGCTATTTGGGCGTTGTCTGATCGACTTGCCGCCGGACACAGTGCGCCCTCCCTTGGCGGGCGGACGCGGATTATCAATCGATGTATTTGAGCTATTTGTAGGTCGTAGCCTCGGCGAGACGCGGTTCCCAGGTGCTCCGATATTGTTTACCGATCCCAACGCGTGCGGCGGGTGAACCTGATGGACGGACTGCGGCGGCATAGCAGTAGGATACGTCACCAGCACAAACGTCGCCATTTTCCCCGTCGTTTTGGAGAATGTATTATCAAAAACCAATGCATAGTGCCCACCTTCGTTCGACGGTACGTCGTACGTGCCCTGCGAGATTTTGTCGGCTTCGCATTTGCCTACCCATTGTATCGGTTTCAGACCGGCGCCGCGGAGCTTCTCGATCACGGCGGAGGCGGGCGGGTTGTCAGACGAAAAATCGAGGTCGCTTTGGGAGTCGTTGTTTATGGTTGTCGTTGTGGCGGATGAGTTGGAGGGAGTGGGCTGACCGAGATGTTTGAAGATGCCGAAGTTGATGGATCGCTTGTGTGGTTGGATGCTCCAGGAGATGGTGTGGTCGCCTTTGACGTTGACCCATCGGACGAGGTAGGACTGTGTCGCGCTGTGATTAGTAGTGTAGCTTTATTTGTTATTCAAGAGTCGTAATCAGAACGCACCTTGCTGTGAATCTCCAGCTCTTCCATTCCCGCCATGCTGAACAAACCGCTGTCCTTGACAGGTCAGGCGGACAAGCTATAATACAATTATATTCAAGCAACGAGCATATGTCAATGTACACTTGTTGACATTGGTATAAACAAAAAGACAATGGTGTGTGTCGGTGGAAAGCTTTCAGGTGAATGTTTTGACCAAGTTGCAACAAAAGGGATGACGGAGGCCGAGTAAACTAGCAAGTTCTACTCCATAGCTTAGTTAACTACTACATACTAGTACATAGTAAGTACTAAGTACTAGTTACCTACGGCTGACCCGGAGCCGCGCGGAGTTGAACTCTTTTTCTCTTTTCTTTTCTATTTTGTTCTGATTTTTCTGCTGATTAACTTACTCTTTTCTACTATCTGATTACTAACTTAATACGTACTTGATTAGTTAAATACTGACGTTCCTTCCAGCGACCAGATTATGTGATTCGGACCCGAAGCGCGAGTATATTGCGCAGATACGTACGTAGTACTCCTCAACTCCATGTACCGAGGCTCCTTTAGTCTAGTTAGTTAATTGGGATAAGAGTACCATCATCTGCTGTACTTTCAAGTAGCATCTGAATGATTACATGTACTAGTATGTAGTATGTTCACCTGATCCCCTCCCGCCGCGTGATGGCAGACATCATGATCATTCGACAACCGCCGCCGTCCTGGGCTGACCACGTTCCTGATTGCGGCCTGTTTATGGACTTTAATGTGGACAGTATACAAGGAGACTAAGCAAAGGCGAAAGTCAATGAGAAAAAAGGGGTCGTTAGTGTCAGTCAACGAAGACAATAGCACATATTTCTCAACTATATACACGCAATAGGTAGATGGGATACGCCATTTGTGTAGGTAACCATATTTATTATGTCTCGTCGTGGACACCGAACCTCGGGATGAGTTCACGTGTTTTTTTTTTTTTTTTGCAAAGGGTCGACATGAGACGGTGCGGAGATTTACATCCTTAGCATCTTTTCAGATCCTAACAGTGCGTAGGTTGATGGATTGCAGGCTACTTGAGTACGTACTACGTACTGTACTCTCGCAACTACGCACGCACCAAGTGGTGTTGATCGCGTTGAAGTCTCCGAAAAGGGATATGATGGACACCTTCCGCATTGGGAAGGTGATGCCTAATCGGGTATGTCTGGAAAACCGTGATTATTCTACTTGAAGCTCAAGAACGCTACCTAAAATCAACATGTGTTACTTATTCAGGGTTTAATAGTTGAGGCGTGGTTTATGGGAACGGGATTGGGGTATGGAGTCCAGATAACAAGATTTGTACTTCCCCCTATCCCCCTTTTACGCTTTACGAAATGGAGAGGACGGAGACAGATCGTTGGGGGGGGGGGGGGGGGGGNNGGGGATATATTTCAAGTACCAGGAGCCGGAGGAGAAGAGGGGACAGGTTAACTATGAGTTCGTCGGTTTAAATACCTACGAGGGTAAAAGATTATGTATATATGAACAAATCGCGATTTTGAAATTGCGGCCAAAGCATAGAAAAGCGTCGTATATGTAATGCTAATATGGGTACCCATACTAAATACCATCCTCACCCAAGACCATCCTCTTCGTCGAATTCCTTATCCTGGCTGCCTTTTTATATCCTCCCCGATCTGTCCTCCGTGCATCCCTCAACATAACCGGCAATGCATCCAGCACTGCCCTGTTTCCCTGAAAATAATGCTCCATAAACCCTCCCTGCAAGATCCTTCGCAACGAAGCAAGTCGCAGCCACTTCCACCATCGATCGATATTCATGACCCCTTCGCTGCCGACCTTAACCTGCCGTTTACTTCCATATTGCCGGTTTGTGTTTTGATTAATTGCTTTGCTGTAAGCGGGTCCCAAGCGCGGATTTTCAACTGTCGTCAAGATCGAGGCAAAGTTTGCGTGGAGACTCTTTTTGTCCTTTTTGCTGATTCGTTTGCCGCTCACGGTGGCTAAAGAGGCGAGCACTTGCTCGAGGTGATATTTATCGTGGTATGCTGTATATCTTTCAATGAGCTTTGGTCCGCCGCTAGCTGATGAGTCTTCGTCTTCTTCATCCTCATCCGCCTCGTCTTCATCAATTTCGTCTTCCTCTTCTTGAGGTGTATAACTCTTTTCGTATAGCAGAGCTATATTCTCACCAGCAGCAATCTGCACATTCGAGTCTGTGCTGGCGAGTTGCTCAATCAGTATCTCGACAACTTCCTCGCTCTCAGCTTCTAGATCTTCGACATCCGTGGCGAGGAAACCCCATTGCTGCAACGCTGCAGTGACCACACCATAATCAGCCGACGCTTCAATCGATTGACCATCGGATGCAATGATATCCAGCAGCATATTCATCTGATCCATTTTGGCATCCTCACTCGTTCCTCCAAAATAAGCGCATGTCCCGAGACAGTTGATAGCAGCAACTTTGATCAATCCCGACGTCGAATCACGGATCGTCCTCGTCAATAGCGACTCAACCGCGTCGAAGATTGTATCATCATAAGCCGTCACAGCCAAAAACTCCAACGCCTTGAGCGCCAACACCGACTCGCGTACGCTGCCTTCATACTTGACACTGCGCGAAAACGCAGATAGCAAGTCTTGAATCGAGCCTCGAATTTCTTCCTCGACGTAGTGGAATTTGGCGAGTCGACAGAACGCAGACAGCGCCTCTTCGCGGCCTTGGACACTGCTTCGTTTGCGGTCAAGAATGTCCTGGATGCAGTCTGCCAGTTCCTCGGGCCAGTCGACGTTATCGGACTCGGGGTTCTCTGCCAAGTCATCTAATGAGCTTGTACTATTCCAAGAGTTAGTATAAGACAATATCCTCGGGTTATGTGTGGCAAGACGTAGTGCACAAGCAAAAAGGGTAGTGACATCATCCCGAAAGCCAGCCACAATCAAAAAAAAAAAAAAAAAAAAAAAAAATAGAAAATAAAAAAGTAGTACGGATCGAGTAGCAAGACATACCTCCAAGTGCCAGTCTCATCACTCAGATTACCTTCATCCTCATCATCAGAAGCATACCGACTGGCAGCGCGCGACGACTGGCGCGACGTCTGCGCAGAGACAACCCTAGAGGTGGAGCGGGAAGCTTCTCGCGAAGCTGCCTTGCGGGAAACCGTCTTGCGGCTTTCGAGGAGTGCCTGCCGGCGGAGGTCGTGCATTTTGTTCGATCTCGATGCTCAAATAGAAAGATATAGTTGGAGAGAAGGATAAAGAGGTAGATGTCTGGTATAGACTGGCGGGGAATACTTGTTCTTGTTAAGTAAAGTATGTATGTAGTATGTGACTTATTGATAAGCCGTGATTATGATGCGTTGGCAATGTAGCTGGTTAACCTATAGGAACAGTGAGATGGTAACAGACAAAGTGAGAGAAGATGTAATGCGACGAGTGCATATCTGCGATAAGACAGACAGAAAAACAACAGGGTTGATGAAGTATTTCAAGAGAGAGAGAGATCCAAATAAAACGAGGAAAAGAAGGCAAGAGCAAAAAGGCGGGGGGGGTACAGGAGGGGGTTAGGTAAGCAGACCGCCATTCACGTCACGGTAACTATCTGGACACCTGACTGCTCGGGCATGCTTCTACTGCCGAGGTCGTTCACATTTACTGGAGCATGTAATGGATAAAAGCAACTAATGCTTGCGCCTGTCATTCCTATACCATGAAAAAATCATAACTCCGTCAACCTTGTATCCCATACAAGACGGCTGTTGACATGTATATGTTCGACTAAGTAACTCCCCCACAATAGCAATACCACAAAACCCGCATAAAAAATCATAGTGTAGAAATAAAGAGCAAATAAGCAAACAGGAAAATTGTCGAGTCTGCTATGCAGGCCCTCAGATATCGATACACGAGAAAGCATTCAAAGAATGATTTGGCCGTTTTGAGTCGGTGCAGGGGCGAGCTGCGGTCCTGGTGCTGATGTAGGTGCAGCCGGCGCTGGGGCTAACCCAATCATACCAGTCATACTCGCTGCAGTTGTTGTATTCGAGGCAGAAGCTTTGCTGCCACTCTTGGATGATGCATTCGCAGAAGCGCCGGCACTTCCACCCCCTCGACCTGTGCCGCTCTTCGATGTGCTCGTTGCGCGTGACTCGGACTTGTCGTCGCCTTGCTGTTTAGCCTTGTTTGTACGCGGCTTGCGAGCCATGCTGCCTCCCCGGGAACCGGGTCCACGGAGTGGAAGTCCAGTCTCGGCGGATACAGGTACATTGGCCGTGATGGGGACATGTGCGTGTCCACCACGCGTTCGTGCACCTCCGCGACCACGACCACCGCGACCGCGTTTGATAGTGCCGTCGGCCCTAGAATCTGATTAGCAAAACGTAATTATCAGGAGAAAATCGGGGATTACACACCTTTCGACTTGAACCTTTTCGCCCTCCGCTACCAAAGGTCCACTGTAGACAAAGAACCCGTCCTTGCTAGCAGCCGCCTGTTCTTGCCAGACCAACTCGCTGTCGTCAACAAATGGGTCATCACGGTCATATTCTTCAATCTTCTTCTTGCGACGCTTTTTCTTTCCGTCTGTCGGTTCCTCCGGTGCAGTCACGACTCCACCCATAGAGATATCACCGTCAGGGTCACTGTCTCGATCGATATCTACACTCAAATCCTCCTCCGCGCTCTCGCGTGCAGATCCGCCCTTTTCGTTGTTTTCCAGGGCCGCACTCGCTGCTGCAACTCGTGCCAAACGCTCCTTTTGTGCGGCAATGCGTGGATGCAATGCTGCAAATCCGTACTTTTCCTCTGCCAAACGAGCAAAGCTGATAATCTTGTTGCTGTCGCGTGACAGAGGCACATGAAGTATAATATTAGGTGCTGTTTTTGACGCTGCCGATGAGCTATCATCAACTCCGAACAGGGCTCCAGTAATCAGACCGGAGCCTTGTGGAAGTGGGGGTGGCACGTCTTTGGCCGCGCGAGCTGGTTTGGGAGATGGTGCGCTGGAAGGAGTCGCAGTTGGCGTGCTTTTGTCTTTCTTTGCAGCCTTTGCAGGTTTTGTGGGTGCTGCTGCAGCTGTAGATGTAGTAGTCGTAGTCTCAGGTGCAGGCGCAGGTGCTGGAACCGGCGCTGGCGCAGTAACAGGTGCAGGCTCAGAGTCAATCTCCATTGCCACCGGTTGCTGAAGCAGACTAATCTTCTCAGCAGGTTTCTCTACCTGTGTTGATACAACGGACGACTGATCTTGCCGAGATGCAGGATAGTGAGATTGCTGGAATGACTGTGGTGGTTGTGTATGCGATTGCTGCGTGGAAAAGAGTGGAGGTTGCGGCGGTGGCGGACTTGGATTAGTGATTTGTGAAAGCGTTGGCGCTTGCTTTGAAGGGCTTTGTCCATAATGGTGCACAGGTGGCGATGTATTAGAGCCATAAGAAGGATAGCTTTGTGTATGATTTGCATAAGAGTGTTGCTGCGGAGGTAATTGCTGCTGCACTGGCACCGGGGCGGTAGGTGGATCAATAATGCTAGAAATAGCGGGAGACGCACTAGCCCTATAGACGCGTTGCGGCGAGATTGAATGCTGCGGAGGACTGAAATGAGTCTGCGACGACAGCATAGGCGTTCCCATGTGAGACGAGGATGGCGGATGTGACGCTGGAGGAGGAGCTGGGTCGCCAAACGCTGAACGAATAGGATCGTAGCGTTGTCCACTCGATCGCGGGGGAGACGCCTGAGGTGGTGGCTGCGCGTGCGTCGGAGTCATATACGAAGGCGTATGATGTGTTGAAAGCATGTTTTCTAAAGAATGCGATCGCGTTAAGGATGGAGCGTGCATGGCGGTCGGCGGAGAAGCGGCGGAGGAAGAAGACAGAGGCGTCGGCGCCAAGGTCGAGGGACCTGCTGCCTTGACTGGAGATGCAGAGGTTGTCGGAATAGATGAGACGGGGTGCTGGACGGGTGTTTGGGGTGGTTGCTGAGCCGGGCGCGAGTTTCCTCCAAGAACGAATTCATCATGGTTGCCAGGTTTGGGAGGAGCGACTGGTTGTGCGGGCGCAGCGGTGGCAGCTGGAGCTGGCGGAGGAGGAGCTAGGACGGGCGCTTTGTCTTCTGCTTTATTGGTCTCGGTTTCGTTCTTATTGTTGTTGTTTTTCTCAATACTGAGGTTGAGACTGCTGTCATCGTCGTTGGTGTTGTGCTCGAGCTTCGGCTTCTTGCGTGAACTCTGGGGCGTCGTGGTCGCGGAGGCATTGGACTTTTCTCTGGCGCGGCGTACACTGCGTGGTTTCGTTTCCTTCTCCTTCTTTGCTTCTTTCTCTTTCTCCTTGTCCTTTGCTTTGGATTTGGATTCTTTGGCAGGCTTCTCCTTTACCGGCTCCTTTTCTTTCTCCTTCTCCTTTTCAGGCTCCTGTTTCTCCTTGTCGAGTTGCTCTTTCTCCTTAACCTTGCTCTTCGATTTTTTTGGCTTCTTCTCCTTCGGGGTTTCTTTCTCTTTCTCCTTTTCTTTCGGTGTCTCCTTCGGCGTTTCCTTCTCTTTTTCTTGGTCGTCCTTCTTGCGGCGCGTGCGACGAGTTGCTGTGGCGGGTGTGCTGGGCTGGTTGTTGGCGGCGGCGTTTGTGGTGGAGGCGCGTCGAGTGCGGGTATCTCTGCCAGTGGTTGTTGCACCTGCACTTTCCTTCTCTTTCTCCTTGTCGTTGGAATTATTCGGTGTGGCCTCTGCCTCTGCTGGGTTGGGGACGTTCTCTGGAGGATTCATATCTGAATTGGGCGCAGTAGACGGTGCTTCGTGTGGTTGTTCGAGTCCCTCCTCCTTTCCAACCCCATTATTCATAGGCGCTTCGTTGGCCATGATGAGAGCTTACTCACTGGATTTCCCAACACCATGCGCGTACTTGCACAATATCGCTCGTTTGCGTATTCGCTCGGTCGGATTGAAAATAAGTCAACAACGGGAGAGAGTATAATTTTAAAAAAAGAAAAGAAAAAGGAAAGAAGAATGACTGAAAGAATTGTCAAATATCACGAGTCATGAGCGAGTATGGTTGTCGGATAATTTTGTGGTGTTGGCAAAATCATCAAAGACCCTGCATAAACCGGGGCGAATATAGGGTCAAGTGGTTGCAATAACGGACGTTGAAGGAAAAGCGGGAGGTTGGAACAAATACACGGTTAGGAAACGGAGAAAATGAATTATTGCAGGGTATCGCGTGCTGTCGGGAAAAGACAGATTTGCGACGGGCCAGGCGGGTGGTCTGTTGGGTAGTTGGAGGATAAGAAAGTCAATAGTTGAATATGAAAGCGAAAGGGAAAAAAAAAACGGAATATGAACGAGAAACAGCTGGGGTCCGAAGATGTTCAATTATTGGGGGTAGAAACTAGAAGGTAGTAGGGCAGTAACTGAGCGAGCGGTAATTCCTGGACAGATCACTTCAAACGAGTCGAAAAGAGACAGGGAAAGAGTCAGGAACTGATGGTATGTTAGAGCCTGAAATGAGAGAGAAGAGATCACCAATTAAAGCTCCGTATGACTCGTGTCTGGTCCTCGGGAGCAGGCTGGGAGTGTTGGATCGATGGAAGGTGTAACACCGGTAAGAGAGATGTGAATGAGAAGAAGAGGAAGAGGAGGAGAAAGAGTGAGAGAAAGAGAGGGAACTCAGGAAGATATGGCAGACTCGAGTTCGATCCGATCAATCAATGTACGTACGCACTAGGGGTATGTGTATGACGGACCCAGGCATGCAAATTTGGCAGACTAACTGAGCAAGTGACCAAACAAATAAGTGAGACTTGGATTGAGCTATGAGTCTATGACTGACGGACCAGACTTTGCTAGGCACGCAGTCCAGTACGTACAACCTTACACAACTAGCTAACTAGTTAGCTAAAGTGTGGAGAGACTTGCAGGTACGTGAGTAGATGATATAGGGTTAGCTATATTGGCCTGACGACTCGGGTTTTAGCAAATATTGTTACTTGCCCGTAGTCTGGAGAGTGACTACTTGCTTTGCGTATATACCTTATTATCACATTTCCATTTATGTTTACGGCCTTTTCAGGCTCATCGTCACACTCTGACGGTGTATCTAACCCTAATCTCCAATCTCGTATCTCGGCGTGTTCACGGACCTCTTCGCAACACGAGCCATGCCATTATTCGGAAAAGAAAGTTGTTGGCATCAATTTCCAGAGCCAAGTTGGATCTACCAGAATAGCTCAAGCTTTCAATAGCTACGGGATGAGTACAGAGGTAGCTGTACTGCTTTCCATGCTCCTTGATCGATATCCTGCCATATTCCCCTTGGTAGCGTCGGCGCAGCCCCGATACAAGACTGAGTCACTACTTACTCGCCGGCCGATCAAAAATATACCAATTATTGCAAGTTCTCTTGACCTATTCAGAGGTATTGACAATGAGTCAACTTTATCGATGGATTTCCGTCAACCCCGGAGGATTTATCGAATGGACGATCTTCAAGCCACTCGACGAGATGCGGCATCAATCAAGGATGACAAGACGTTATAACTCGGCGTAAAAGAGTATATCCAATGAAGTCTAACAGAACGCCAAGCTGAATATCCACCTCTCGTCTTTTTCCAGCTACCAGGAACGATCTGATGAAGATATCCCCGATGTAAACGCGGAGAAATATAAAATCTCAATCGTGATTGGCCAGATTGTTCGATATGGACCGTGCATCATCTGTTCTTCACACGCTAAGCCCTAACCGGGATAGCGTGTCCTGCGAGACCCCAAATTAGGTTTTTAAGCCGCATCCCACGGGCCGCTGTTTATCCGATGATTTATTCTGTCATCTCTTAATCTTCTTGCTTGTCTCGTCTACATTTCATACAGACATAATAACACTCACCTTAAATACGTATGATAATGGCGATTCCTGGCGAACGCTTCGTGCTTGACCTCTCCGACGACGAACAAGATGTCGCTGAACACCCCTCCGCTGCCGCCCCCGCCAGTCTCATGATTGGAGAAATCAAAGAACGAACACCCAAAGCCCCTACAGCGCCGACACTCAAATCAACAACCACAGGATTCCCGACGTCTAAAAATCGCCTGACTGGATCTGCGTTCAAACAACAGCGACGAAACACTCCCTCCGCGTCGCGATTTGCCTCCGCTCGAAATGCGACTGCACCACAATCGCAACAGATCCCCACGGCGGCAAAGTCGCAACCGGCACAAGCCGAGTCGATGGAAGATGAAGAAAAGAGGATAATAGATGAAGAAAATAAGCAGAGGATAGCTGCAATGTCGGAGGCGGAAATTGAGGAGGAAAAAGCAGAGTTGATGGCGAATCTGCCGGCTTCGTTAATTGAGAGGTTGTTGCGGAGAGCGAATATCGATGAGGATGTTGATGCGCCTGTCACGGCAACAAAAGCAGAATCTAGCAAGCATGAGCAAATGGAGAGGAAATCGGCCAAGTCGGTTTCCTTCGATGTACCAGACGTCAAGAAAATCGATACATCAAAAGTAGTCGCCACGGATACAGACTTGGAAGATCGACCACCGGCCGTCCACCCTTCTGATTTACGACCTGCCTCCGAATTCCCATCCGGCCCAATACACTTCCCTACACCACCACCACGACAAACACCGATGCCAAACCTCGATCCAAACTCGCCCTCATTCTACGACGACCTACAGGCCCACTACTTCCCCGACACCCCACACGACTCATCGACACTTTCATGGCTCAACCCTCTTGACAAAAGCGCCGACGCATCAGTCGCCGATAGTCTATCTGCCTACCACCCCTCTAGCTCAACCACACAAATCGTCCCTTCAGCCATCCGCTTTTCTTTCCGGGGCGAAATGCTTCCTCCTTCACAATCCTTGGAACTACCTACATCACTGGGTTTACACCATCACGCCGACGACCCGGAGGCAGCTGGGTACACAATCTCCGAGCTCTCGATTTTGAGTCGTTCCACCGTCCCGGCGCAGAGGTGCGTTGCGTGGCAAGTCGTTGGACGGATATTGTTCAGACTAGGTAGCGGAGAGTTTGGCGCTGATGAGACAGATTTGGTGGATGGGTTGTGGAAGGTTGTTGAGCTTGAAGGCGTTGTGGTGCGGATGTTAGAGGAAGCGGAAGGCGGACCGCAGCACTCGGAGCGAAAGGGGGAAAGCGAAGAGGCGAGGAATGCTGGCATCAAGTCGAATATCGGGAGACATGCAAGCGCAAAGGCATGGGCTGTGGAGGGGATATGGTTATGGCAAAAGGGAGGTGGGAAGCGAGGTATTACTGCGAATGATAGTGTCTAGGTACAACTGTTATAAAGATGTCGGTTTATATACCATTGCATATGCTCACTTTACCCAGATTTCAGCTAAATACTACTGATTGATACCCTCGATTACTTGGTGCCACTAACTGTCCCCTGCTTAATGGTCTTTTCATTAACCCTAATTCCATCTTTCTTTTGAAATATCATACTACCGTATATAGTTTGGTGTAGGTGGAGCCCGAGTGATATATTGTCTCCTATGTCTTTCATACAAGGACTTCCTGGATGAGACCTACGCTTCTCTCATCGACAAACTTGCCAATTCCACCACTGTGAGGCGTGCCAGATCAGCTACCGGCACCATCCGTTACCTAGCAACAAGTAATCCCAGGGCCATCATCATCACAGACGAAGGTATAACCGAGAAGGAAAACGAAGGGGCACTCCAAGCAGTGCACTCGTACATCCGTAACGGTGGCCTCGCTATTATCGGTCTACATTTTCCGAATTTTACGCAGATGGGTCGTTTTGATTATTTCTTTGGCCAAGCGTTCAAGTTGCCTTGGAGACATGGCGATTATCACCGCAGCACTTTCCAGGTCAATCCTTCCTGCGCTCTTCCGGATGGCGTTGAGCTATCTTCAATGCCAGGACCGTATAGCATGAAGGTACTTCATATCAAGAATGCTCGCCCCCGTGAGAAAATTTTTGTTCCTGTCGCCGATGCTGTGACGCAGTCGTATGTCTTTTCTCCTGAATATGTGGATCAGGCGCAGGCCGCAACGACAGGAGCTAAAATTGGGAATGGATTCTTGGTGTACTGTGGCGATGTTAATGGGGAGGTTGGTTCGGATCAGACTATCTTGGCTCTTTGCGGTCTTTTGTAATGATGCTACTCATATGAGAGTAGGAACTGCGCACAGCTTCCAACAATGGATATTCTTAGAATGACATTAGCGAGATCAAAGAAGATGATGCCGAAGATTTGTACCAGGAGTCATCAATAGAAACTACTTGACGCCATGGTCTGCCCCAAAGGAGAATGATAAGAATCTATCCTCTCACATTCTTCTCGGGTATTAGCATTCTCTTCCCAAACCAAGTGAATACTTAGTCCAGACGTTCGAAGAACCATGTATGCAGTATCTATGTTAAAAAATAGCCAGCTAAGGTCTCCGGACTCAGGAGAAGTCTAAATAATGAATACAACCTCTTGCTCTATGGCATTACACTTACCTGGGGACCTTCGCACTAGGGTTCGAGCTGATATACAGATGCTGTGACGGGCCCGTCAGAGATCTTTTGGCGAAGAACTTGGTGCATAAAAGAATCGCACAAGGTTCAGATACCTACCTCTCCTGGTTCAGAAAGAGGGACCTACTGCCTTCGGTCTTTAGATTGGTTGGAGGTTATACTTTATCGAGTTTCGAAACTATTTCAAGTATTTTATTTTTTATGAATCTATTATCTCTCTCATCTCTTAGTTGCAATGTTTGTCTCTCGTTCGTTGGCCTCTTTCATCTTTCGATGTCACGTTGAGTTTATACATGATGTATTCGGTTTCTATGCTGTTTCATCAACTACGGGTATCTGATCATATTTAGACAAATGGAGATTTTTATCTGTTTGAAATATTCAAAGATCACTGGCAAGTCTCTTAGCTATATTGTACTTGCGTAGAATCTGGAATACTTCTGCTGTCATGGTCAAGGTTTTGACCACCTCACGACTGAATGCTACATGGAGCTTCGGGGAGATATGACTGATAGAGTTCAAGATAGCAAGATCTTGCCACGTTCTATATCGCTCTACTGTTTTTTTCCTATGCCTCTCCTGGCACATGTTGGATTTTTGCCGAAATAGGAAGGTGATTTAAATCTCCCATTGCCGACAGTTTGCCGACAACTGAGGGCAACGCGGGGATTTGGATTGACACGAAGTACAGTATTAAGTTCTACCAGAGGCTATGGAGCACGGAACATCGCCGAGCATCGTCGCGATTTGAGATAGTTGTAGAATTGGGGGATTAGAAACGAAACTGTCTCATCTGTATCAGGAACAACAAGCACGTCACGGATCTCTTAATAACGGGTCCTCGATTTTAGTGGTAGTTCATGTAAATTTGCAGCTCTCAAGATGGTGTATTGGAGTGTTATGAGTAGAGATCAATGTCCGTTCTTAGGTTACAATGTGGAAAGGACTAGGCACTGCAGAAAGGGAACAACAATGACGACGACAATCCATGATAATCAAATAGATCTCAATTTGGAGAAGAATGAAAATCCGGTTTTGAGATTCGGTCCGTGTTCTGCTTCTGTTCGGTCACGATAGGGCTAAGCCAGATATTGGGGTCAGAAAGTACGAGTATGTACTACTACGGACAAGACAGGTGGCCCGGGCCGCTTATGTCTTACTTTGTCAATCTTATTCAGTTGTAACTATACATACTTCAACTATACATACTTCCGTCTACATTGTTCGTTGAATCTAGGTAAAGTCTAAAGAAGCCCACATGATTGGATGTATCAAGGTACTCAAATGTATACCCGATGACTTTCCCGTGTAAGAGGTGACGTATGCTGATTAATGATATGCGGAATGACTTGACGGCTCGCTGTTGCATCCTGATATAGCATCGGTATGCACAACGCTTCGTATGTTGTGGTTGCCGATAGACCAATAGATGTACATGTGCTAAGGCGGGTGGATTGACTTCGGATGCTTAAAAGGTAAGGACAAAGCTTAGATGCTATGCATGTAGTTTCTTTATTCATGGTTATTTGTATTCGTATAGTGAGCCCGTATACTTACGGTTATTCTCTACGAACAAGTGTGCTCTGCAGCTCCTGTCATTGACCTTCGGAATAGGAATATCCATGTATAAAATCCCAGTTCCAAACACGCACAGACTTCTGGAAAGAAATATTACAAATGATCAAAGTTCCAACGTGAGAAGTCTGATATGGAACCGCCGTGGCCGCCGCCTATGAGTTCTCAAGACGGCGACGTGCATGTTCCTCTAAACTGAATTTGTGGGCCGAGTCTTGTGGACGTAAGCACATCTGATAGTAGCGTATCAGATATGAAATATATTACGGAGTACTAGTAAAGTAGACATTGGTCGGTGGGTACATGAATAGGTACTACGTAACTACATTACTAGCACGTATGTAGTAGGCATTGCATCTATCAAGCCCCGTCCAGTTGGGACTGAGACCTATATTCCTATGCGAAGCATTACTTAGGATCTTAGTTTCTTAGCTAATCCTGAAATGCGGCCTTGTCTGTCATAGGCTCTCTGTCCGTGTCTTTCGATTAGTCAAGATCAGCACGGCCCCTCATTCACTTCTTCCCTCATTTTTGCTATCTATCTCTTTATGTTCGGAGAAAAGACCTCGTTGGAGACCGGACTCATCGTGATCCTCCAGCCGGGTCTATCATCCAACCCAGAGTTCAGAAATATCAATTCTGATTGGTAACGCTGGGCTCGGGCATGCAGCAATTAGGGCTATGCACGGAGCTCTAACGGGCGAATTCTGAAGCGGGACAAACAGACGGTTAATGTAACTACCGGTATATACCTATCTGTGCGCTCTCGCGCCAAACCCTCATTTTCGTCCATGCACAAATCATAGCCTTAAGTTTGATTGATCCCACGTTTTCGAAATACTGATTCTTCTTCTTCTGGCTAGCTAGAAACTTATTCGAGCCTCTCGATTCGTACACAGATATTCAGTCAAACCCCGGCAAGGTTATACACTAGTTTCACAATGTATCGCACCTGATGGCGAAACATGTCACAATATCCGCCATGCATATACTTCGGGGCCTAGATATGCGTTTTAATAGATCCACTGTGATGGATATGTTTCAATGACAACGAGGCTTTCACGTCTCATGTCCCCGTTCTCAACAAGCTAAATTTAACGAAGCCTGGCACCTGACATGAGTGACCAACACATCGACTGCATATCCAAGCCATCGGATTTAAGGCGTTCATACTAATCCATGAATGATAAATATTCATTATCTATACCTAGGTACGTACCAGAAAAAAGCCACTCTTTCGTTTCGGCCCTACAGCAGCAAGCTACGCGTTTGATCATATGTGATGTATGTATAATGTACTCCTAGTATAATGTCTTGACCAAAACTGTACGACTATTGACTGCACTCCCATGTTCATCGAAATGTATCGGAAAAGCGAAAAAAAAGGCCGCTATTTAATCCGCCAGTCTTTATTTCCTTTTTCGGAAATTTCTGATTTTTACCCGATTCGGAAGGCACCCCTCTGATGATGAGTTGGCCGTATTCTGCCCCTCACTAGTAAGACACTTTTCTTTCATTCTTGTATTGATACTAAAATAAAGAAAGAAGATACAAAGGCTATATGGAATCCACCGGTAACATGACTCTTACCATTTCTGACGCGCATTTAGAGGGGCAAAGATAACTTCCCATCCACAATCAGATAGCCAGATTACTGGCTTGACACTTACCTCACTTGTAAAGGCTAGGTATAGGGCATGGCCAATCCCTTGTGTATATCTGACTGCTTGTTAATTCCAAGTTTTATCTTGTGGTCACCAATCAATTCGTTAGCTGTGCCGCACACCTGACTGAGAATGGACGATTCATTGGTGACGGACCGAAAGAGAGCATTGTTCTTGATCTTGAAGCTCTTTTCTTTCTGCCATCTAGGGCTTTGCCAACTAGTCGGGCAGATATACCTTGTTTGAAGATAAATAGACAGATCCCGATGTATACTTTGGGATTTCCGGAGTACTCCCCCGCGCGCTGAAGTTGTGACATTCGATGCGCGTGGAACAAAATAAGAGCTATAGGCTTCTCATGTCGCTCAATTCTTTTATGAATGAGGTCTGATACAAAAGATGTTTGCTGTTAGGTACCCGCTACATCCATATCCGACGGCTCAATCTTAATCCAAAGCTTGCTTATAATAGCATAAGCCACCGATCTACCCAATGAACTGCTCAAGCGTAAATGTTAATCTCAAGAAGCAGCACAGCCTCGCTTGTTACTCGCTCTGACTCGTTGCTTCCCGACAGTTTCACGGCGACAAGCCATTTTTCCAACTGAGTGGATGAGATACAATATCCGCTCCGTGACACCGTTATATCAGGTTTCTAGATTTTTCTTAAATGGACTCTGATGCATATCTTACTCGTAAGTCACGTACTAAACAAAAAGACGCACCATCACACATGACCTGATATGCATGCTGACTGTGAAATGATCCTCTTGGTGGTGGTGCATATTCGATTATACGATCCTATCAAAGACTAGGACAGGGGTCTCCTCGTTTTTTAGCCGTTTTGATCAGATAGTCTTTTATGGGTCCATCCCGTTATAACGGAACAAACGCCGAAAATCAACGCCGAAATCTCGCTGTCTTCTGATTATGAAAACTTGGTGAGACATGCAGAACTGTCGGTGTGGAATCTCATTTGCTTTAAAACAGGTGTACCTCTAGTAGACAGGTATCAGAGACGTACTTACATTTCAGCCCTATCATGTACACTTTCATTATCGATTGCATACATAAGTGTTCCGAGTATCTACGTAATAGCATACTAGCAAACTATTAAACGAACCTATGAAAGGAAGAAGGCTATATTGCATGGCAAAATGACTCGGTTTTAGATCGACGATGGCGTATCATGAGAACAAAGATGGAAATTAGATCTACAGCAGGATCCTGAAAGAAGGAAGAGTGAGGCGAATCATATCACATTAATCATCCACTTCCACGTCCTTGTAGTGGTGCCTTTATTTCATACTATGCCTAGAATTAATCGAATAGAGTCACTTCTGGCCACTGATAGGTAAAGAAAGTACTTAGGACCACGTAAGTGGCCTACTAGCAATATGTAGCTAAATTTTCAGCTCCTTCTATAGCCGTATTTTTATGTTGCTTTCGATGTTGTCGCCGGAGGTGAATCGAAAGAAGCAGGCTATGGGTTTTCAATCCTTTTTTCACCTCTTTGCCACTCCTTTGGTGTAGGTCAGGATCTGGGTAGCTTAAGTTGACTCTTTCATGTTACTTGAACCGAACTGCAAATTATTGGCCAGCCATAAGTTATACATTCCATGATTTAAAGTAGTAAATGTTTTATCCAATCTCTTGGTATTTGCTTATATACTGGACTAGAAGCTATCGTCAAACTTTCTTCTTTTTTTTTTCTACCTCATATCTTATACATTCCTTTCTTTCTCTTCTTTGTTTTCCCGATCCATCTTTCTGATATCTGAAGTCCATCTATTATTCTCTCTCTGGTTGGTTGGTTGAGATCTGAATATTTATCCGCCATGGATCAAGCTGCAGTTTACATCGCGCAGACAGCCACTAGATATTCTCCTCTATCACCCATAGAAGAGAAGAAAGTGATACGAAGAATAGACTGGATTCTCATCCCGATGGTACGTATCAATTCTTTGCGTATATTTGAGCTGTTTCTGTCTTCCCACAACACCCTTCACATTGAGCTTGCATGGACCGCCCCAAGCTGGGGCCGGTTCTTGATATGACCTGCATAATACATACAAATCGGACATTGTATGTAGTTGGTCAAGCCGCGGCTGATCTAGTTCGATCGAGTTCTTACTCTTGTCGCTCGCACATGCATCGATTATTGCAGTTTAATTTTCCATGCATGTCGGTAGTCACGAGCAAGTAAGCAAGCTGCAGACCCTTGTCTAGCATGGGTTAGGGCATTGACTTCCTCAAGTCACTTTCCTTATCATGTCAAAGCGTTCCCACTATTTCACGACCCTTCCCTGACTCTGACGCATTGCTAAATTATTGGCTCTTATCTTTTATAGCTTCTTTTAACCGCTACGTTGGGTGCGGTAGATAAAGTTGCCATTAGTACTGCAGCCATTTACGGTTTGAGAGATGGTATGTTCTTCATCTTACTTCGTGTTTCAAAGGAAAGACCTGTCTATTGTCGGTACATTAATCGCCTCTTTTATTCTGCAGATTTACATCTCACGGGTAATCAATACTCATGGGCGGGCTCAATTCTTTACTTCGGAGTCAGTATGATCAAAAAAAATTCACGGTCCGCTTCAAGCCCTAACCACGCTCTCAACAGTGCATCTTTGGCATGTGGCCCTCGTCATATCTCCTACAACGTATCCCTTCGGCAAAATATTTAGCTAGCTGCTCATTTGGCTGGTCTATTCTCTCATTGTTGATTCCAGCATGTCGCAACTTTTCGCATTTGATGATTCTGAGGTTTCTGATGGGTATTACTCGCTTATTCTTATTTGCGCCACGTCGAATCTGAAAGTATATGCTAATGGAACTTATGTGTCAGGCTGTTTGGAAGGCATTATAGTCCCATCCATCTCCCTGGTTATCGCAGGTTTCTACAAAAAGGCTGAACAACCACCTCGCAATGCCGTCGTGTTTGCCGCCATCAGTTCTGTTATCAACGGTTTTTTGTCCTGGGCTGTTGGGCATATCCCAGCTTCGGCTCCTCTAGCAAAATGGCAGTATCTATTTCTTATTACTGGTAAGTTCTTCTTGGCGTATCTTCAAGGTGTCAAAGATGTAGAAGGTCAAGACACTGACGGGACTGTTATATCTAGGATCTATTTCTCTTACATGGTCAATCTTCGCTTTCTTGTACCTTCCAGACACGCCGATGAATGCCTGGTTTTTGAATGAGCGGGAGAAATACTGTATCATTACTCGCCTGGCGGAAAACAAAACTGGAATTGTAAGTAAGACATGGAAGAAAGAGCAAGCCGTTGAGGCCATTATCGACCCTAAAACTTGGATCATTTTCCTATTCAATATCGCTATTAACGTACCAAACGGAGGTGAACACGTGTGTCTATTAGTATTAAGTGTTCAATACTGACATCTCTTTAGGCTTGATAACCTTCAATGGTATCATCGTCAACAATCTCGGATTCACCGCCGTCCAGACATCTCTTCTCAACATGCCGACAGGTATCATGTCCACGTTATCTGCTTTCATATTCTCATGGGTTGCCGCAAAATGGACGAACCGTCGGTGCCTGGTTACCATGATTGCGGCATTTATCCCCGCTATTGGCGCAATCTTGGTGTATACGCTGCCGAGGACAAATATTGGTGGTCAGATGGTTGGAATTTATCTGGTATGTGTTGGACCCCCTATAGTGAGGGCTTGCATTGATGGTGGTTGGTTGTACAGCTTTATACATATTTTGGGCCATATGTTCTGGGTAACTTTCATTTTACTCAATATCAACGTTGAACTCGAACTAACACAACAAAGGTATCTCTCTCGGACAAGCCAACACGGCCGGGCATACAAAAAAGAGTGTCCAATACTCTATCATGTACATTGGTTATGCAGTCGGTAAGCTCAACTTCTATATCTATGCTATACCGAGGCTTCATCAAGCTTACAAGTCCAGGCAATCTAATCGGACCTCAAACGTTCCGCGCAAACCAAGCACCCGAATACACAGGCGGTTTCGTCGCTATGCTCATCTGTTACTGCGTTTGTATCGGCCTCATGGGCACATACTGGATTCTCGCTGCGGTGCTCAATGCTAAACGAGAAACTATGGCATCGTCAACTTTACCCTCGGCGATGACGACGCGACCTATATCCGCAACGAATTTGTCCTCCAACAACAACTATGCATCGGATGTGGATAGTCTCTCTGAGTATGCATTTGCAGACCTAACTGACTTTGAGCAATTGGACTTCCGGTATACAACATAAGCTAGTTCGAAGTTAGCGATCATACGCACCTAATGGCAAAGTCAGACGAAACGAAGTTGATGAAACGACCTATTTTCTTTTCTGTTCTTGGACATATCTTTCTTATCATGCATATGAGGGACAAGTATTCTTTTTATCTTCACACACTGCGCATTGCATAAACAGACTGATAGAGACATTTTATTTTCTCAGCATTGCATGTTCATCTCGAGGAGATGATTCCCCTGTTTTATTTTGCATACACGGATGACAGTCGTTTAGGCTGAGTTTTATGATCAATCTGTATACGAACTTCTTTCTCTGGAGGTAATGATCAGGCTATAATCTGACTGATGCTTCTTTTCTAGGTATATATGACAATGACTTTTAATTCTGTATTGATAATTTCATCTACAAACCTCAAATTCAATTCATGGCTGAAATGACTGGCACAGCATTTTGACCCAAATCTGTTTCCTTATTTCAACAGACCACAATCTATCCAGCCTTTACATAATGAATAGTGTGTTGTTACTGAGGTAGACGCACACCTGGTGGGTATTTAGTAATGCTATCATATAATTTACCTATGTATCTGACAATATTCCACAGTTGGAGTCAGTATCCTATACTTTAGGATGAGATATACCATATGTGGCATACATGTACAACCATCAAAACTTTCGAATAGATATAGTATCAAGACTAGTCGTTTTTTGCAAGGTTACGATCATCATATCATGCTCTCAGTGTAGCTAATTCTATTCTCCCTCCTCACTGCCCGAAGCGCGGTGGCCTGACTACAATGGTACCCCATTTAGCAACACTTTCAGTAGTGGCGAGTCCTTAATTTCATTCGCACGAGCCATCAACTCATCCACATCCCAATTGACCCATACAAACCTCCCCTTGAGAAATTCAGCTTCAAGCGATGCAAGCCAAACGAGAAAGTGGGCAGGGAGGTTGACTTTAAATAGGAATCAGCAAACGTCATTTAACATCAAATCCAAAAAGTGCGACCCGATAGACATGTGTAAAAATGAATGGACGTCTGCTTACCGTCATCTACCCCCGTCCCTTTATGCTCTGTGTTTGCGTTGATCTCGGTCTCTACTACGCCAGGATGGACGTTGACAATATGCAAATCAGGATGTTCAAACTGTAGGTAGTCGAACATCTTGGTATTCGCAATCTTGGTTGCTGCATACGCCCAGCAATGAGGCATAATACTGATATGTGCAATGCATGACGATATGTTGAATACTTTCGCTCTTGGTGCCAGCATGGGCATCATCTCCTGAACCGTGTTGAATGCACCAATCATGTTCAATTCCAGACCCTTTCGGTGGTCGTTCTCGTCATAGCCGGCGACAGGACCGAGTGTTTGGAGGATGCCGGCGTTGTGTATGAAGATGTCAATAGCTGCTCCTCCAGCCTGCTTGGTGGCACTGGCAAAGGCAGCTTTTACGGCCACACGCTGGCTTAAATCGGCACTTTCAAAGATCACTTTAGTTGTCCCATCTGGATTGGCTCGGGAGATTTCTTGGGCAGCAGACTGCAGCCTGTCAATTCGGCGGCCAAAGATTGCGATGACTCTGGCACCGGCCTGTGCAAATGCAATTGCAGTGGCCTTGCCAATGCCAGTACCGCCACCCGTGATGAAGACGACTTTCCCAGACACCTGTAAATCAGAGCGGCGGGGCGAGATTTGGGAGTAAGGCCTGTTATGCCATGTTTTGGTAAAGGATCTAAAGTATTGATCCCCTGGATAAAGCCCGGTGTCGCTTCCCATCTTTGTCTTGACCCGAACGAAATACAACCACAGAAAATGATAGCTCAATTGATTTGCGTGGTATTCATAGAAGAGAATCTCTTACAGTGGGTGGCATTTGACTACTTATATTGGTATACTAACATACTTCATCAACTAGCAGATAAGTAATCCATACCCAAGTCTTCTATTAAGACTGTACTCCGTGGAAGACATGCTTGCAAACTGAAATTTTGTTGATAGCTGGGATGAAATCGCAGGAATAAGGCACCAGAAGACCTCCGCGGAACCCAGTTTAGTAAGCCGAATGAGAAGAATTGGTCAGATTAGCAGACAATTCAAAATTATGGCATTGGTAAATTCATTCTAGGATAAACTCTAGCAAACCTTGGAAGGGACCCAAACGCGTAGCGGATGATACCACAAGCTTACAGACCCTTAAAGTATCTCCTAACTCAACATTATTTGGTGATACTGTGGTTCTCCTTCATCCCTCTATACAACTCGTACTGCGCCAGACAAAAGAGCACAAACAAACATCTGTATAGCTAGACCCCATACTCCGTATCCAAAGCTCATCTGGGATACAAGATTGTCTGCAGCGCCCTTCTGACCTGTAGCAGAGCTCGCAGCACCGGTCGTAGAGCCTGTTCCACTAACAGAGGTCGCGGTAGTAGAGCCCCCAGTAGCGGAGGCTCCAGATGCAGGCTTTCCAGTAGCGGAAGAAGTTTCGACAACAGTCCCCGTCCCAGCGACATTCTTCGCATTATAGGGAGCCGGTGTAATGACGGAAATATAACCTGGGAAGACCGAATAAGTGTACGGGGCTGGCGCGCTTGTGAGACTTCCACCAGCAGTCGTATCTGAAAGAGGCGCCGTTCCGGGAAAACCAGAGGGAAGGTGGCCAGGGTTGTACCACGTACTCGCGACAGTATCCAGGCCAAACGAGGTAACACATTGGTTACCATCTGCGAGGATGGAACATTGATCAGAGGCTGTGTTGTTATAACCAGACTCAAAAGTTTCAAGCATCAAGTCGATGGAGAGATCGGAGAGGTCATTGTGAGGGCACATTTCGACGATGCTATAAATCGGGTTCGTCAGTATCTTCTGAAGCTATTGGTCTAGAACAAAAATAATCCCCCATAGTACTAGGTGATTACCCACTTGGACATAATAGACGAATCCCAACAACACTGGCAGCTAGCCTCGGTGCTAACACCAGCAGAAACGATACTATAGTCCGAACAAGGATGTTGGTTGGCATAAGTGACGGTAAAGTTCCCAAAGATGTAACCTAGATTGCACACTGCGATCGAGGTTTCTTGTTAATACATAATTTCCGGTAATCTTCAATCTCAAACCAGAACTTTTCCGACTTACCACATCCGCCAGGCGCATTGTCTGGTGCAGGATAGTAGGGAACAGGTGTCGGACCTTGCTCAAGCCCTGCACCAGTGAGGTATTGTAGCACGGTCTCTTGATAAGCACACGAATACACCTAGAGCCGGTCAGCATTAGAGAAGAAATTTGGGGACTGGAGGTGTATCAGACCTGATTCCAGCAACTTGTCAGCCAGCAGCCGATATTTGCAGCCAATTGGGCATCTCCACAGGCTAATTCACACTCCGTGAGTGTATCCCCTGTACAAGTTTTCTGTACTTCTTCCATGCATGATGAAAGTTGATTCGCATTATTGGAGTAACATTGAAGATAGCCACTTGGATCAACACAGCCTTGCCCGTTGGGATTCAGATTTGAAGCATCACCGTAGGCTAGAGCCCAGAGGAAACCCTGTGCTAAGATGAAGGTTCCGACGACACCCATGGTTAGACTTTGATTGACTTCGATTTGACTTTCGAGGCTCTGAATAGAATTATAGAAGCACAATTTAATAGGACGGACAAGGCTTGACAAAAAGCAAATATGGTGGATTACTGATCACTCCCAAGGCTGAATCTGGCGGCACGAGGCGGACAATGAAGTATTCTCAATGCGGCAAAATTAGGCGATATCAGGGGTGTTGACTCCGAATAGAGCCAACCACCGATCCACAAAGTCGAAAAGAGTTAGTTAGTCCATATGTAATAATGCTGACTACATGCATATACTAGTCTATAACTTATTCGTTTGATGTTCACCACGCAGTAGCACGGAGTAGCGCGAGGAGGGCAGTGTTGATCCTGTCACTTGTTGAGAACTTTTTTTCCAAAGACTTTTTCTTCCTTGGGTCTTATTATAGATCATAAAGAATGAGAGAGTCGAGGTAGTCCACCAATAGTGATACGATAAGGACGATCATTTGCATGACCGAGCCCACCAAGACGAAAAGGGCTGGGACTATAAAGCACATACAATCCGGATATTCTTAATCATCCTTCAACTCGTCTTCGCTGAGAATCCTGGACCAACTTGGTGCACATCTTTTGAAAAGATCGTACCACTTCACTTTGGGTGTCTTCCACTATCTTGTCTAGTATTCGCAAACCAGCTTCAATCAGTTGGTTATCCAAGCACAGCATGCCATCTTGAGAACTTTGCATGCGATTGACCGTCAACAGCATCGTCGATGCCATGTCAGAGCAGCCCGTTATCCTATCAAAATGAGATGGCAAGTTAGCATTATCAAACAGTAATTTATACGACAGATGACAATGTCACTATCTTCGACGTGCATACTTGCCAGAAGTTATATCGATCCGGCGCGGGCAAAGCCCTAAGTAGGATAGCCAAATCACGCGCCTCATCCACCAGTTCGTCCCAAGGAGATGGCAGGACTGGCACAGTGCCATCTCTTGCGTATTTTTGTATACTACCCACCCACTGTTCGTTCCAAGCATTTGCCTGGTTTAGGAGAGTTGTGCACAGCATACTGGTGGAGTGCAAAACTCCAAGGCAACGGAGAACACCAGGGTTTACTCTATCTAGGGCCATGGAGGCACTAAATTCGGGTGGGATAGAGGCTTTCCACGTATTGAGAGCACAAGCTACACTTTTCAACGCGTGGGATCGCTCTTCTGCACTGCGTTTCTGAGAGCGTGTTGAGTACAGATAATCATATACGCCGCCTTGAATAACAGCCAGCTGGATCCGAGCCAGAAAATAGCTCATCTTCGCGGTTCCGTCCATGGTGGAGATAACACCTGCGCATATGCTGGTGTCGTTGGTTCCAAATTCATCATCAATCTGATACTCGGCGCCTTCATGAGGAGGTAGGTCGAGGTCAATGTCGTCATCAAGCTGGATTGATGGCATTTTTGAACGCATGCTAAGATCTTTGTCGAGAATATACGCCATCCAGAAAACGCATGCCCTTTGTCTCGCACTAGCGGGATCCAGGTGCTCTGAGGATGCGCGGTCATGTAGACGAGCCTTGTGAGCGAGACGCAGCGTCGTAGCTATCAAAATCAATGCATGTTGTAGATCTTGTGACTCCTGATGAAGCATGACCATTCCTATCAAGACTTGGATGTTGAGCAGCTGTATATTGCCCAACACGACGGTTGATAGAACTGACTCCGCTTTCTTGAGATAGTCGACTGAGCAAAAATTGTTATTGCTAGCAACCAGGCCTTGACGGTGTGCAAGAGCTAGCACTACGTTGATAGCAGCCCATGCTACTGGGTCTCTCTGTTGGTGTTCAAGACTGTAAAAGTCGTGGACTAGACGCAGAAGGGTTTTAGCGTGAAACAGCGGTAGTACTGCGTTGGAAATCTCGAGAAAGACTTGCACAATAGATAGAACGTGCTGTAAAGGAGGAAGATACATTGACTGTGAAATGTTGCCCAGTTCTGCATCTTCAAGACCACCTGCCGCTATTCTTGTCGTTGACTCCATCTCGATAGACCTTCTTCCTTGAAGCTGAGACTGAGCCTGAATCTCATTGTGTTTTTCAGCAACTTCTACACGCTCACTTAATTCCTCGAGCAGAGTTTCCAGGTGCTTTAATCGACTTTGTGTACTGCTGGTCTCACTGTCCCTTGCGGAGCTTCGTCTTTTCTTTGATATAGACTTGCGAGATGGTGCCGTATATGTACAGTCCTTCGTATATGTAATGCAGTTTGAGCAACGAGGTTTTTTCCTGTCACACTTCATCTTGCGCTGGTAACAGAAGTCGCAGGTCTTACATCGTATAGCCATTAGCCTCTTCCAAAAGAAATCTGAACGAGAACGGCATGGCGATTACCTTCCTGAGAGCTTCCGGACCCTCCATCATAGTTCAATACAATAATCTGAACTTTAGCTAAATAAGATATAAATTGCACTTTGACTTGCGACACAGGAGAACATGCTTATTTCGAACTTGCAAATCTTGACGAAGAATTAGCCTGAAACCGAGACCTCCGCGGAAGCAGATCGGAATTGATGGCTGACAAATCTCGAACCACTTAGACATATGGTTACTGGGTTGCTTATTGACTGTCTGCTATATCCTGAAGTTGAATGGAACATGCAACTATGATACAGACTCTTCTATCCAAGAATCATTGTCGTTTATATAGCTAAACACACGTGTATCCCCCGATCAATGAGCATATTCGACCCGCTAACATAGCTTGAAGCATCCGAAGCAAGGAACAAATATAATCCCTTCAGTTCATGACGTTGCCCCTCCCTTCCCATTAATATCTTGGTCTTCCATGTGGATTTTGTCCCCTGAGATACAAATGCTGATTTTTCGGTATCGTGGGTGATGAGATGTTAGTCGAGATCGCAGCTTGGGCCGAGGTTGGAAGAGGTGGTAAAGAGGTTGTTAGTGTTGAGAAGGTTTAAACTGTACTGCAGACTGCAAAAATATTGATACGGTATCGATCGTATCAACTTGATAATGACAGACAAAGACATCTACAACAATCGAGCCGACCCGAAACAAAGAATACAGAAATCCGTCCGTTTTGTCTCTATCGCAAATGACAGACATAGCTCGCTTGCTCGCAAATTCCACGTGAGGGGGGTATCCATAATGAGACATGCTCAAAAACGCACATAAAAGATAAAACGCAATCACAAGAAATGAAGAGACTGTAAGAACGCAAAAGACAGTAATGTATCAGAGGTCATGACGAGTCGGTCATGGGAGGACTTGTATGAATCAAGCCAAACTAATGATTCTCCCCGGAATGACGCTATCACGTCTTGTAGAGCCGACGGCCGCTGTTGTTGAAAATGGCAGATCTAGATCCATCGTCCTGAAGTTCTTCTCCACGGCCAATCTCACCTGCCGCACATTCCCCAGATTTCGAGTTGACTGAATTGCCCTTAGTCTTTCAAGTACAAAGCGGCGCTGAGCCTCGTCTTCGAGACCCGTGCTATGCCCGATTATGTACAATGGCCACATCACAGACGCGGTGTTCGGGTTGGGTAGGGTAGAGATTAGATCGATTATTGTACTGACGAGGCGTTGTTTCGTGGCTGTGGGGTTCTTGGATGTTGACGATGAGGATGAAGACGTTGTTGATGAGGTTGATGTGGACGATATTGAGGCAGTAGAGGAAAAAGATGCTGATGCAGGCATTGAGCAGGTATGATATGATGCTTGACTGCCGTGAGCAACAGCTGCCGATGATAACGACGATGGCGACACTAGATCGCCTAAATTCTCCGTGAAATAGAGCAATGCACTCAGGCGCTTAATTTCAGCGATTTGCAGAATGAAGCTTTCTGTGGGTGATGTCAGTGCAGGTAGTTTTTGGTGTAGGCTCTCCAATCCTATTCCGACGTCTTCGCACTTTCTGATGAAGTCGCTGTCCATCTCTTTGACTTTGCGCCTCTGACGAGCCAGACTGGATGTCTGACTGACAAGTGTCATTAGACGTCGAGAACACCCGACGGTTGTGTCAACCTGCCCTCTAGATAAGCCACTTTCTTGTGTATGTATCGAGGCCAAGAGTACATACCTCATCTAGATCATCATTCTCCAACCATTCATGTTCCGGTTCGTCCTCATAATCGATGGGCGCCGTCCGGCTCATGATATCATGCGCAACAAAATACATATTGAAGAACCGCTTCAAAGACTCCATCTGCGCCGATCCTGTTGGAAGGTACTGCGTCATACTAAGTCCTCCGCGTAGGTGTGTGACCCAAGAAGGCGAGCAATTATCCGAGATCTATTTTCGTGAGTTTTACTGTCCATAACTGTCCACAAAGAATACCTGTCGTGGGAGCATACGTCGTGAAAACACAGCATCATCACAGAAGCCACAACGCCAAAATCCGCTGTGCTCGACCCATCAACTTGCTTCAACCCTGTCAGCGCCTTTTGCTTATACATGCATGCTTCCCGGGAGTATCTCGTGTCGCCCAGCAAGGTGAATTGGTTGGCCGATACGGCGAGGATGGTGTTTCGGAAGGTCGTATATGAGAGTAACGGGATCAGCGACATGTATGGGTTCTGCGACGAGCTCAATGAACAATTCGGTCCAATTGCTCGGATAAAATAGTCCAGTAAATATCTCTCTGATTGCGTATAATAACTCAATGGGTGTCCCAGCGATCTCGTTTTCAGTGTTTGATTGATCAACTGTTGTTGTTGTTGTTCGTGCTGTCCGACTGCGAGTACCCAACGACCAGGGCCCTTGTCGGCGGGGGATGATAATTCCACTTCATTCTCGACATCGTCCCATTGATCTCGTTCGCCGGTGAAGTCATTGTATGTCGTATTCAACCATATCCATTTTCCGTAGTATTGATCAAGGGGTACTCCGGTGAAGTCGTTGTCCAATTCGAGGACGGGAGGTTTCTTGATTCGTTTGCATCGTTTTGACCAGGTGCCTAGATAAACCATTATTAGAAAGTATTCACATGTTATTCATGCAGATATTATACCCTCTCGTCCGAAATGGATGCCGCGCTCAATGGCATCTTCGCGGAAAAGTAGCTTGATGCCTCGGACGCATTGTAGCCCTAACCGCTCGCAACGTTTACAACTCGGCTTCTCTTCTGTACACTGGACATGTTTTTCTATTATAAACGTCAGCTAAAGCAACTTCCGGACACAAATTATGCAAGAATAAAAAAACCTTTGCATTGAAAACAACCAGTCCTGCGTCGATTCTCAGGCTGTTTCCGCTGACGGCTCGGCATCACTCATTCATTCACTCCCCACCCAATACCTTTTCAAATTGTAAGACACTCAAAATCGCGAGTAACCACACAAAGACCGTGTGTGTAGTTTGGATTGGAGCGCGGATAATGCATCAGACAACGCGATGATTGACCGATCACAAATCAACAAAGCTATAGAGCTAGGGGCTTTGCACAACCACCACAAAGCAAAGTAGGAAGGGCGGGGACGAGTGTGGGTGGAAAAACAAGATTATGAGTTGTGTTTGGGCCGTGTGGAGGATGGACTAGAAATCAATGGAAATGGGTCCGAGTTGTGAAGACCTGGTCAGAATGGCAAGAGTCAGAGGGCTGGCCGAGTCGAATCGATCTGCGTACTGTCGTCCAGTGTTGCTGAATGAGCAAGCAAAAGAGAGGAGAGCTGAATGGATGTCGAGCTGATAAGTCGACTAATGAGCAGCTAATCCGTGACCAGGGTTAGAGACTAGCCTAGATTAGTTGATAAGTAGATGGACGCCAATAATAGTTGAGGATGGATAATTAATAAGTCAACGGGTATGGAATAGTATCACTTAATAAACAACTGCCTAGGCATTAAATTACTTGATAAGGTGAGGCATCAGGAACAGAGAGACGTGGGTTTCCGATGATCCATTCCTGACTCTGTCGTGTAAAAAATGCTGAAGAAATCTACGGACCAAATGACTCAAACTAAGAACCCAAGTCTCAAGACCAGAAGAACTGTGGGGAAGTGTCGTAATTCAGTCATAGATTTGAAAGGATTCAGGAAGATCTGGACGGGAGGGTCTCCGGAGTACGTCCGTACAATCCACTGAAGCCAGTTAGGAACTTCCGAATCCGAACTCCAGACTCTGTGGGGGTGCAGGCGTCTCTTTTCAATCAATCGCACTCTTTTCCCCTAAATTCCACGAGAGTTAGTGAACGGGTTTGGCTCCATAACGGGACGGCCCCGGCATCCACAGTCACGGATGGATACTGCCCAGAGACCAGCGATGGAGAATTGATATCGTTCATCTTATGCGATGTGGTTAATGTTTCTACTCATAAAGAGTGCCAAAAACTAAGTAATCAAGTGAGAGTGCAGACTACGCAACTGCTACAGCTGCTAATCTTCCAGACTCCCAAACATGTAAGTATGCAACTGGCGCATAATGATTCCGCTGCCGTATTACTACCTACCATTGGATACCTGCATGTTGGTTTGCAGTCTGTTTAGTTCAGTTTCCTGCAGCTAAACAAGCCGTATTATTGCTAGACAGTGGATACGTACCCAAGAGAGGGCAGCCGTACTCCGTTGAAAAGTTGAAAACATGGGGGATGCAAGCCATCACCAGTCGAGATTCGGAAATTCCTACCAAGCTAGTCAATAGTACATACTACATACTAGATGCGAGTCGCGACTAGCGAGACGCAAGTGTGGCACAGTGCCATGCCGCCATTAAAAGCCTCCGAGAAAGCGATGCACAGTCACTTGGTCCGGCCTGTGGAACTAGGCTTTCCGGACGAAGTAGGGTGAGAAAAATTCCACCGGCGAGCCGAAATGGATGGAAGTCTTCAAGGAGATTATGTTGTGAGCGATTCATCCTATATTGACACGTTCAGCAAATTTTGAGATAGTATGATTACGGGAATTTGATAGATCCGCACGTACTCCGTACGTAGCAGTATCTCCATGAATAGGGGTGTTCCATGCATGCCTAGACCATGCCTATCTCTTACTACTCACTAATTAGCGTATCCATGGGAATCCTGACAATCTTGATTCATACACGGACTAAAGAATTAGACTACGATTATCCCCGAACATACGCAGTTGATGATTGATTCTGTACTTCGTAACATACCGTATCCTTTACATGATACAATAGGGTTCTTGCGCATTTCGTACCTCGTTGTGAAGTCCTAGCAAGTCAGATTGAATACCACTTCGTAAATTCGTATACAGCTGATCAGCGCCTGGTAGCAGTGATTGGTGATCGAGGATCCTTGCTTGCATCAGGCGTTGAATTTCAAGGATTTCTTATAGTACTCTCAGACGTCTGGATATTACACCGCCTATATTTTCAACTATCAGGTAATATATCAGTCTTTTATATCGACGCCTCATTTTTCAATCTTCCGTTATCTTCCTAACTCTCTAAAGATATGGCCTCCGCAGAAGTGAGTTTGGTCTAAGTTTGTGCCTCTGATATCAAACTATCAACTCCGATGCCCTCTATCCACAATCTATGCTGACTCCGCCGTGCTCGAAAAAGCTTAAAGTCCACGCTACTATCATCAAAGCTTCGGTCCTGTAGAATGATTCATTGAATATCATGAGTCATCATGAGTCTAGGACGTTCTTTCAAGATCAGTCAACTTTTCTGGCTCCATCGTTGATTCGGAGTCTAGACCGATGCGTAGTTCTGGTCTCGCATGGCATTCCTTATTAAGATTAGGGCTTATGGTTTACTTTTTGAGTTTTTTATGCAGCTTTGAATGGCCTGAAGAACCAAGATAAAGAGCTCTCAATTTCATGATTTGGAATATCTATCATTGTATTAGACTTGACGGCCATTCAATATTGTAGTACTTCCGCCAATGTACTCGATATGTACTTGTGTCCATGTAGTTTGACAAGAAATAAGTAGGTTCTTATTAGGTCAAACTACAAATTCTGACACGATCCAGCTTCAGGCCCTCTCAGGTCATGTTGCCTAGCTACTTCACGGTTTGGTCACCACTTTCGCGTTTCCGTGCAGTCTGCTGTAGTGATCCATATGTAGTCATTTTGTTGGCAGGTCAAATTATACTCCTCAAATGTCTAAGATTTGATACCCCGCAACAACAGCCCTGAAAGTAGGTACGGGATACACTTAACAACCCTGATTGAGATTAACCCTAATCATGTGACTTGCTTACAAAGACCAGCAGTGACTCATGCGACAGACCGCCTTGCGCCCTGTAACTATTCTGCCGGTTTTTCTGCGGGGTTATGGTTTCCTCAATTTTTTTATTTTTTTTTTTACGTTAAACGTCGAATCGCAAGTAATCAGTCAATCATTCGATCCCTCTGACGATGGCCACATCCGCTGAAGAGAGGCTCGCTCTCATCAAAGAGAACCTCCAAGAGATTCTCAACCCCGAGATAATCGAGCCCATCCTCGAGAAGGGAGATGCCCCGCGTATCTATTGGGGTAGGGAATCAACAAACGTTCATATTGTCTAGCCCGGTCAGCTAATCTGATCATTCGATTCTAGGAACGGCCACGACTGGCCGACCTCACTCTGGATATTTCGTTCCTGCTATCAAAATTGCCCAATTACTTGCAGCAGGCTGTGAGGTGGTAATTCTGCTTGCCGATGTACACGCATTCTTGGATTCTATGAAAGCGCCTCTGGAACTGGTCGAGAACCGTGTCAAATATTATGAGAAAATCATCAGGGGAATTCTCGAGGCTGTCGGTGTGTCGACAGAGAAGCTCGAGTTCGTTCTCGGAAGTGTATGTCGAGAGTCGAAGTCGCCAGATATTGGAAACGGCGCGCTGACCAGCTTTTTCGACTCTAGTCCTACCAACGAAGCTCCGAATATGTGATGGATGTCTACAGACTCGCGGCCTTGACCTCTGAGCACGACGCAAAGAAGGCTGGTGCAGAGATTGTCAAGCAATCTGCGAATGCGCCGTTGAGTGGCCTGTTGTACCCGATTCTTCAGGTCCTTGACGAGGAATACCTCAAGGTTGATGCTGAGCTCGGTGGACTGGATCAGAGGAAACTCTTCGTTGCTGCGACTGAATGGCTGCCAAAGCTCGGATACCGAAAGGTAGGTCCGATCTAGGGCTACAATTTGAACAACGGATCACTAATTGAACTCAACTTGGCAGCGCGCACATCTGATCACACCTATGGTAGCAGGTTTGAACGGCGGTAAAATGAGCTCTAGTATCGAAGATAGCAAAATCGACCTCCTCGACTCGCCCGAGGCCGTCGCCAAAAAGATCCGCAAATCCGAAGCAATCCCCAAAGTCGTCGAGAACAACGGCATAATCGCCATGATAGAATATGTCCTCCTCCCCGCCGCAGCTCTTGCCGGCAAGAAGGAATTCCGCGTTGAGCGCCGGGACGAAGAACCGTTGATCTACACCGACATTCAACAAATCAAAGACGACTATACAAAGGATATTGTACGCCCTTCCTCCTCTAAAAAGGTGTTAAATGAAGACGTTGCTAATAATGATGGTAGTTAACACCCCAACTCATAAAACCCGCAGCAGCAGACGCGCTCATCCGTCTCATGGAACCTATCAGCAAAGCCTACGAAGCATCACCGGAATGGCAGGAAATTAACCTCAAGGCTTACCCACCACCACCAAAGAAGGAGAAGAAGGTCAAGAATAAAGGTACTCGTTACCCAGGAGCCAACGAGCAGACAGAACTTGCGGAGCGCCCGAAGGAGGAGGCATAAATAAAATGTCTCGTTGAGCCATACACTGGAAAGAGCAATAGCTGTTCAAAAGATAACATTGTCATTATCAAACTTCAAAAAGTATAAATAGAACGAGTACATAACAAATCACAATTTCCTCGCCTTCAAGGTGTGTGGGTGAAGACTTGGGAAAGCTTCATTAGCCTCTTCAAAACCTATATTGCAAATTGCTATCATAATTCTTATAGCAGGCAGCCAATAGGCACTCAGTATATACGAATTCACCAAAGGAAAACACTTCAGTAGAGTCTGAAGCTCGTCAGGGGCTTGGTGAAGATCATACCAGTCTAGGCCCTCGTATTTGTAAAATTTCTTAGTAGAAAGGTAGACCCTTGTCTCATAACTGCAATCAGACGCACACACTTTACTTCATACAGTGTTTCGTTTTCATTACTTACGGGCTATATGAATGCATAACTTAGTACATATCTAGTCATAATGCTAAATTAAAGGAGTAGCATAGACATCGTCTAGCCCGCGTGTCCGGCGGCCTCTGTCTCCGAACCCCTAACCTGAATACCCCAGATCTTCCAGCGCGCTTGCTCAATAACGTCGTAGTTCAGCCACAAGCCTCCTTCGACTCCTCTTTTGCTTGCTCGCTTCTGGACCGTCGTAGACCGAGTTCCGCGCTCACCGTCTTCTTCGTCTGTTGCATCACCCCGTCTGTCAAGCTCCACTTGACGATCGACCCAGTCGAAGAGGAGGCGGAGTTGCCAGAGACGATCTTTGACCTCATCGAAAGTATGGCAGTGTCCTTGTGCGGTAGTCGTTAGTCCGGCGACCGTCTCATTGACTATGCTCTCCAGTACGAGACGACTATCCACGGAAGATACTCGAAGCCAAGCAGGTATCGTGACCATCGATGTAACTCCATTCTCCGCCACCAAAACCCGCGATCGAAATTGGAATGTTGCAGAAGGTGGCAAAACGGCCGATCGATCGCCAACATCCAGTCCCCTCAAGGGACGCAACGCAAAGATCCAATCCCATATATCCTGTCTGACAGTATTGGTTGCTTCATTTCTTCTTCGCCCCTGAGACATCAGCAGCGCCACGCTGTTAGGTATTGGTCTTCGCCATGAGCCTATCGCAGTGCTAGGCAGGATGTCCTGTGCTTCGCTCAGCCCTAACAGCGTTGAAGCAAAGACCGAGCTTCCGGATGGGTCGTAAGTCGAGTTGCGCCGTAAATAGATGGATTGGTCACCTCTGCGGAATTTTGCGCGCAATTGCTCGTTTCGGTCAAAGTCGAGGACTAGTGGCCAATGGTCTCGACCGTGCGCTTTGACCGACGCGATCTCTTCTAGGTTAGGCAGCAAGCATGGTGCAGTAGTCTCTCTGGTAGTGCCATCTTTCATATGCAACGATACGGGAATGGTAATAGGTCGTCGCGTATCGACATCCCTGGCGATTAGGCAGCGCGGTTCTGCTGCTAATACCCACAAATGTCGGAATGCTTGAAGATGACATTTGTTGTCTAGGACAGAAGTAGGAAACAGTGGGTAGAATGCACAGAGCATCGATGCAACCGCCAGGTTAGACGTGCCTAAAGTGTAGCATCCGCCTCCCAGAAAAAGCAAGCCGATCGCCATATGTGCTGCCATGTGACTTCCATACGTCGTATGAGCGTCGACTCGTCCGTGGAGCGAGCGTAGCCGCCTGAACAGATTCAGATCCCCTGTTCCGGCCATGACCGCTGCAGCTGAAATTGCCACTATATCCTGACAGTGGCGCACCGAATTCCGCGCCAGCTGACTATCATAATGCATAGCAGGAAGCCGAACGATCCGCCTGAACTGATCAAGAAATCGAATCAGCAAATCTCTTGCTTGGCTATGAGCAGAACCCGCATAGCGTAATCCAATCGCGAAACATAGGCCCGCGATGATGTTGAAGAATGGCATATCGTCGCTCGAAAGATGTCGGATTGTGCTAAGCTCGTGTTTTTTCCTATAGGGTTTCGGTATACTGCGAAGAAGCCATTCAGAGGTCGGCTTAATGCTGTCCCACATGATGAGATGTCGAGCCAATGTACGCAAAAGAAAAATGTCGGGCCGGACGTAATCATACTGCACGGTTGTATCCGGAATATCGATCTTACGAGCAAGCATTTCGTCGTTTGTCTTCATGAAGATGATTGCGAGAGCTACCGTAGCCCCTGCCGTTGCCCTGTCTAAGATGTGCACTAGGTCGACGTTCTTGGTCCCAATAGCTATGGCCAAAAGTCGCTCGACAACCTGCATATCTCGTAGACCTCGAAGATCCTTTCCTTTACCAAGGTTGATGAAACCGAGGGCGAAACCAGCGGCAAGCCTATATCCTTCATCTCGAAGAGTCTCTTGAGAAATGCCTACTTCTTCTTGTTCTACGTTTTCGATTTCAGATAGAAGCACTTCACTCATTCGCCGGTGTTGAGAATCACAGTAGAGTAGGCCAATACCCATGACGCCCGCCGTCTGCGTCAACGGCGAAAGATTGAGCTCGGCTGCACCTTGAGGCAGCATTCGTGTAACATGCACCGATAGTAAGCGAGTGATGAGTGTATCCATGGTTCCCAAGTAAGACACGGACAGACCGAGGAGAAGGCCGATTGATGTCATAGTATGTTTTGGGGTCAAATATTTGAATGCAACCCATTTTGCCAGATTCTTGAGATGTCCATTCAATCCAAGAGCAAGCAGGAAGCCTGCGTGTCGATTTGTAGGTTCCGGCGGCTTGTTGTAGAGAATCCAAGAGGTGTCAATGCCCTTGGAAGCCTTGGATATTGCCAGTCCTGTTGCTGTTCCATTGTGAAAGAAAGCCCAGCATACTTTTTCCTCGTTGAAGGCCGATCTATCTGCGCTGATTGTCACATTCGACGGCTTCATCACACACTGCAGGGAAAAGGATGGTATTGGGAGCTTTTCGGTCAGCAATGGTGACCGACCACTGAACATAAATAACGCCCGACCAGCGGGCACAGAAAGAGTTCTCAGGGTAACAAGTTGAACGACTTCCTTTTGCGCTTCGAGTAGCTCAGAGTCAGTCCATTCCGGTTCCGGTACACACTGTGCAACTGGTGCTTTGGTTTGATTGAGAAGCCTAGAAGCTTCTTGAAGACGCCTGTCCTCCCGGTACATCAATCTAGTGACGGCCATTCGATCAGCTTCAACAGAAGCTTCGAAAGAGTTTGACAGCTCAAAATCCAGTGTCGAAGCTCCTATATGATGGACATCTCGTAATGAGACATGGCCCGTTCCAATCTGCAGTCGAGAAGTGGGTTGCGTCGTAGCTTCAACCTCCATGGACATATAAAGATCATCACGATCAATAAGCCCTATCAAGGCAGCGGTGCAGGACACCGGTGGTTTGATCTGGCAGCGGACTATAAGTTCAAAAAGCGGTGCACTTACACCCTCCGGTAAGCTTTCAATCACGCCAATTGTCAAACCCCAGCGAAGTAAGAGTTTGACTTTATGGACCGTGTCAGGTGTTTGATGTACTTCTGATATGAATCCATTGATCGCCAATGTCCTTGGAGTTAATCCCATAACCTCGGTCCTGAGACTGGCCTTGTCAGACGTGCGATTGGAGCCGGGGAAAACATCAAGAAGAGTAGAGAATTCATTCTCTGGGGGAGCTATTATTGATCCTTGAAGATGGTCAAAGATTGATGGCGGGACAAAAGGCTCTGGAGGTATATCTAGGCCTGATATTTGACTTTCATCAAATGTCCAACGTGATATTGTTGCCATTTCCGTGCCGTAGTAGCCATTCTCGCTCCAAGTCCATGATTTCCATCCTACCCACCCACCAATCTGAGCTAGTAAAGGTGCTAGCATTCCCCGCTCCTGATAAGAACTTTCACTGTCGCACATAGATAATTTCTGCTCTTCACGCAAGAGATGCAGACCTACAAGAATGCTGCATAAGGCAGTACGCCGTGTGTCTTGACTCTGAGAAATTGCAGTAGGTAGATACCCTTCAGAACCCGACGCAGCTTCACCCTGAGGACTGTCGAAGAAGTCACGAGCGAGGCTTACACATCGCAGTAAGTAGGAATTCTTCGACTGATCAGTCTGAGATTGTTGTTCCGCTAAAAATGGCTTGCTGGCGTATTCATCTTTGTGACCTGTTGCCCACGTCCAGGGACTGTTCATCATCCATGATGCTGTGACTCCAGAAGATCCACCTATTTTCTCTGACATTGAGTCCCAACTTTCTTGGTCAATGTAGCTACCGCTGCTCGACCTTAAGATACCACCCTTGCGTCTCTGTTTCTTAGCAGCCGGTCGAGGTCGCGGCGAATCAATGAATCCAACTGCCATAGTGAAGATCACAAGGACAAAAGCAGTCCATTCAAGGTCATTTTCATCGGATCCACGTGAAGAGAGCCATCGTAGTACTTCCCACCAAGCTGTGTATAGTCCATCCGCAGCTCGAAGGGATTCTCGAAGGGCAAATCGACATACAGCCAACGCCTTTTTGACGAGAGGATTCCGTGGTTGTAATTGAATCTCAATGCGATGGCATCTTTTTTGGGAATCAATAACGTCAACCTGACCACGAGAGGAAGAGCGACCGAATGCAACAAGCTTCAGATTCGGATCACCTATAACCCTTTTCATGCCGGTATCAGGTGCTCGGTTTTGGACAATCGAGAGACGATCAGGCGAGTGTAGTGATAGCTTGGACGGAAGTTCGACCTTGATTGAAGGACTCCATGGCGATTGCAGCGCTAACTCGCCTTTGCCATCCATGGTAGACTTGAGGGTCAATATTCTCGAGATGCCATCGTCGACAATTTTGCACACGTCCAAGACATTCGCGGCATGCTGAATACCTATGGCATGAACAACGGTGGATATTTCGCTTTTCTTCTGGGACGTCTTTTGCTTCTTTCTGTCTCTCTCTGACAGGCTGACGTTCTGAACTTTGAGATCCACAACAACTAGACAATGAGATATCGGATCAAGCAGGCAAAGTGCAAATGAAGTGGATGTCTTTTGGCGGATGCTCTCGTTAGGTCGCAGTGTAAATGCTTTAGGTTTAGGACGATTGCGTTTCAGCTCAGAAAAGGAAAAGCTGCCAGTCGATAGACCCGATGAGAAACTCTCAACCTTGCGAAGCATCATTTCTTTGGGTAAGCCAGACATAGGACCTGTAAGGTCCATACTTTCGAATCCTTCAAAGTCACCACCATTGTTTAGTTCCTCCAGTAGCCTGTCAACAGGGGCATCCAGAAAGCTGCTAGTGTTACTGTAGATAGAAGCATTACCAGCAAAAGAGTTTCGCAAGTTATAACCGAAGCTGGCGCGCGTGCTGTAGCCTCCGATTGATTGTCGTAGACTACCATGATTTGTCGTTCCTCCTTGATTTCCCATCGCAAGATCTGAAAAGGCTTGTCTGTCTTGACTGCCCCCTAGGTCAGTTCTAGCAAGCAACGAACTAACGCGTCGTGAGGTTTTTGAAGGCACTCCAATCTCTTCAAAGTCTTGTCCCATCTGGGAAGCAAAGTCATTCTGCTCAGGAGGGTCTTCTAATTGAATACTTTGAGAAAAGGAAGCTCCATGGGTGTTTCGACCGGCACCGATACTCTCTCTTATACCAGGGGGACGTGCTATAGGGGTTGTCGCACCTGTTGCCATTCCATAATGCGAGCTTCTTCGTTTTGATCGAGCCCCGCTAGCAAGGGGCTTCCTTCGTTTCTTCGATGTTTGCGCATTGACATCGGTTCGAAATTTTGCAGTCCAAATGGTATACAGACCTGTTTCTGTGTTCACTGTGACTACAAGAACCAGCGGCGATTCTTTGGGAGATACTTTTTCGCCTGTCAGCTCATTGATAGCTGAAACGTAGAGGATCTCTTCAGCAGGGTCTAGACTGTCAGAAGCCCATGAGTCTTGCGCGGCGTGCGCTGTATGTGTAGACTGGTTAGCAATGACGTGGCCCATCTCCGAATGAGGATCTGTCAAGGAGAACGTCCGAGGCATATCGAGATCGTCATTCTTTTTCTGTGACCGAGATGGCTGTGCTGTGGACGAGAGTCGGCTATCTCTGCCTCTTGATGATCTGAAGTTGTCGCTTATCCGGCTGTCTGTAAACGTTTGCGACAAGAAGGAGTTTGGAGGAGCTCCGGGGAGAGACGTGGATGGTGCCTCGGGAATTCGTCTTTGAAAGATCAAGCCTCGAGGCGAAGCAAACACAGAGTCTACCTCAAATGGTAGGGGGACGACATGAGTGTTGCCTGCGAGAAAGAATATATGTGCCTGAGTTTTGAGAACAACAACCAGAGCCTTAGAGGCATCATCCTGCGAATGCAGCCGTCCTTCGGTGAATCCATGGTCAATGGGAGCCACAACCACCTGTGCTATTTCCTCTTGCTCGACATTGTCCACACGACCCGCAGATAATTCGCCCTTCCTGCCAAACGATTTCGGATCAGAACTCCGAGCATTCTCTCGAGTATTTACCGAAGGAAAGTTTGTAAGAACGACATGTCGAATTTCCTCCTTCTCGATTTCAACTTTAAAGACCCGCTTCACCACGCCACTCCGCGACCACACGGCGCAATTCTTGGTGTATGTAATATCATCTTCGGATTCGGCTCGCTGCGTATACCAAACATAGTCGTCGTCCGAGGGATCGATTGGGAGGAGGCCTTCGTTGATGAGAAAGGGCAATGCGGGGGGATGGTGAAGGCCGAGTGAGCGCACCGCGGCCATTGCGGTGGATCGAGGATATTGAGGTAGAAATCAGTTCAGCAAGAGAAGCCTCCATAAGAGCAATCTCATCCTGAGCTTGCTAGTATCTGTTCGATTATCTTCATGTGTTGTGCGTGACCTTAGAGGCCTGGCTGGTTTATTTGTTTTTTGTTGTCGGGGCAAGCTTGTCTCTTGCCGTGCGGAGGACGTGACGCGCCTTCCAAGTTCCCGCTGATTATTTTCTCCAACCAACCACCACAGCTTCTCTCTCTCAACACTCTGCGAATACCTCGAATTACTACAAGCGACACTACATCACCAGTCTAAGTAGAGTCTTCAGCCTTGTGAATAGAGTTCATATTCCGAATACAGAAGGCTATGCGATAGTCGTCGCAGAGTCATCCTCACAATGGCTGGTTCTTTCAAGACGCCAATGGTGCGCAGAAGGGATGACGGACTTCAGCTGAGGTATTCTTCCTGTCATCCATACTGTATATACGGCGATTAATCTGAACAGCTATTCACTCCCTCATCGCGTCTTTGCCTCCAAGCCTTATCCGGTGCTCGCTCCGAACGGTTCGTCCATCTTCGTCTACGGCTACGACAATGGCTTGAGGATAGTCTGGAGAGGAGGTAAATCGTTTCTTCCTTCTCCTCGACAGAAGAATGCACCAAACAATCGTCAGACAGAGACTGCATCAAAACCTCAGAATAACGATGATTCGATAATGATTATTGATTCAGACGACGAGGAGCCTGCTCCGACGTCCACCAACGAGGATAACATAGAGTACGAGGTATTCGAGGAGGAGGAAGTCGAGATCGAGCCATCGCGTCCGTACGAACCTATCATCCGGCATGTGGATATTTCACTTGGAACGAAAGTTCTCAAAGTAGCAGTGCCGTCGCTTCTACCAGAAAAAGCACGTTCTTTGGGATATACTGTGCCTCCAATCCTTACAACATCGATTGTTCTGTCTGTCGCATGCTCAGACTCGAAGCTGCGGGTTATCAGTTTGCCACTTGCGCCACCACATCCCAGCACGAACGTTTCTGATCTCAAGATTCAAACATTGGCGTTGGCTGCGACTGTATCACATAATGACATCCCCAAAGGAGTTTCGATTACGTTCACCTGTGAATCAGACGAGAAAGACGAGGATTTGAGCCGAAGCAGGTCACAAGTGCCGCCCGCGACTGGTCAATGGAGTTTGTTGGTCGCCACTCATGCTGTCGAAGCATCTGGAACATTACTCGTTTACAGCATACCTATTGGACAAGCCGTGAATAGTTCCTACACATTGGAGACTAAAAATATACAACCGCCGCAAAAGCATCTTCTGCCTGCTTCAGCGAGATCCATTTCTTTCAACCCTTCTCCGTATCCCTCGGCGCGACATGCTCATCTTCTGGTATCATTCCCAGACGGATATGTAAAGATTTTGGCGTGCTCTACTTCCTCAAAGGACAATAAGGATGCGAGCGCGGACAATAAGCATGCGAGCGCAGACGAAAAGGCTGAGCGAGGAGGAAAATGGCTTTTGACGTTATACCCTGGTTTTGAGCAGTCGCCAAGTGCCTTAGGACGAAGAAAGATGATTGTTGACGCTGCATGGGTGCTGTCCGGAAAGGCAGTCATGGTGCTTCTTTCTGATGGAGAATGGGGTGTCTGGGATGTTGAAGGCGCAGGTCCTGGATCTGAGCCGGGACCTCTCGTCGGTCAGTCCAGCATCCACGGTATAACTGGGGGATCTTTGACGGCATTCTCCGTCAGTGGTCGTATTTTGGGAGACCCGCAGACAATAAACAAATCTCAAGCCGCTGCCAGTGAAGGTCAACTGGAGCAACGAGGAAAATTTGCCCCGATGACTCCGTCCTCACGACGATTTCGAGAGGACACATTGTTCAAGGGCGCTCAGCCTTTGGCTGCACCTTCATCTGATGGCGAAATTTCTGTTGTCCAGATGAACTCCTCGCGAGCCGCCATGGCTGAGGAATCGGTTCTTATTCGCCACGGAGATCAGATCGCGACCATCCCGAGCTTGTTGTCGCTGTGGAGGAATTCTGTCAAAGCTACCGGAACCTTCGACGCGTCCAACCGTTCTCGCGTTTCCCCTTTGGCGGGCATAAATTTGTACGGAGAAAGACTGACCAGCCTCGCACACCTACCCTCGCCCTGTCGAGCAGAAACCGATGACGGCGACCAGCAAGACTATGAAACACTTATTGCGGCTGAACATCGTTTGATAATTCTTGGCCGCGATCTTTCGACAGCAATTACGACGGCATCGAAACGAGCAGTTGACCTTCCCCTGACCTCGCAACCCAGCACAGAAACTGATCAACTCATGCTCAGTCAAGGACAGCTTGATGTCGACGGAATGAGTCGTGTTTTGACCAGCATGTCAGGTGCTTTGCAACCTGCTTTGCAGCCTACGCTACAATCAACCGGGTTCAAAAGTCCGATCAAGCGAGCTCGCATTTTTTCTTAGTCCTTCCCAGCTGATACAACGATACCAAGAATCAATCAATTGCAAAAATTATGTCCTTTTTGGCCTCACAACCAATTTTAGTCCATTCGCGACGCAAGGTGGAGTGCAAGGCGAGTTCAATGCCTTGAAATCCTTCCATTCTTTCTACCTTTCAGCAGAAAGTGAGAACAGAATGGGGGATAAGCTCTGTATTCGATGCGATATAACAAATCATCAAAGCCATTCTGAGTGATCACAATTTGAAATTGCACATATGCAGGAAAGGTGACGCACACATTTGTTGCCCTCTCTTCCGGACTTGAACGGTTTTCTTTTGAAAATCGTTTTGTGTTCGGATTTAGTAGAGAGGTTGACGGGTGAGTGGTCTCTTTTCTTGTGTGAGATTCATCGAGAGTGAGAATGGTACATTTCCATGAACCTTTCAAGTGCGTATGTAGACTCTGCGCATGGCCATCACCTATCTAGATGATATGTTCGGTGCTGAATCACCCAACACTTCATGCTCAGCCCATAGCCCGCAAGAGAGCTATCAGGTATTACTTCCAGGGAGAACGGACTTCGAGCACTCGTACTCGGTCCGGCCCGGAGCAGATTGCATGTATATCTACTGTACGTCGTTTTGAATTGATTTTATAGCCAACTCAGGACCAGTTGGCTCTGTGTGACGGTGTAAAACGGATGCATGAAGCATAGAACCAACATCAACTAGCTACTAGTGCCTTATAATGGACGATCTGGTTGGCTGAGATGAAGTTGAGGTAAGTAACTAACAGTCTAACAATGAGGTACTGCGCCGAATGGAGCTGCGGCACTTCTAGGGTATGCAAGTTGGACAAAGAAACTCGTTTAGCGCCAATCGAACAGACATGGATAATAGAACGCTGAGAAGGGTGACCCCTGCTTGCATTGTTGAAAATGATTGATTGATTCCAAGGTCGACTGGAAATTTCCGTCGTACCAACAGACACGCTGTCAGCATCGAACTACTTCCGTGCACTGATCACTTTTTCCATCACCGATATACTTCATAGGCAAGACAGAAGTCAAGGCAGACAATCTTTAAAGCAAGAGCAAACAATTAGCTGGAAACGGGTCTACAGAGACAGGTCCAAGAGAAAGAAGCAAAACGAGAAAATGGCCTCCGCATCCAGCACAACACATACAGCTACATCCACAACTTCAGCTTCAAGATCAGACTCGAGACCTACAACGGTATACTCAACATTCACAATATCAGGCACAGCACCATCCACATCAACCCGAATCATCACCCCCGACTCCACGCAAACCTCCCTCCTCGGCCCATTGACTACAACATTCACCGCACCCAGCCGATGCAGTCAAGCATATTGGATCTCCGAGAGCAGTCGCGTCTACGATCCCACTCTAGGCCAGATTTGCGCAACTGTTGACGGCGAGATCGCCTACAGCCAGGATAGCGCCTGTCTTCCTCCGGTAAAATCTACCATCCTTGGAAGTTTGGTTGGCGCTTCGGATGTCCTCTATACTACGTATGATTATCAGGGATACTACTCACCTGGTATCGCATGTCCCGCTGGATATTCGACGGCTTGTGCGGCGCAAGCAGGCGCTGATGGGATTCAGTCTGCGTTGTCGAATTTTCAGAGTTTTGGGTTCGTGTTTCCGGCGACTGCTGATGAGACGGTGGTGGGATGCTGTCCGACGTAGGCTTTTCTTCTTCCTCTCCTTAGATGTCCACAAACCAAGAGGTAGGAGTGGATGAGCTAATATATTAGAATAGAGGATATCAATGCACCGCTCTTCTCTCCAGCCAATGGTGTCAACATGTAATCGCCTCCACAACGCAACCCTTGATCACCTGCCTAAACGGCACGAACGGTGTCCTAGCATCATCAACGACGCACTTCACTCTCCCAACGAACGTCACCTTATCGGCCTCGGACACACTTCTTTCAACAGAGATTACGTCGACAGTCACACTCACGACTCTGACCATGCTTGCAACCATGATTCAGATGAATTATCAAGCGACCGATCTTGCGTCTGCATCTCCTTCATCATTATCATCAAATTCACTACCCGCAACTACGACCGGCACAAACCCAACGAGCACTGGCAATAGCAGCAGCAGTAGCAATCACAAAACGACAACAATCGCCCTCTCAGTCATCATCCCCTGCATCGCACTCCTCATCGCCGCATGCTTGGGATGGTTCTGGTATCGCCGAAGAGCCAGTAAACAACAATCTTCTTCTAGTACCACCGCCTACCAACCCGCACAATCAACCGAGCCTTCGGACTCCTCGTACTACGGTACAGGTACTACCAGTGAGCCCAGCGAAATGTTGGGAAACTCAGCTCGAGTTGAGATGGAAGGGTCGCCGGTTATGTATGAGATGCCCGGTACGGTGCCGAGTACGGTGATGACGGTGAGGCATGAGATGTATGCTGGTAAATGAGATCATCTTGTGACGATATGAGGAATGAAATACCATCCATTCTATTTACGTGTATATATGCCTATGAGTAGCAGATTATGAGTGAGTACAAACACAGCCCAGGGATGCTAATCAGCAAGACCAGCGAAACTGACTGAAAGAGACAAGAGTAGGCATGTTATCCCGAAACCACCGCTCGGCAACTCCACCCGGCGGAATCGATATATCAAACCTCCATATGAGTCTTGGAAGAATGAGCCTCAATTCAAGCCACGTCAAGTTCTGCCCGGGGCAGTTATGCAGTCCCAGTGAGAAGGGATTGAAGGCGAGTTTGTTATCGTCTTTCCCATCCTCCTTGGGAGACGTCCAGCGTTCGGGCAGGAACTCGTCGGGTCGAGCAAAGTTTCGAGCGAATCTGTGACTCGCCCAGGAAGGGATCGAGACCACGGTATCAGCCGGTAGAGCTTGACCGCAGACTACCGCTCCCCCGGCGGGGACGAGACGGCGCATGGAATCCGGGATTGTGGGACAAAGTCTCATGCCTTCACTCAGCACGGCATTCAGATACGCACAATTTCTCAACGCGGTGCCCGTGATGTCAGACTCAGACCGGAACGTGCCTCGAATCCCATGCGCGAGTGTGGACAGTTTGTCCGGATCCCTCATCAGATAATTTATCATGCCCGTCAGAACCGTGGTGATGAACTCACTGCCCGCGGCCACAATCATCATGGCATTAACCTCCAGTTCTTCCTGCGTCATACTCTCCTTACCCTGCTCATCATTTTCAGCAACAGCGGCCAGGACGACAGACACAATATCAGTCTTCCTCTCCACACCACCACCCAATCCCTTCTTCTCCACCACCACTCTCTCCCTAACATTCTGCTCCGTCACCTCCCACATCCCCATAACCCTCCTTGAGCGCCGAGCGCGGCGTAACCGCCATCAACACCTTGTTCAGCAGCGGATAAAACTTCGTCGCCACTACCACCGTCACAGACTTGAATTGACTCACGGTCTGAATCCAAGTGTGATACCTCAAACCCTCAAGACTACCAAATGACGAGCCCCACGTGAGATCCCCCGATGATGTTGAAGGCGACATAATTCATCCAATTCGACGACATCTATCATCGTCGTCGTCACTCCCTCCCCATCCCTTTTCTATGATTTTCGCAATGAGCCCGGTCGACATACCCCTGTATCACCGGCTCTTGGTGCTCCGCGACAAACCGCTCCGAAACAAACCATAGGGCATTACTAGGTAGACATCCCGAATTACCTATTTGGGAAAGTGACCCCCAATCAAATCGTTAATCCAACAGTCCCTCTCTGTTAAGTGTAGATACCAATCAACCCATTTTCAATTGTTTCTAAATTCTTTTCTCTTCTCGTTTCTTCTTAGTCTACCTACTCTCTTTCCCAAACCTATACATAAATAACCCTCGCCCCCCCCCCCCCCCTTTCCTCTTCCAATCCAAGCCCCCTGATAAAATCTCAGGTTTTATACAGTATAATCCAATCCATTCAATTCCTTCCTTACCGAATCCTCCGTCTGGATCTTCTTCATCTGCGTATCTTCGAGCTTTTCGCCAGAGGCAAGTCTCATTTTCAACTCGTCGATTGCGCGCAATTTCTTCAGCAGCCCGCGGACACGTTTGTCTTGGGATGAGTTTGGTTCTGTTGCGGCAGGTGAAGCGGGGGCAGCAACGGGAGCAGCTGGGGCAGGAGGAGCAGCGGCGGCGGCGGCGGCAGGTTTATTGCCGGCTTGTTTTGTTCCGTTGACGTTGCTCTCAGCGCGGTTACGGTTGCGGCTTTTGGATCGGTGTTCGCGGCGATCGGGGCTGGGTTGCAGACGTTGGCCCTGTTGAGCTCCAGCAGATGAGGGAGCAAGCTCGCCTCCCTCCTTGTCTGCTGTCTCTTTGGCCTTTTTGGCTTCTCGTTTCTTCTTGTTCTTGGCGGCCGATTTGGATAATTTCTCATCCGCTGCTGCTGCTCCTTCAGCGCCGGGAGGTAGAGCGACTCCACCCCCAGGTGCTGCGCCGGGCGGTACAAACTCGACTGGTTCGGCGCCGGGGACTTCGCGTCTTCTGGGCTTGCCGAAGCCATTGATTGATGCTGCGCCAAAGGAGGAGGATCCTCCGTCTCTGCTGAAGGCTGCACCACCTTCGTCCTCGCGCTTGAATGCTAGAGACGTGATTTGTCCGCGGGCTCCTGGTGGGCGGTATGCTCCCACAGGCTTGGATGGGACTTTCTTCTTGGCGAGGTAATCTAATGCAGATGCATGAGGCGTTGGAAGTGGGTGGAACGGATCGCCAAGTGGTTGTTCCACCTGTCCTTGTGGACGCCAGCAAACCTGATACAACTCGTTCATGTCTTCGTTGTATTGAAGAGCTCCGGTGAAATGCCAAATGCGTACTCCATTGTCGACTCTCAGTCGAGGGCTAGTAGTGGCCGTAAGAATATGCTTTCCATCCGGCGACCACTCGCACACCGTCGCGTTAGACCCTTCAATGGTGGTGATCTTCTGATGACCCTTTTCCAGATCATAGATATCCATCTGGCCTGCCAAGTTACCAAAACCAGCGACGACGACAAATCGACCGTGCGGCGAAAACACAATCGTGTTTCGCGGTGCCAATGGGTAGCTGTGGGTAGCAACACCGCGAAAGTTGAATATGGTCGTTTTGGCCGGCATGAATCCATAGACGACTCCGAATTCCTTGGAGTTTGGCGACCACGTCACGTCGTGAATAGGACCTTCTCTGTCGAGATCGATTCTAGAGTCAAAAGCTCCGGTTGCACTCAATAAGTACAACGTCGTCTCGCCATAGTAGCTCTTGCCGGATCGATCCACCTCGGTTTGCGCCAAAACGATCAAAGACGTGCCGGAACTGTTCCACTTGAGTTGGACCTTGTCGCCTTTGAAGAACGTTTTTTGTGAGACGGGATTGTTAAATTGGGGAACCACAAAGACCTTGACCGAAGCCGGTTGTCCCTAGGAAAGTTAGCCTGAAGACGAAGTCGAAGGCATGCGAGACAAACCTTCCGCTCTGGCGTAAAAACGGCAATCGCCTGACTCTTTCCAGGCGCCAACGCAAAATCAGCAACACCCTCCACGCGGAGCTTATTCCACACGTTCGAAAGATCGTGGCTCTTGTAAAATTGAACCTCGTTCGTCACAACCCGAGCGCAGTAATGCTCATCCGAAGAATACTGCAAATTCCAACCAGTTTGCGACTTCTGGACAAAACGGCCGACCACTGCGTTTTCGTTCTCGCCTGCTCCGTCCTTTGCTTGAGTCTCGATGCTCCACACTTTGAGGTTCTTGACAGCGTCGCCATTCTCGTCTTTCGTGGGCCGTTGCCAGGTGATCACGTATGTGCCGAGCGGGGAGAAGCCTAATTCAAAGACGTTGTCGGCGGAGAGAGTGGTGATGACGTGGCCGACGGAGGGGTCGATAATCGTGACGCTAGGAAATTAGCCACTTTCCTTCGAGTCTCATTCAGGGAGTCTAAACATACCGTTCGGGAGATGCCCAAGCAAAGTAGCGTCCGCACGGTGAATAGGCGCTGCAGCGAAGGTTTCCTTCGGGTCTGTCGAAATCAGCTCAGAACTTTTTCTCCGCCAAAGATAAGTACCAACCTCTCAAAGCCAGGCACAGGAGAATATAATGGAGAGGCATCCAAAAGACCAATCCCCTTGAGGGTGCGAACTATTACCCGTTAGATCAAATTCTCCGATCCCGACAATATCTGCGGTGGAGTGAAAACTCACAAGCAATCTGAGTAGGAGCCGCCATAACTATTCAAAGCCACAGCAGACTAGCTTTTCGAACGACGAGTAGTAGGATAAGAGGGTAAGAGACGTCCTTGTGTTGAGAATTTGATTCCGTGGATTCTTGAAAATGGGATTCGACGCGGAGTTTGAGCTCTTGATTGGAATCGCGAGTAGATATCAAAGGGGAAACAGAGTTTCCGTGAAGTGATATGCGTAGATTCGAGTTGGCTTGTTCTGGTGCGATTCTTCCTGAGAAGAGAGTCTCGGTCTGAAAGCGCCGTCTATCAGTCACGTCACAGCTCTTTGTTTTCATTCTTGCAAAGCAATTGACAGGATATAAAAAATAATAATAATAAAAGTACCCAAATAAAATTCTTTCACAGCTCCGTAAAGCGCAGAAGTAACTGACTCACCCAGTCGCGTAAAGAGTTGTAAAATCTTTCTTTTTTCTTTCCAATAGGCAAAGCGAGGCGAAAAATCAATCGGTCGATTTGAGTAACGTACGTACGGATAGTTCTGTAGCAAGGAATCAAAAGCTCTTCCAGATTTTCTCGTGCTTGACAAGTAAATGCCAGCAATATGACAAGGGCGAGAGCCGGCGGGCGGACGGGGAGAGGAGGGAGAAGGGGGAGTTGAGAAGTAAGCGGTGCGAAAGAGGAGAAGAAGAAGAAGAAGTTTCAAAATGTTGTGTGGAGAGAAGATTTCGGCGGCGGCGGCGGAACGGTTTGGCTTAGCTTAGTTGGGCTGCTAAGGCTTAGGCTAAGGGCGCCTGGGTAACCGGGTAGCCTAACGTTGGCTACGGGTAGATCATCTAGACCTTGACTGTGAAAAGAAGAAGATATGTCGATGTTATTTGTTATTCAATAATCAAAGACTAGACAGAGTACTCCATAAACCTCGCCACTCGCTCATCAAATCCATAGACGCCACACATCATCATACGTATTCAAACATGGCACAACATATAGCACATGAGATAATCAAACCGGACACACAGCACTCAACAAATCAACGACCACCAGGAGAATTATGTCCTGACCCATCTTGTTCATTCTGGCTACTCACAAGTCGCGGCGTGCGGACAGTTGTATCAACAACGTCAGAGTCGTAGGTCATTCCATCCACCATGCGCGCATCATCAAATGGCTCAGGCGTATTCGATCCGGCCGGTGACGGCGAGAAAAGCCTCTGCTGCTGCTGCTGCTGCTGTTGCTGTTGCGAAATACTACTATAAGGATTATTCGTGCCGAATCCACCACTACTCTGATTCCCAGACGGACTTCCAAACGTCGACGGCCGAGGAGCATTCGCACCCGTCGAGGACGACGACTGCAACCGAACCGGTCCCCCAGGAACACCACCACCACCAGCTGAAGCTGCGGCCGCAGCAGGCGCACTAATAGTCGAAATCGGCCCACTAATCGTACTATTCGCACCTTCTCCAAACCCTACCAGACTCGCATTCCCTTCATCACTCATCCTATCATCAACGTCATCGCCCACGCTCGAATCGTGGTCTTGATCTTCACTCATTTTGTCAGGATCGAATGCGTCGCTGCCGCTGGCCCAGGTCGTGCGTCCACCGACACTGCCCGTGGCGCTTGCGCTGCCGACTGTGCTTCGTTCCTTGAGGAGTTGTTGCGGGTAGCTGTCAAAGTATCCTTGTTGATTGTTGTAATTGCTGTTGTTGTTGTTCGAACTATAGGGTTGCTGCGTGTAATGGCCCGCTCCGCTTGTGACTGTCGGTGCCAGCGATGCTGTGCCGGACGTGATATACTGATTTCCTCCTCCACCACCAGCCCGCGCAGTGGCTATGCGCTCTAATCCGGCCAGACGCGAGATTCGATCAGCGCGCTCCGCTTCGAGGGTCGATGTTGACGTTGCGGATGCAGAAGACGATTGGTGCGTGTGTCGCGCATACGGATGCGGATGGCCCTGGTGGCCGTCTTTGATGGCTGTGGTTGAGAGTGCGGAGAGGGACGTTGTGCCGGAGTTGGGCGTGCCTCTGTCATCAGTCAGTCAGTCAGTATAACACTTTCCACTGTTGATAATCGTATCTGCGCAAGAACGTACGGTCCCATATCAGACGGAGTCACAGGATCTGATGGCGGAGGCGGCAAATTGATGAGCGTTGGAGTTGACATTCTGTTTTCCGTCATGTTGCGTTCAAGTTCAACGAATTCAATAAAGTATCAGGTGTAGACGTGAGGATGTCGGTTGATGAGTTAGTTTCATAGATCGGCAGTTGTCGACGATCAATGACTCAACGGCAGTCGCTCAACTGATCGGTCAACGTCACTCGCTTTTTGTCCCTTTTGTTTCTGTTTCTGTCTTGGAGGCCTCTCTCTTCTTTTTTGATATAGTCAAATCTTTTGAGGATAATACAGGACAGAGGATCATACAAATAATGGAGGTGGGGTCAAGGGTCTATAAGCCTAAGGCACTGAACCACCGCCCGGAGAAATCGAAACAGAGAGTTCTGATTGGCTGACCGGCAGTGGGTTCCGACGTCATTGCATTCTTGTCAAAATATCAGAATGTGGAGGAGATAGCTTTTTTATTTGTATAGTGATGTGCATCGATTTTGTGTTGTGATATATATATATATATATATATATATATATATATATATATATCGGTATAAATATGTACAATTTTCATATATACGTCCCTGGTGCTTCCGCCGTCCGTAGAGCAAGAGACTATTGGCTAACCTTCCTCCCCTCGTAGTGCACCCGCAAATCATCGACTTCTCGCTGAAGACGCGACAGATCAGCAAGAATATCTTGCGCGTGCGATGATGGTTGTGTATCTTCTTGCGCCGTAGACGTCGGCGCGTCCAATTTATCAGTTGATACTGATACCGTAGTATTACTACTCTTACTCGACGCTCGAAGTCGGCGCGGTGGCGGCGGCGGGGGTGGAAGCATGCCTGTCGTTGCTGTAGTCCCCGATATACTCTGTCTGATTGACGGCGTGCGTGATGGTGGAGACGATGTGGCGGGCGCTTGAGTACTCTGTTCATCGACAGAGAGATGATCATTAGACGTCGACTCGCTTTGCGACAATGACGATTTGAGTTGTGAGATAGCAGCCTCTCCTTGGATTGCAGATACAGGTCGCTCAACACGTCGTGATGGCGGTCGTGGTGGTGTCTTTGTGCCACCTGGACTCCGGGGGCTTAATGGACCTTGCATATGAGAATTTAGGCTTTTGGGTGGTAGAGATAATCGATTGGGCTTTTCCGTGCTAGAGTGTCGGTTCGTGTTGGGTTTCATTTGGCTGTGACGCCGTGCGAGAGGTGGTGTAGGCGGTCTTTTCGACTGCGGTGAGCTTCGATGTAACGAGGAAACATCCTCGGTACTGGGAGGCTCATTGCCCGGCGACGATACTTTGACGGACAGAGACGAAGTTGAACCTCGACGATCCAACGGCGAACCAATTGGCGTTTGTGAAAGCGTCGGCGTTGATGTCGAAGAAGTAGACTTATCCTTTTCCGAGACATCAGGCTTGATAGGTTTACCACGATGAGACCTAGGTGGAGGTGGCTTTGGCTTTCGGAGACTGGTGGTTCTCTGAATATCATTTGATATAGGAGTAGTAGAAAACGTAGACGCTCTTGGAACGGCCATCGTAGCTTCGGGACTAGTTTGTCTCATTTCGTGATTGACACTATCGTCAGCAGGAGCCCACGTCTGAGCACGACTTGGTGACTCAATCACCGTACTAGCTGAAACTGTATCCGGATTCGATGCCGTCCGACGCCCCGCGGTGGTCGTGGTGGTACTCGTGGCTTCCGCGCTACCCGTCAAAAGCAATCTCGTAAACGCATCGACATCAAGCGTATTCGTCGGTTTCGCCTCTTTCCTCGGTGCGGTTCGCCTAAGAAATGTCGTATTGTTTTCTACCGATTCGTCCGTCAAAGGCCGCTGTTGCGATATGGTCGAGTGACCAATCATGCCACCATCGGATGATCGCGGATCAAAAGCGTCGGGGTCAGACTCGTCGGAGGATGAAATATATCCATTCTCTTCCGGGTGTTGTAGTTGTGTGGGTTGTGGTGGTGGTGAACCTCGATGGGATGTCGTCAACCCAGCAAAGGTTACTGCGGGGAAGTACGAAGATGTTGAGTCCGTCGGCGGAGGTGAAGAGGTTTGCTGTTGAGGGGGAGGTGGTGTCGCAATGCGAACAATTTTAGGACGAGACGATAATTGACTTTTCACCTCTTCTTCTTCTTTCAATTGATCAGCTTGGTAATTCCTAGAGAGAATCCACGTAGACTCACCGACGTTGTTTGCGCCGGACGTTATCGCGTCATTCGGAATCGACGGGAGAACAACACTTTCATCGTTGCTGCTATTTGTGACGGGCGGGGATGTGATGATCTTGCTACGGCGGAAAGGATTTGATCCAGACATCGCAAAAGAGTTGTGTAGCTTCAAGCATGAAGAAGATGCCGTTGTCTATAGATGTGTTGAGAAAGAAAAAAGATGGAAGAAAGAGAAATCGGGATGTTGTTTTCCCTTCCGTGATAAGCTGAGTATCTGGCAGCCTGCATGTGAACAGTCCCACAACAAGCGATACATTTTCAATCTAGATACGTATTTTGTTTTAAAAACATGATCAATCTTGGAATAATGTCAACTATCTGCTCGTAAATTCTCATAAAAAGGCAACTAGATTACCGCCAGTCTCCATGCAACACTCCGAAAGTATTGTACATCCCATCCATAGCCCCTTGTGTACAGCCATGAAAAACGCGACAAGACAAAAATTCACGCTGAAACTGATTCAGTCTCAAGTTCAAAAGTGTCGAGAGAAACACCGCACAATTTATATAAAAACAACAGGTCTGGCCGAGCCTTAGGAGCCACATGGGCCCTCGTTATACACATGCCAGGGCTCACCCACACCAAAGAAACATTCAGCCAGACGGAGTCCACTGTCGGTCGGTTGCGTGAATGCAATCTGTTCCTTGGGAATGTCCAGTCCATAGATAAAGTTGCTAATGACGCAGTCTAATAGATCCATACCAATGCCTCTTCGACGCGCAGAACCACAGGTCCAAATTCGCGAAATTCCCACGATGGCCGGATCGAGTGTGTCGTGTACACTGACCGAGGAACTTCGATGGGTGTCACTGTCATTAGTGCCATTAGGGACGCCGTTGGTACTGCCACTTGTGCCGTTGGTGCCATTCGCTTGTGCCGCATCCAGCTTGACGGGATGCGCTTCCCAGATTCGCTCTGCCAGACACAATCCCATGCATTTGCTATCCTTCATATGTAGAAACACCTTATATCGATCGGTTTCCTCTTTCGCCCCATTCTTGCGTAGGCGTTTGGGCGGCTCAATCTGGCTCCACAAAGTAGCGTCATCGATCGGCGGCGATGATAATTCCCTATTCACAACATCAAGCACTTTCTTCGCCTGGTTTCTTGTCGACGGTGATGCCTTTCGGTCGATAATCACTATATAACCCTCGTCACATCGCGCAGCCTCGTAAACCCACCGCGACGCGTTTCCTCGGACAAACGCTCTGCCGAGGTCGATACCCACGGCATTCATCGAATGGAACTTGTCATGTAGATCGGCGTCTTCGGCGTTAGACGGCACGTATTCCATGCCACAGAGATTGCAGCTGCGTCGCACGGTAATCCCAGCGTCGATCTGCAGTTGCTTCAATACAGGGGGGTGTTGTGGCTGACCCTTCTTTGGCTGATCCACCGATGACCGGACACTATTCGAATTCACCTCCGTCAGGGGACTGCCGTTTGATTCCTTGGTAGACGATTTCTTGCGCTTCAAAAAAGCAAAAGTCGGTTTTCGCGTATTGGCAGGTGGGGGTGTCAAACGAGGGGGCGGTGGTGACGACGGTGGTGTTGACAGGTCATCATCGTCCTCCTCGTCTTCTTGCGTTATCTCCGAGAAGATGACCGAGTTGCGCCGTGATGGGCTGGACGCAGTCATGGCTGTGATGGCAATGGACGATTCGCGAATGGCATATTGCAAGTTGGAGGCGGCGTCGTCCGAGTCGTCGGTGGCTTCCACGCGTCGTTTTTTCGAGGCGTGGAAAGTGTCATCATCGTAGATGCGACGGGCAGGTCTCCCGTAAGTTTTCATGAGGCCCCTGACGCGGTTAGCAGTGTACTTTGCTATGTCGTGCTATGGCAGGGTGATGATCCAAGGGATCGAGTATCAAGGGCGCGTCAATCGCAGGATCGCAAACATACCTTTTGAATGAATTTGTAACCGTCCACGGCATCTCATTGAAGTGTGCTCATGGAAATGGAGAGCAATGAGTATGAGTATGAGTATGAGTATGAGTATGACTAACTGTAGAAGGCGTGTGAGAGCAGTGTCAACAACGCGGCGGGCAAAATTATGTGAGTTATTTGGCTGCGCAAGGAACGCGACAGGTGGCGCTAGTCCGGATTGGGCTATATTAATCGACCAGTTTGGCTGCCAAGAAAACGTCACTCGCCGGCCATTCACCCCGTTCTCTCTCTCTCTCTCTCTCTCTCTCGCTCGCTCAGAGTAATATCAATGAGCGTAAGGTGAGACTGTCTGTCTGTCTGTCTGATGTCTCTTTGATGCTGTTGCGATCGCTGTTCGATGCTCGTCGCCGTCGATTACCCCAGCCAGCTCCCTCGTGCCGGCCGAAATTCCCTCGATAGCTTCCTTCCCTTGCAGTTAGCTCGTGATGGCGCCGTATGAAGAGCGAACGAACAATCGAAGCAGATGAGAAACCGACGCAATGTACGTACGTATTTTAATTCAAGAGAATAAAGAAAAAAGGAGAAGAAGCTCAATCAAAATGAAATGAAGAGTTAAATTCGCCGGAATCCTTCGGAAGAGCCAATCAGTTCTATTAGATTCTCATCATAACGGAGAAACTAATCAGGAGGCGAAAATATCCACGACGATGATGATGATGATGATGATGATTATTCTCTCGCAGGTAGTTATTATTTAATTAACTAATGTACGGAAGAAGTCGAGCTTTTCATCCAGAGAGTCATGAAATGGGTTGTATGACTCAATATCCTTGTCTCAAGTCAACGAATCTGCCTGCCTATTTACTTCTTTTGTGCCTGTCTGATCGTAACTCTCTTGTTGCATCTCGCGTCTCTTGTCTTTCTCTCTCTTTGACTCTGCGGTCGTATCAGGACCTTCACCTGCAGCTGTGATAGGATAGGTAGGAGCTAACGTGGGCCCCTATTAGGCCTTTAAGGAGCAGTGATCCCCGGCCATTTGCTCACATTGGGCGCTTCGCCCCCCTAACTTCCGTGACTGGAACCACTTGAAGCCCCCGTGGATTACCAGTGCTTACGCTTGGTTGCTTTTTGCGGGAGGAGAAATCAAAAAGCTCTGGCCAAAAGATGTCTGTCGCTTTGCTGAACTTTGCCACCACCAAAAAAGTCCCTAGTCCACTTAGCAGGAAAGTTAGTCACCGCAGTCTAGTCATGACATGGGATGTTATTGGCGCTTGCTTGCTCCCCTTACCGGTGACTATTTGTGTGTGACCAATGACTGCCATGTCTGAGATGACACTGCCTAGGATGGCTTTGAGTCTTGTGTCTGTTTCTGGCGCTGTCTCCTGAAATAACTACTGTAACCTTTATGGCGACAGAGCTCAGGCTACCGAATAGACTTCTCGCTCCAAATTGCACTCTCGGGGTACCTTTAGCATTTGTACGTAAAGTTCACTAGAGCACTCAAAGTCGACCGGCTATGCCTCTCAGGGTTCAGGGGATTGGTCACCCTCCGTGCCGCGCGTTTTGAGCAATATGTGGTCCGGCTGGTAATCGGGCTCTACTATGTACGTTTGGCATTTGCCCTACCCGGGCTTATTTGAGGTTGTACACGCTGTAGATCCATCCGGCTTGAACCATCCAACGCGACATGTCATGAACAACTAGTTACAGGATGCTTTCGATGCTCTTCTTCGTGTTTCTCCGCTCCTGCCTTACTTCCTTGGGTGACCCATGCGAGCAGTCAGGCTGGAGAAATGAGCCCCTAGGGCTAGGCACGGCTGAGAGCAATCAGTGTCAATTACTGGCTAGCATTTCCTCAACTTCCTCATGTTCTTAACTTCCTGTACTTAGATAGAGCTATGTGTCTACCAGCACCTAACGAAATGAGCCGGCCTCAGAGACGCTAGTAGTCAGCCGCATGGAGAAGTTAGATGAGATAGACAAACTAAATGTTGGTGTTGGTATTGGTGTTGGTGTTGGTGTTGGTGTTGTTGTTGCCTGTTTCGTGTGAGGTCAAATTGAATACGAGGATAGGGCTGCGCTCTCCGCCTTCTGACAGCTGTTCAGCATCCGCAATTTTCAGCCTTGACTGACTAATAGTTCATACTTACTGAGATCAAAAGAGAAAGGGATCTGATTGAGGCAGTTCTGAGATAAGCACTCTAGCCCTGAATTTCTGACGACGGGTAAGTGGATGATACATAGTTACCTGCTCCGGATGACTACGCAACGGTTTCACATCTCTGAAGCGCCTAGTGTAGGGAATCCGTCACCGTCCTTCCGCCTCAAGTATGTCGTACCGGCTGTCAGTCGCCGACATTGAATCTGCAGTCTGCGCCAGTCACTGCTTTAGAAAGGTATCCAACCAAGTTGGCTGACCAACATCAACATGATCGCCTCAGATCAAGTAGTGGGGAAACATCGGGGACATTATCAGAAATGTCACCGGTCAACTTCGTTATACCTAAGTATAGCATCAATAGTTAGCATCACAGCAACTCGATCTCGTCGATGCCGGCGATATGCGGTCGGCATGGTTCAACATTGCTTGCGCTGAGCATCAACGCGACTAAATAGTGCCTCTGGATACCTGCAGATGCCAGGTCTTTGTTGATGCCTCAGATGATTGAGTTCAGCCGGATCATATGTACACCTGCGTAACCTCTAGGTGGCAACCAGGCGGATGATCCATCACCAAGGCGGACTGTAGTCACTGTACAAGTTATGTGAAGGAAGAGGAATCAATAGACCGCGCAATGTCCGATAGTTAAAACTTAACAGTGAACACGGAGTATCGGCTGACTAACGGACAATTAACCAATCAGAGACCGTGTATCCCGCCCCCACCCGTTGCTTCCCCTTCTGTCTCCTTCTCTCCCTCGCTCCTTCTCTGCATGGCATGTCAGCTCTTTCCCAGTCTCGATCTTATATCCATTCTCAATCATCTTCACTTTCACTTTCACTTCCATACTCTGTCCCATTATTCCCATTGTCTGTCGAACAAAGAAAAGTTCGGCTTGGCTGAGCTCGCGTGATACCCATCAATTAAGATTTTGACTATCTATCTCTCGGATCCGGCAAAATTTCTGTCTCTCCACATTGAATGAACAAGAAGAACACCAAATCAACCACGACACCGACAGCAGAGTGAACAATTGCTGACAACAACCATGTCAACCTCCAGCAACAGTGGCGCAGAAGACGGCGGTAAGAGAAAGCGGCCCAGTAAGTGCTTTATCCCGACATTGACGTTGAATATTGCAACATTTGGAGAAGAATTGGCGCCTGCAGATCCGCGCTGGCTCTGGTCAATCTTCTTTTTCTTCTCTCATTTGACCGTTTTTCCGTTCCTTTCTGCCTTACCCCTCAACCTCACACCGAATCTATTGCATCGACTCCCCCATCCTACACTCTTGCATGGCGCTATAAAGTCTGGTTACGTTGCTTTTTTCTCTCATATTCGCCATCGGATCTTGGATGCTTCAACACATCAGGTCCCGTCAATTTACTAATCGACGATGGATGCAGGGACCCAGTCCTGTCCTCCCCCGGAGCTGCCCCAGCTCGTCGCCGAACAACATGTACCGGTTGCGCCTAGCGATAAAGATACGAGACGCCTGATCGTCGTCTTGTCGAATGCTAGTCTCGAAACATATCGATCTTCGCATGGCGGGCGCAACGGTCGCGAAGAAAAATACTCGCTTCTCAACAGCGATGAGCATATTGGTGTAATGCGAAAGATGAACCGGGATATCAGCGACGCTCGTCCTGATATTACTCACCAGGTGCGTTTCCTCGTGGCCGCAGAAGTCGCGTAGGAGAGGAGACATTGACGAGTGATAGTGCCTGCTTACCCTCCTCGACTCGCCCATCAATAAAGCCGGCCTGCTCCAGATCTACATTCACACAGCCAAGGGCGTTCTCATCGAAGTCAGCCCGACAGTGCGAATCCCTCGTACATTTAAACGATTCGCCGGTTTGATGGTACAACTACTACACCGACTCTCCATTCGCTCCACCAACTCACAGGAGAAACTTCTCAAAGTTATTAAGAACCCTATCACAGACCATCTACCGCCCAACTGCCGCAAGGTCACTTTGAGTTTTGAAGCGCCTGTCGTTCGCGTCAACGAATACATCAGCTCCCTTGGTCCCAAGGAGAGCATCTGTGTCTTTGTCGGAGCCATGGCCAAAGGTCGCGATGACTTTGCCGATGAGTTCAAGGATGAAGCAATTGCTATCAGCAACTACAGTCTCAGTGCTAGTGTTGCATGCAGCAAGTTCTGCCACGCTGCTGAAGATGTCTGGGATATCATTTAGTTGATCGATTAGTTGCGGTTTTATAAGGTAACAGGCTTCAGGATGTACCCAGTCACTAACCGCAAGCTCAGTTTCGGCCTGTATTCAACTGTTTTGCTCTCCACTTGCTCACTGGATCTGCATTTTTATCAACTTTTCGACCGTTGTTTCTACCGCTGTTCGGACCACTGGATTTCCTGTTTATTGTGTCCAGGAAAGGCGCCAGTTGTAAGTTGAGGGCTCTGATAACAACATCTCAGCCCCTTCTTATATGACCCTTTTCTGTTTGACGTCGCCGTCGAGGTTTTTGTTGCGGTGTGATCTGATCTGTTTTTACAACCAAAACGTGGCCAGGTCTCTAGCAAGCCTCAATCGTCTTGTCAAATAATCACATTTGACAAGATCGAAACAGAAACTCGAGGTAGAGACTAAGGGGCAGGCCCATCCTGCTCTCTGGAAATAACATCAACGAACTTGGCCGTCTATCAGGCGATCAATCTAGGCACTATGATGGATGGGGATGACTTGATATGGGTTTTGACCATGAATTGAATGTACATATTTGCTTAATGATGAATAAATATTCTTGACTATTCATATGCTCTATCAGTAAATGTGCAAGATAAGCACGTGAGTACTGCAGGTCGAATATCTGCTCCTTCTCTCTCATCCAGCGTAACCTCGTCTTTCCACCCAGAGTCTACCGTACACCCTCTACAATAAAATGAAGACGCCGTCCGCCGTTCGAAAGGAGCCTTCACGGAAACCCTCCACAGAAGCGTTGGGACTTGGTTCCATCTCAACTCTCCAACACCACGCCTTCACTGCCGGCGGCATCTCTTTTGAGCCTGGAATTGAGTGCAATCTCGTCAGTCCATGGCTAATTCCTGCTTTTTGGGATCATCAATCCACTGGCTGAGAAACGAGGATATGAACGAGATTTGATAAGACGTGAAGATTGATGTCGATTAACTTTCATTGCGGGTGATGATAGATCCGCCCGTGGATTGTTCGGGGTCCGGAAAACATTTGGAGAGACTCGTGTGGAAGATGCGGATATTGAAGTGCAAATATACAGCCAATCGATGATGGACGTGTCATCAGATATACGTACTGGCATTGGGGTCATACAATTGATGGTGATGAAGTAAAGATGCGGGCTTTGCTACGAGTTCTTCGGATAATATTTCCCAATACTACTGAGACAGGTGAACAGATGCCATCACGCTTTTTGGTTTAAAGGTCAATGCTGCCGATTGTCTATCTGAGGAACTTTCGGAGCATGCAACGCGCAGCATATTCAGTTGGCTACGCGCAGGAGGATATCCGGCATGTGAAAAAGAGATCTACGAGCACGCATGGCTTCGTGCTCGGGATTCTGATGATGATGGCAAAGCAGATGACTCAGACGGTCAGGCCAAATGTCCAGATGAAGTTGAACGACGGCTCGTTGATCCTTCGAATTCAGCGAACTCTCTACCATCGAAGAGATCGGTACGGACATAATCCTGCAAAACGAAGAATCAAATCTTTAAAAGACTCTGCAACTTGAACTGCCATTGGCCCAGCCACCTCCTTGTGGAATCGGTAATTCGGTATGGCCTTTGACGTGTCATTTGTTCTCAATTGTCCCCATAGCCCTGGAAATAGTGGACTGGAGCTGGGCTCCGGAGGGATTGGGCAGTTATGATCAGATGCATCTGTTCCGTAAGAGTAGAGTGGAAACTTTTGCGGTGAGGAAACTCTCCTGAATGGAAGTGGATCTTTGACCACCAAATCATTCCTGGGCAGTCGGGTCGGTCAGCATCACTTTGATCATTGTGATCGTCTAACAGTTGATTAGCGAGTAAATTGGTGACTATCGTACCTATCGTGGGATGTTTTTACGTCGCTTCGTTGTTCGTCCGGACGGTACCTACGGCCCGCGTACCCGATGCTAATCAATTACCAAGGCATGACACGAACAGATGATTAGTTGCGAGGTGATTAGTCGGGCGTTCATATCGTGACACTCAATCGACACCATCATGAAGCTGAAGCTAGTTGACTGAAAGTATGAGTGTATAGTGGGGTGAAGCGGACTTGTCACTGAACGAGTCGACACACGATCATTTATAACAGGTTAGTATGTCATGCATTCTAGTAAGAAAAGTGAATCATTGGTCAGGACGAAGAATAGCCAGACTACAGCACGAATGCCCAAATATCTCACCAATAATGGTTGATTGTGGACAGACTGTAAGATGGATCTCGTGCATGCAGAAGCCCTAATCCACAACCAGACAAGAACAGCCCAGAACAGCAGAACAGCAGAACAGCAGAACAGCAGAACAGAAGAAGGGCAGCCTATCAGCACTTTTACTCTTTAGGCTCGTCTCATTATTCGTCTCGTTTGAAACGATGCTCTTCTTCGGGAGTCTTCGCCCTGATTCTGATCAAATTTTGGACTTCCTCTTTCGCTCAGATACATCAACGATTTCCATCAGGTATTAGCGAGGACTCCGAGGAGAAGTCTGGACCGTTTATTCTTGCAGACTAATTAGTTCGCTATTCTCTTAAAAACTAGCCAACTTCGCCCCGTTTTGTCCTCCTCGCGCCTTCTTTCTGACATTCTACCTTCGGGTTTCACGTGGATACTCTTCTAAAGTACTACGTAGTACGTCGAATCGATCTGGTTTGTCCACGCATCGCTTCACTTGTCTAGCCTTTACTGACTACTTACAACATACTAACTAAGTAAGTACATAGTTCGTACGGTGTACCTGGTTATGCTACACTTGTCGAGTTAGTAGGAAGTAACTATACACGGGTCCTGCCAACTATGGAGCTACGTTACTAAGTATATTGCTGTTCGCTTCAAGGGTCTCACTAGTCAATTGTCGAAAATTGATTAGGTAGATGTACCTAGATAGTCGTTTTAGTCTCACTGACTGGAGGTCCACTGGTTAGTCACGTCGTGACTCTTGCAAGACTGAGTAAGTGTAGAGTATATTTTGCAGGTGTAGATAGACCCTTCCTTTTTGGACCATCTACCAACTCGACTGCCTCTTAATACCTGGCAACCCATTCGACACAATTGCTTTTTCTGTTCTATTACCATTTAATGTTTATATCTTCCCCTCGCAGCACCTAATATTCTCTCCTTCACGTTCATTTCGTCGTATCCTTGTATAATCAACATGCCCCTCTCCCACCTCACATTAACAGTCTCTCACCTCCCAACATCCACATCCTTCTTCCTGTCCTGTCTCCAGCCCCTCGGCTACAAATTCATTGGCCGTCATGACGAGTACATCGGTTTCGGCTCCAAGGCCGACGAGCCCGCTGACTTTTGGCTTGCGCAGGAGCAGCCTGGGTATGTCCTTCCCTCCTCCTTCAATATCTCTCATATTGCGCCAAAACTAATTGGGACGACGGATATAAAGAACACCAGCAGGCGCAGCACACATCGCCTTCCCAGCCCCTAGCAAGGAAGCCGTAAACACATTCTTCATCTCCGCCCTCAAAGCAGGCGGCACAATCCACGGTGAACCGAAATGCCGTGACCTTGACACTGGGTATTTCAGTGCCGCCGTTGTTGATTTTGATGGGAATAGTATTGAGGCTGTTTATCGGCCTGATTTGAGCAACAGGGGCGAAACGGGATCGGTGGTGGCGAGATCAGAGAGGTCAAAGGGCCCATCGGCGCTGCAGACGATTAAGAATGGATCCGTGGTCTCGCGGGCGAGGTCGGTGAGGACGACGGAGGATAGAGCTGTGCAAGCTGCGATTGAGAATATTCCGCCGTCTAGGGTGAAGATGCTGGATCGGCAGCAACCTGCCTATCAGCAGCAGCAGCAGCAGGCGTATGCTCCGGCGCAACAGAGTGGTGATAGTAGTATATCGGCCAAGACGATTATCGGGACTTTGTTGGGAGCTACGGCTGGTGCTGCGCTTGCATATGCGATGATCAAGGGTGACTCGTCTTCGAGTTCGCCGTCGCCACCTCAATCATCTGTTCCTGTTCCTGCACCTGACCCGTCTCAATATGTTCAGCAGCAACAGCCGCCTCAACAACAACCACAACAGCAACAACTCCTCCAACAACAACAACAACCACACCAGATGTCCATGTCTCTTCCCATGCTGATGCCCATGCTCGGCCCCGCACCAGGCTACCAAGACCAAAACCAACAACAACCCGTCTATCGCGCTCTGGAGGCTCCTCCAACCGTGCTGGCTCAATCACAAGCAGCACGGAGCGTCTACACAGCCAACGACGCAATATCAGCATATACACGCTCATCAGCACCCAAGAGCAAATCTCCGCGCGCAGACACAATTTACGAAGAGACAGAGTACTACCCGCCCATAACCGAGGGTTCGGCCGGGGCGCCTCGATCGTTGTATTCGCAAGAATCAAGCACCACTGGGAGTGGAGTGAGACGAACGTCAAACGGCAGCGTCTACGCAACCCGCGAGCTCCCCATTCGCGCAATCGAGTATGGAATGAGCACTGTCTCATCGCAGAAATCGTCTCAATCGTCAAAGGTACGATCAAAATCGTACCCCTGTGATCCCAGCACGTTTATAAGTAGTTATGCTGAGACACGACAGCTCCAGCAGCAACAACAGCAGCAAGGACACATAATCGGCGAAGCAGAGAGCGATTTCTCGTCGATATCAACCATCAAACCTGTCCCAGCCGCTAAATCAGTGGCATCATCACATCGCTCTTCAACCACCACTGCTGCCAGATCGAGTAAACACTCATCTTCGCATCGCCATGATGAGGACATCGACGCTGGCAACAGAAGTACCGCATCCTCAAACCGCTCGGCAGCACACAAGGTCGCATTACCCGACAGTCGACCAGGCTCAACCTACACCTCCGCTACAAAGAGCTCCAAACGGAGCAGCGGCGCATCAACAATCAAAGACATCAAAACACGCTCGATCGTCGACGCCTACGAAATCCCGCTCCCGGCCTCCGCGGCCCCGAGTACCGTCTTCCTCGATGCGGTCGTCGACATTACGCCGGAGGATAGTATAAGCCAAGTCGGGGTCTCCCATGCCCACGGCCACAATCATGCAGACAGCAAATCTTCATCTGGACGATCGCACCGCTCTCGATCTGGGCCTTCGTCGCAGGCACCATCAACGACCTCGAAACGCGAGGCCGAGTCAGGAGGGAGTAGTAAATTCGATCAACCCATCAAACCGAGCGATAGTATCAGCCAGGTCTCGAGTAACCATCATCGCAGTCATCGCAGCCACCACAGTCACAGCCACGGTAATAGTGGTGGACATCGGACTTCATCGAGGGCTAGTAGTGGTGGTGGTGGTGGTGGTGAGCGCTCTACGTCTGGGAAAAAGAGTCATTCCGGGGGTTCGGTTAGGAGTGCGCATTATTAACCTTTTTTCTTTTTCCCACTTTCCACTCATTCTCTCTTCTCTTTTTCTTTTTGGGTTTGTCTTTTATGGTGTTTGAGTCGAGCGTTCCACGGTTGTCATCTGGTTCAGGAGAGGGATACATCAAAGCGACAGAAACACATATTTGATAATGGTACATTGGAGCAACAGGACAGACATGATAAACTTATGATATGCATATGAGTGATCGGCGTGGAGAGGATGGTGCTGGCGACTGTTATGATTTATTTGACTTGTTTTACTAAGATTTACATAATGAATGATACATGCGATTTGACTGAACTACACTTTGACTACATCTACAGATGAGAGCGCATTTTGATAAGATATTGTATTTCTGATATCCAGTATCGAAACGACATCCCGCCGATGATGAATGATAATTTGTCATGTCATGATGATTGCATAAAGAAACACGCAAGACGAAACAACGCACACAGGATGAGAGAGAAGAAAAACCCGACGCAAAAATGGGGGAAATGAGGTTAAGTCAGAAAAAGCCATGAAAAAAAGAAGAAAAGATCCAAGAACCACCACAAATACGCCAAGGCTGTATATTCTCCGATCTGCAATTCTAATGGTCGTTTTCGCATCTCGCGTTTGTCTGAGAACAAAAGACATGCAATCGGCCATTTGAATACAAGAATCGAGTCGAGGCCGTGAACGAGATCGATTCATTTCGTTCAGAACTTTTGGGCGAACCGATTGCAAGCAGTGAGTTTTCGATCTTCGAGAGAAAGCAGAGTATCGTGTCATTTCGGATTAGATTGCATATTTGCGAGTCCATTCTCGAGCTGTGGCGTCGTAACGGGCACGGTCTGTCTTGTAAACGTGGGCAATCTCAGGCACCAATGGGTCATCGGGGTTGGGGTCTGTGAGCATAGAGCAGATTGACAGGAGAACTTATACATGTTAGCTCGTCTCATTCGATAAAACAGGGGAAAAACATACCCTTCGAGATTGTGAGAGCAGGGCTCCATTGATCCCTCAGAATGTCCAGACAAATGCTACCGTTGGAGTTGATGTTGGGGTGGTATATGCGAGTGGTGAAGTTGACCTTGGGGGCCTTGAAGGGATAATCTGTCGGGAAATGGATCGCTAGGAAGAAGACACCACCAGAGTATGGCGAGTCGCTGGGACCCATGATGGTTGCTTGCCAGTGGAACTAGTCTTGTCAGTATAGGTTTTCGATTGCGGATATACGGCGATCAGCCTGACGCTGTCGGTCGGGTTCACATACCAAATCATCTCCAATAGGGCCGGCAGAGCAGGAAGACGGCGGGTCGCTGTAAACAAGTCAGTTGTATTCTAGATTAAGAAGAGGCGCCGAATGTGAAAAGAGACAGTGTCGATATTCAGTGACATCGCATGCCCCGCTACCCAGTGGGAGCGACACGCAACACGACAGAATACTAAGACGAGGGAAGATTAAATAATAAACATACCGTCCGAGATCAGTGAGTTCCTTGTTAATGCGCTTCAAAGCCATTTCGACTGAATATGTGTTGGTGAGGGTTGAATGAAGTAAGGCTTCTGTGACGATGAGGAGGGGTTAGTAATCGTGGCTGAGAAATAAAATCGAAAATAAATCGAGCGAAAGGTAATCCTTTATATAGTCGAAGAATACGAAGAATATAAACTCACAGAAAGATAGCAAACAACAAAAGTCGTGGTCTCGTGTATGGATGCAGAGGGCGAGAGAAGAGAGAGAAGAGAGAGAGAGAGAATGAGAATGAATGATGACAGACTCAAAAGAGGGAAAGGAAAGAAAGGCGCAGGACTTAGTCAGGCCGCGCTAGCCCGTTTGTGGACCTTGTGGGATGGAACAGCACCGAATATTTATAGCTGTATTGGTAATACCGTTACGCTCGTAAGGCACTCACCACCCAATTCTGGCATTTTCTATGCGCGGCTGTGAGTATGGTTACAATACAGACGACGGACGCCTTATCGTGCCCCTCTTCTACTCAGTACGTACTATGCAAATCCTACGCTTCAACGTGGTTACCCTGGTAACTTATTGATAGTATATCAGACCTGTATATGATCTCTCCATTTTCTCTATATCCGATATTCTCTTTTACACTATCATTATAATTACAGACCTCGGAAAAAATCTGCTCGCCACCGCATAAGCCCATGAGTTTGCGGCTGTGGCGGGCCGAATACAGCCTCGTTACGGATACACACGACGTACCAGACCAGACCAGACATTGACGACGGTGGATCTACAAATATTGCCCATTTTTTGCTCACTTTTAGTCACAATTTAGTAAACCCAGCCTGAAGTTTATTATATCGATCTGATATACTCATGCAAGGTACAATTTGATCTACATTCGATCTGACATTACTCTTGCCCTCCTTTTCTATTCCAACACTGGCAGAGAGAGAATGAACGGTCGGCTTGGTCGGGAGAAATGTGATCGGTTGCCCCGCAATACGATAACCTTTTGATACAGATAACTATACATTACATACACCATACAACAATCATACGGAAATCATTGCCGCCCTTCATTACAGATCAATATATATACAATTATGCCTTGACTAAATGCAACCGACTCCTGCTGCAGCTTTTCCTTCTTGTATGCAAAGCGACTAAACGAATGCTTGGATGCCGGTCATCGCACGGCCGAGAATGAGCGCTGTATGCGATGTCAGCATCGTTCCAAGGTCCGCAGTAAGGATTGTCAAACTTACCGTGAATATCGCTTTGGCCCTCATATGTCTGCGTAACGAACAGGTTGGCTACGTGACGGCCAATATGGTATTCATCGCTGGTAGCATTGCCACCAAAGATTTCTTGCAGACTACAAAAGGTTCAGCTCAAATACATGTACGTCAAAAGAGGTAGGCAGACTTACGTGCGAGCGTTGGCCAGCGCGCGGTCACAGTTCTGTCTCTTGATCATCGAGATCATCTCCGGTGTAGATTTTCCTGCATCCTTGAGACGAGCAACCTGGATAGCGGCTAGAGTACCAAAAGCAGCGTCGGTGGAAGCATCAGCAAGCTTCTTCTGGATAAGTTGGTACTTGGCTAATGGGTTGCCCTTGAACTGTTTACGCTCTAGGGCATATTCTCTGGCTCGGCTGATTGAGTCTTCCAATGCCCCTGTAACGCCAAATGCAATACCCAACCGCGCACTGTTCAAACAGGTAAAAGGCCCTGTTAGACCTTCAACGTCGGGCAACATGTTCTCCACCGGGACAGGACAATTATCCATCTGGATCATACCAGTGATTGATGCACGCAAAGCAGTCTTGTTCTTGATAGCCGGTGTCTCGAGCGTTCCCGGAGGACATTCGCTTCGCTCAATCAAGAAACCCTTAATCTTCCCCGTACTCTCCAACTTAGCCCACACCAACAACAAATCCGAAATCGGCGAATTGGTAATCCACGTCTTTGCTCCAGACAAACTATAGAATCCCTTCTTTGTGGGATGTTCGCGCGCAACAGTCTCCATCGAACCCGGATCAGATCCATGATTCGGCTCCGTCAGACCAAAACAACCCGAAAGTTTACCCTTGGCCAGTTGAGGCAGGAATCGATCTTTTTGCTCTTGTGTACCGAATTCGTGGATACCAGTCATAATGAGTGAGCTTTGCACTGACATTCCTGATCGGTATCCAGAATCCACGCGCTCAACTTCCTTTGTGATCAGACCGGATGCGACGGTACTTGCGCCGGCGCAACCGTATCCTTCAATTGAGGCACCGAGGAGACCGATTTCGCCCATTTCTTCGAGGATTTTGCGATCGTAGTCTTCACTTCGGTAGGCCTCTATCAGGTGATAAAATCAGCAACTAACTATCGAGGTCCTTGAACCGGAGGAGTGTACCAAGTACCCGCGGCATCAACCGTTCCTGACAATATTGCCTCGCAGTATCCTGAATGGCCAATTCCTCCTCTGTAAGAAGCTCAGATGCAGCAAGGGGATCCTCCCAGTTGTAGGTTGCGGTTGAAGATGCCCATCGACGAGTCTGATGGCGAGCGAGGGATGAAGCTCGTAATTGCCGGGCGGCGGAGCGGAGAAGCGAGCCGTTCATTGTGTATAATCAACTGATCTATCTGGCGAATCTGGATTTCCAAGTAACGTTAGCTATCATCTCCATCATTCAAAAATATTGTATCTGGGGAAGTTGTTATCGCGATGCATTGCTTACCTTGGTCTTGAATTGAGCTATGAACCGATTTGAAGCACAATAATACTCACTTAACAAACTCCCAAAAATCACCCCAATGCCAGGCAATATCAACACGAAGCGCAGAAGTAAGAAAGAAAGTAAGAAGCAGAAGATAGAGCATCCTTATCCCCAGTTGGAGTAACCGGCGCCTTATCCGACAGCGGCGCTGCGGACCAATCAGCACATTGCCGAGGGATTCACCCCGCAACTATCCACAAGCCCTAAACAGATGCTTCGGCTATTGGAGGCTTTCCGGAAATATTCAACCTGAACTCTGAGATTTCTCGTAGCTTTTTGAGGAGTAATGATAGAAGTGTGTATTATTGGGCTATCAATTGCTCAACATCCACATTGGTAGCAGGAAATAGGCTCCCCTGTAACTGGCCTGCAAAATTACTAAAAGCGGTAATAAGGAGGACCATGGCCAGCTTGATATCTTGAGCACAGCTGGAGCTGATGAGATTATGGATACTTGTAATGACATGTTATGCATAAAAGAGCTCTCATTGAACATGCCTGGTCCCAATCGTATTCATTCATTAAGCAATGCTAATCTACCGTATATGCCAATCCCATCAATGCAAAGATTCTTCCAGAACCACATCGCAAACCAACTTCAACACAAAATATCAGCAATATTCAAAAAAAAAAAAAAAAAGAGAAAAAGCAATGGATATCTTTCTAAAAATTCTCCTTCCCCCAAACAAACTCAAAGTCCGGCTCTGAGTGTTGATTACATTTGATGTGCAATTGACTCCCAAGACCCTTGGGCCCGCAGAAGAATACACCCGCCTCAGCTGGTGAATGGATCTTGCGAACTGATCGAAAGATCATATCCCAGTTCGGTCGGCCGAAGTTTGTGGGTGCTCTCAGCCCGGTGATCGTGTCGTGCGGAGCATTGGCGTCGTTGATCATGATGTTTGTTGCGTCGTCGGGTTTAATTTTGGCGGTTAGATACTGCTCTCGTCAGTGAACTATGGCCTGAGTACATGAGTGTATGGCAGAGGACGTACAGTGTGAATTTCAATCCGACTCTCCAGATCCTGCGCCTCAATAGCAGAAAGCAATGATTTGAACCACTCGAACGAGCCAAAGTCTCGACAGACCCAGAAAAAGTACACTTTTCGTAGCCTCGTTTGCTGCTTGCCGTGGCTCATACGGTACCAGATACTCTTCAAGATCGATGCAAAGGGCGTAACTCCAATACCGGCTCCGACCAACATGGTCACTTCGTACTTGAACACGTCTTCAGATGCACTGCCAAACGGGCCGTCGATGTAGAGACGTGGTAGAATGCGGCGGATTGTGGGATCAAGGTCCTTGTCGCCAGTGCCGATTCTATCAATTCCGACGATAGCAGAGACGTCGTTTTTACCGTCTTTGCCTTTGTTTTTGCCGGACTCGAAGTCGCATCCCAGAGTTTTGGCGAGGGCTTTGGTGAAGTTGCCGACGCAGCGGATGTGGACGGAAATGTAGTCTTCTTCAGGGGCGCTGGTAAGAGTGAATGGGTGATATTGCCAGAGAGATACTTCCGGACAGCAGAGGAAGATGTACTATTTATCAAGTCAGTGTCTGGCCTCGTCTGTAACCAAAGATAGAGGTACTCACCTGGCCGGCCTTTGTAATGGTCTTTTCCTTCTTGATCTGAATCTCAACAACATTACTTGGATGCTGAATCACCTTCGAAATGACGGTCGCATGTCGTCCACGAATCTCCCTCGCCACTCTCTCCGCCAAATAAATCACCGCCCCATAAATCCAATACTCATAGAAAACACCATTTCCCGAGCAGAAGGGTGCAAAATCCGCCGGAATCATGCACCAAATACCATGCATGGACCAGAAGACGAAAAACACAACAAACAGGTGGTGCGTATACCAAAACCGCTCAAAGTTTGCGCGTCGTGGTTTTTCGACTGACGTTCCGACCATGAGCATCAGGGCGATGAGCATGATCCAGCCAGTCCAGGTTGGGCCTGTGAGAAAACCGGCGCGCAGGAAACCTTTGAAGCCTTGGCCGTTCTTTGCGGAGAGTTGGGCGACGTTGTTCAAATGAGCGATTGTGTGGACCCAGGAGAAGAATACTATCGCCCATGCGACCACTGTGATAGCATTAGTTGTCTGCGCTGGGGACTTAAGGGCTGAGTACTCACGCTTGTGGAATGTGATATTCTTGTCTATTCATTGGGTTAGCATTTTGCTCAAGTAGTATACTGAAGCTGACTTACCAAATTGAATGATCCCATTAAGTGGTGTCTGTCTCAGAAGAGATATCAATGTTCGACAGACAGCTAAACAAGATTAGAACCATCGAGTGCGATCATTTTGATAGAGTGACTCACGGAATAGAATTAAACTGATATCAAAATGTAGACACAAAGCCGCGGCTCTGGCCACCATATATGTCCATGTGTAAGTTGCTCGGGCATCATTCAAATTGTCCTTAATAATCATAGTCGTCAGCACGAATGATCATAACTCCCGAGATCATCGAAGCTTACTTTGAAAGCATAATTCATGAATCCAAAAATATAGACCAGTATCTGGACGAGTATGAACAAAAACACGGTACTAATCCCCGGTTAATTTGCTGTCCCCTTCATCCAAAAGGGTAAAAACCTACAATCTTCGCCAGCCTTCGTTGATCATCCTATCATCTCGTCAGTCGCTATAAACCATCCAAGACCATGTTGAACACCCACCAGCGATCAAACTTTTGCTTCGCAGTCAATGCCTTGGGCTCATAACCACTCATCTCGCCCGACATGAGCATTCTCGTAAGAGGCGGCCATCTTGCGCGCTCGCTTTTGAATTCAACCTTGTAATCCGACGGCAATTTCTCCAAGTCCATTTTTGTTATGAAAATTAATAGGGCTCAGAAGCCGGAACGAAGGGAAAGTTACACTCCTCTGTAGGAGTAGGCGATGATATGAGCCAAGATGAAATCAACTCAAAGCTATGACCGATGATTAGTTTAATTGTTGAATTCCCACCAGCCATGAACTGAACGTACCTAAATCTCGTCAAAACGGGCGAGATCGGCATATATAGTATTTGCAGAACATCGGGGAGGGGTCAGCGTGATGGCTTGTAGGGCGGGAAGCCCTAATATAAGCCCATTCTTTTCTTTATTTTTAAACTACTACTCTAAAGTCTAGGCCACGAATACTCAAACAACCAGTTTCACGTTTGTCTCTTGGCCGAGAGAATGCCGAAGATTCTGCATACGAAGTGTCGGACTCTGTATGTCTCACGGTCTGGATGGGCTGGATTCGAGGGGAATCCACTGGTTTCATCAATGAGGGAACGCGTCAAGGTGTGGGATGATAAGGGTTTCTGGTTAGTCGGATGTGGTTAAAACTATTATTTTGGTAGTGTTATTGACTACTGGTACCTAGTTTTTCGCACAATGATGACCGACCAATGTGTAAAATCATCAGTCAGGGGCTGATGTACACTGTGCAGTGGCTGGGTCAGCACTGTATGGTATTTGGTTCGATTCAAACAACATAGCTTAATCAATATAGCTCTTCAAATTACATGTTCCACAAAAAAAAAATAAGGAATTATCTTTTCTCCGAAAAGAGGCGTCTCGCTAGGGTTTAGAAGTTAGGAAGCCGACACAGAGAGGCGTTCCTTGTGTGTCTCAGATGTGCCTCACCACTCACGCTCCCGTTTCATATAGGCGATCGCTCCTCGATTTTCGCACTTTGTCACTTTAACCTACTTTCCCGCCTCTAGTCGGATTTATAGAATTCGGATTGGTGGGAGCCGATCATATGTTGTCTGGTGAAGCTAAAAAGGCCATACATAGCGAACTATCAACCATGTACTCTGTCGTCAGCGTATACAAAAGGTGCCCCGTGCCTGACAATGCATCACCAAGCGACAACATTGTATCCCTTCGAGTCAGCTATTTATACTTTTATTTGACATGACTCAAGCGTCGCAGATGCAGAAGTTTTGTGGTTGTTTGAGGCTTTCTGTACATAATACAACACACGATGTGCTCGGGTGAATCTGAGAAAAGCCCTAAAATCCGTAAACGGCAAGGTCGAATGTAGGTAGCTTTTCTATGGCATGGCACAATCGACACATCCTACATATGTTTTTCGGATCTTGTTACTTACAACTGCGTATAGTTTGACTTTGCCTACTTATCATGGTCTACTGAGCAATAGGTTCAACCCAAAATGCTGTAGGTAAGTGCGAAGCTATCATCATACATTCCCAGGCAAGAGAGCAGCGCCAATGAACGAAAGTTGCATGCTATGAGCTTCTTTGCCTCAAGCAAGTTAAATCCTCATCTCAAAGTTATGTGAGACGTGAGACAGATCTTCTAGGTCGATGGGCATTTTGCACCACTCGTTAGAAGATATGATTTCAAAGGCGCAGCTTTGTCAGGCATAGGCATACGCGCACAAAAGAATGTTCCACCCAATGAAGCCATTCAGTGAATTTCTCTGCGGACTTCTCCGTCTATCTTTTAAGCAAACGACGGAAGCCATGTTGGGTTAGCGCGTAGTAGGAGTGTTGACATATACTCAACCCCTCCTGCTTTCTTTTCACTGAACTACACACAATCAAACCTCTGTTTCTCATCGATCTTGGTAGCAGCTTACAATGGCCTTTCTGCTAGGGCGGGACATCGACTTGGCTTCTGCCAGTCTTATCCTTCAACTGCAACTTGAAGATGCAGAACTCTACTTTGCATCGTCCAAGGGGAAATCCCGCGAGCCCACAAGCGCAGAGCAAGCGTTCCTCATTCACGTTGAAGAGTTGAAAGCACTTTCAGCGATGCTCCTCGACAGAAGCATGGCTGAAAGTGTTGCAGCTGCCATTCAAGCTGACGAGCGAATCTTGGCCAACAACAGTATCGCGCAAGAAGAGGCTGCTCCGAAGGACAGAAACATTGCGCGTCGGTGGGCGGAAGATGGATTCTCTTCTGTCAAAGAGACAACCCAGCCGAGCCCGCATGCATCCGAATTTGACGATGAGACTTTGGAAAATCTCCAGACGTCATATGTATCCAACCTTCAAAGCTCCTTCGTCGCGAGTAGCCCTGAAACGTTCGGCGAGGAGCCTGAATCTTCTGCCTGGGCATCTCGGCGAGCTCCTCAGCAAACATCACCCATGAGTCGCTGCATTGCCTGCAGAGAAGAGACGAAATTCGCCGACATGATTCGCGCACCCTGTCATCACGAATATTGTCGTTCATGTCTAGAAGAACTCTTCAAAGCTTCCATGACAGATGAAACCCTGTTCCCTCCGAGATGCTGTCGCCAGCCTATTACCATGGACATTGCGCGGATATTTCTCAGCTCCGACCTCGTACAACAATACGAGAAAAAAGAACTTGAATTCGAAACGCCAAACAGAACGTACTGCTACAACCCTCAGTGCTCCAGCTTCATCCCCTTGGCTTATATCGAAGATGAAATAGCCCCATGTTTTCAATGCGGATGTACTACATGTACAATCTGCAAAGCGAGTGCACATAGAGGTGATTGTCCCAACGACGCTGCCACGCAGCAGCTCTTGGCTATCGCACAGGAGAATGGATGGAAACGTTGCCGAGTTTGTAAACGGATGATAGAACTAGATCATGGTTGCAACCACATGACGTTAGTATCACAAGTTCCTCTTATGCTTTATCTTTCCAACCTTCAAAGTCATTGCTTACCCGAGTCTTTGATAGTTGCCGCTGCGGTGCCCAATTCTGCTATGAATGCGGAGCACTCTGGAAAACCTGCTCATGCGACCAATGGAACGAAGGTCGTCTGTTAGCCCGAGCTCATCAAGGAAACGATCGAGATCAGGGTCTTCCTGCCGTCGAAGATCGGCCACCACTTTTGCACGATGACCATGAAGATGTCGTCGTGCCACCAGTCATTGACGAAGCTGTTCCATTGGTCACCATGTCACGAGCCACGACTCCAGATATCGATGCAGTTGCTACATTGGCCACCATGTCACGAGCCATGACTCCAGTCATTGATGAAGCTGCTACATTGGTCACCATGTCACGAGCCATGACTCCAGTCATTGATGAAGCTGCTACATTGGTCACCATGTCACGAGCCACGACTCCAGATATTAATGAAGCTACATGGGCCACCGCTATTTCACGGGCTATGACTCCAGACATTGATGAAGCTGCTACATGCGTCACCGCCAGTTCACGAGCCACGACACCAGATATTGATGCAGTTGCTACATTGGTCACCATGTCACGAGCCACAACACCAGATATTGACGAAGGTGCTACATGGATCACCGCTATTTCACGAGCCACAACACCAGATATTGATGAAGGTGCTACATGGACCACCGCTATTTCACGAGCCACAACACCAGATATTGATGGAGGTGCTACATGGACCACCGCTATTTCACGAGTCACAACACCAGACCTCGCTGAAGCTGCTACTGTGACCGTCACGCCACCGGACACGCCCACCACCATTAACAATCTTGATACAAATACCACAACTGCTCAATCATCAATTGACGGGAAAATACCTAACGACGACGAGCTTTCGGCACCTACAGAACTTCCAGAGTCGGCCCGTCACGAACAGACACAAGAAGATCTTTTGGTGGCCAGACCAAAGCAAAGCCTCCAGCACCATTGCCGATGTTATCATAAACGGTGGAAGGGCCTCGACAGTCCTGATCGATGCGAGAAGTGTTTCATGTTTCCCCACAGTACATTTTGAAATGTCGTCAATGCAGGCTTCAGGCTTGCAATCGGTGTAGAAGGAACAGGCTTTGGGGGACTCCGGTCAAGTACGAAGCTGTTACGCACACTCTTATGATTCCACCTGTCACTTGGCTCGAGTTGATGTGTTTTTGGGATAGGTTTGACTGCTGGTGTTTGGAAGGTCATGTACTCCGGATGAAATGGACAAAAGGGGGCTCAAAGCCCTAATCCTACCCATATTTCACGTATTTGAGCAACGACCCAACCCAGAAGTCCATTGATGATACTATGCCGGTATTGAACTTGCTTTCATTCGTGCCACGTAGAGATATTTTTCCAGGCTTTCCAGACGATAATAATCAGTGGACGGATAATCATGAACCCTCCGCAGAGCTGATGCGGAGAGCAAGGTTCCCCCGAAGCTGGGATGATGTTCAGCCGATCTCCCTGCACGCTGACGATATAAAAGACGTTGACTGACTAGTTACAGGAATCCATGAATATAACGAACCCAAAAAGACAGGTATGTAGAGAGCTGATTCAGTCTGATTAGGATAATAGAAGATGGTTTTGGATTGCACGAATCAGGAGATGTAGAATCGGGAGAATCGGACCTCGGGGAATGATCGATGACAAAAGCTGAAAACCATCATCCATTTTGGTCCGGTTTCAAGGTAACTGTCGGTTTACTCCGGTCCCGTATCACAATAGCATAGGATTGGGAGAAGGGCGGTCCGACTGCCTCATGTGGTGAGCCTGATCAATACAGTGAATTGATTCCTAATTGATGACTTTCTAGTGCAGAAGCGCCGAATCATGAGATTGATACTCCGACAGTGTCTTTGATGATATTGCCATCTAAATAGAGAACAGTCTCCGCTACAAGAATCAGTTGTGAATACTATCTTCATAATTCCCAGTGAACAACTTGCAGCCCGATATCCACCCATAATGACCTCCAAGCGCACAATTCTCATCACCGGCTGCTCAGACGGTAGTCTGGGCTCACATCTTGCCCTTGCTTTTAACAAGGCCGGATGGCGAGTCTTTGCCTCTGCACGCAACCCAAACAAGCTGAAGCATGCACAAACAGCCGGCATCGAGACAATCCAGCTAGACGTCACCTCAGACGAATCCATCACGACAGCCGTTTCCCAAGTCTCAGAGCTTACGTGCGGCTCTCTCGATATGCTCTTGACCAACGCCGGAGCCGGGTACTCCATGCCGTTGTTAGACCTCGACCTTGACGAAGCACGGAGGCTATTCGACTTGAACGTTTGGTCCATAATCAGCATGACCCGTGCTTTCCTCCCGTTGTTGGCCAAGTCTCAGCAGTTGACCTTCCAGTTATCAAACAGTGGAGCAGGAACCCCTGTTCCATATTGCGTGGCTGGGACAAGATGCTCTAATCAGTGCTTGAGATAGACGTCCTTCTTTCCTTGAGCTCCAATACGGCAGTAAAGCATGGGTTTGAGATTCTGTCGTAATATTTCGCGAATTTGATATTTGTGCTCTTTAAATGTTTAGTCCGACTACGTCTATATCCGCCTAGCACCAAGCCCTAAAAGAAGGCATAACAGTGACGACGGAATCTTGAACAGGGCACAAATGATATGCCATCTACTACAAATGATTATGTCAACAAATATTATAAATCCCGTCATTGACCATAGAATATTTCTTATATGCAGGAGAAAGCATCTGTTCAAATCCATTCTAAGAATCTGATTGACATCCCAAACGGCATCCAACGAGCACAAAGATTATACGGCAATGATGGCAAGCGACTCCCTCAAGAAGTTCACCATGGAGTCTAAATGGGGATCGACGCTAAGTACAGGGGTCATGGGCACCACGAAATACTTCCTCCGGTATCCCCTTGAGGAGTACTACAATCCGGCCCGACACGATATCACAGGCGTTTTTCAGGCGTCGCGTACCGACACCATGACCAACGAAAGCACTCACTGTGTGCTCATGATATGCGAGCAGTATGTAATTAACGTCATTTCTTTGTCCTTGTGTGTGTATAGTCCATCTAGCTAACTTGTTTCAATTGCAAAGACTGAACCCAGGCCTCCTGGACCCCAATCACATCATCGACGACGACCAGTCGCCATCAACTTCTTCAGCATGCTCAACCCGCTACTGGGAAAACAGAATAATCTTCGACTGCTGCTTCAACCCCTACGACAATGGCAACTTCATCGAAAACCTCAGCCAAACCCAACGTCAAGAGGAGGACTATAGCTGCAGCTTCCCGGGGGGTTATCAGCATCTATTCGCAGCCGCGATGCCGTACTATTACTTACCCATGTCATACTTGCTGCCCATGCTGAGCGAAGACGATCTGTTAGCAATCAAGCGTGCATTTTGTGGCTTGCCGGCATCTAAACGCAGTTTGGTCGTGTCGTCTTCTTACGTCTCCTCCTCGTATTTTCTGGGCTCTTCTGCTTCTGCGGATCCCGCCAGTAGCAGCAACTCTAGTAGCAATCCCCTCGACCACGACGATGACGACGACGATGACGATATGGCTGCGATATGGTACGATCCTCGATCTAGACGGATCTGGCTCGCCGAGAACACCGTCGCAAACTGGTATGCGCGCCAAACCCAGCAACAGCAGCAGCAAAAACGAAACCACAGACGCGCGGGCGATCCGCAACAGGAGATCGAAGAATATTGGTTGAGGTTTGTAAAGATTTGGGAGCGTTGCCGTAGAGGTGATGGCCATGCTGTCGATACTCGAAAAGTGTCTTCTTCGTTTGAATTGTGTTTCCGGAGTCGTGGCAACAGCAACAACAGTCAGGACTCGTCTGCATTCGCTGAGTCGGCTGTCTCTCCTCCTTCCCTCATGAGTGGTTGGACTATGATTGAAGGTGATAGTGCTTCTAACTAGATTCGTGTTTTTCTATTACCTACAGTTCGGGTCCCTAGTAAGTCAGGGGTTCCATTTTGCTTTGAAAGAATAACAATTAGGTAGCGATTCAAATCAAATCTTTTTTTCGCTTTTCATTGTGACGGATAATCAGGTCTATTGTTTTTCATCGTATATATACTTATAAAACGGGTATAGTTGTAGTATTTCTCCTCCTCAAGCCGGCATTTGCGACTGCAAAAAATCAAACACTCCCATGGGGAAATACTCCTCTTCGAATCCCCACATATCCGTCATCATGGGATCCAGCGATCCTTCAGATAGACCAATTTGTGATTTTGCAGATAGATCTGCTGTAGATGAATGTGGGAAGGCGTTGTTGTTGTGATTGAGGTTATGGTTGTGGTGATTATTATGGTTGGTATTGTTATGATTATTGCTATTGTTGGACGTGTTGTTGTTGGTGTTATTGCTACCGCGCTCAGATGACAACGGCGCAACGCCGAGCATGGCAGGAGGATGGTTGAGTATTGTGGCGCGTCCACCGAGGGTTTGTGGGTTTGTGAGAGATACTGTACTGAAAAGTGATGGTGTGTCGTGAAGCCAGCTCGGTTGCTGTGGTCGAAGTGGCTGTCTGCCCTGTTGCGCGTTTCTTTGCTCCCATTCTCGGAATCCTTCCAGCATTTTTCCGAGGCCTCGCGCGATGTGGTGGCTCACATGCCGTTCGCTCGCCTTCTCGCTGGCAGATAACATAATCTTGACGACCTTTTCGATGACTTCGAGCACATACGGGATATCGATATCGAGACCGGCAGCTGCAAGGGAGTTGCGCTGACTGCCTGGACCAATAACACAATTAGGGTGCACTTTGACGGCGATCTTGAGTAGGAATACTGCCGCAAATGTGATCATGCTGTGTAAGAACAGCTGAGTGCCCACTAGACTTTCCTGGATTTCGGGCACATCCAATACAACAGTCAGAGTTGCAATGGCTGATTTGATGGCGACCTCGGCATGTTTCTTGCGAGCTGCCGAAAGCGGCCGGAATGAGGTTCCGCAGTGATAAGTCCTCAGAGCCGTAGAGTTGAGAGTGAGACGAGAGAAGTTGTAATTGAGATTTACGGCCTTCCAAGGATAGTCTCCAACGTAAGGATTTCCAGCTGTGTACAATCAGTAAGCAAGTCAAAACTCGTCGGAAAGAGCAAGGACTCACTTATTCGTGGCCTCCATAGTCTTCGCCAATTCTCAAGATCTTTATCGAATTCCTCGATTCGCGGGAGCTCGTGCTCCATGACTTCGACGTCAACATCAGGCCCGAATGCATGGTAAATGCGAGTCAGAATGATGAACAAGGCGACTTGGCTATGGACGCGAATGTCACGCTGACCAACCGATGGGTGGTTCATAAAAACTTCGTGGTTGGTGATGCAAGTATCTTCGTGGATGATGGGCGGTCTTCCGTAGGCGATAGAGAAGTGATGTTCAAGGATCTATACCATGTAAGTAAAATGTCCGTTGGCTTGGGATTCCCTATACATACGTAAAGAATGTACCACAGCTGTGTCTGCTCACGATGCTCTGGTGAGCCTTGTATGGCTTTTCTATAACACTGATGGAGATTCCGTTCAGTAGCAATGCGAACCGCATAGCCGGATAGTTTCCAGCTGACATCAGATAGCCAGAACGCGCCTATACACAAAGCCCGCAAGTCGTCAAGACTATGGTGTCGGTTCAGCATTGAATCCGATGCGAGTCTTGCGAACTCTGCATAGCAAGTATCGAACACTCGCTCCTTTTTGGGTATATGGAGAGCCGTCACCGCCAAGACGGCTGAAGTAAGTAATGTAGAGGACTGGCGGACAGACAGCAGATTTGCATGATGCATCACCATGCCGTCCCACAAATAATGGTTTAGACGCCCATCAAAGTAGGCAAAAAGTTCCTCTGCCTCAGCAAGATCCACAACTCCTCGCGATATGAAATCCGCAGCCACCATGCGGTCCGGTGCGTACTGGCGCGTTGGTGAATTTCCTCTGGAGTGGCTGAGTTGTGTGACCTCGAAAAGACTGCCCATTGGAGCTGTGACTAGTGTTGCTTGGCCCGGGTCTTCTCTCTCTGGTGAATAATGCGATTGTTCGCGGTGTGTGCGATACGCGGAACTCGGGCGACGTGAATGATTTGTTCCATTGTTCTGCCTTGGACCCGTACTCTCTTCCATGCGATGCGTGACTTCGATCGATGCAGTGGACAATTTCCGGCCGCGCTCATTAAATCGAGTCTGGGGCGGCGAAGGACCACCTGCTTGGTAGTATGATAATTCGGGCAGTTGGGCCTTTCTCAATAGATCAGACATGGCTAGTTCCATCATCGTTTTCCACCTGAAGACAAATGTTAGACTTTGACATTCCACACAGCAAGACAGTAGCTCACTCGGCTTCATCATCCAACAGCGTCTGAAGGCTTTTGTTCACCACACATTGTAACCCCATTCTTTGGCACCTCTGACAAATTTGATCGCCTATCTTCATATCACAGCGCACTTTGTGTCGCTTACATTCGGTGCATGCTCGAATCTTGCGTGAGATCTTGGGTATATGGCGGGAATTGTTTCGTGTATCGTCGTCCGCGATCTGGGACATGCTTCCTCCTCCTCCTCCTCCTCCTCCTCCTCCTCCGGCGGTGACAGTGGCCGCCGGAGAGGGGGAAGAGTACTCGCCAGTGGTCTCGAACTGGATGCGACTCCGCTTCATCGTTGGAGTAAGGTGGTTCACCTGATGAAAGTCATGGTGACGATAACTGCCGCAGGACGTACGGGGTCGTGTGGTAGGATGTGGTGAGCAGCTGCTAGCACGGAGGCTGCAGGTCGGCAGAGAGGCCGGGGAACCAGAGTGGTGAGTGAGCGGGGAATCTGTCGATGGTCGGGGATAGCCCGGTCTCCACAAGCAGCGACTGGCACGTGATTCAAGCACTAAGGCACTAAGGCACTAAGGCACTAAGAGAAATACGCTAGGCCCAACACGGGTTAATGGTCTGCGCGCGTCCGTTGACCTCATCGGCGCGTCCGTCCGCGTCTCGCCCAGCTTTTGATGCCCTCGTCGTCACTTTCTATCCTACAACTTCTGCTTTCGTATCCGAGCTACTGTGTTTGATGTTTCATTGTACTCAGCGCATGAAATATTAGGTTATTGAAATCCCTCAAAATGGGTATCAAACGTCAGTGAAGCTCCTCCAATATCTTACAATTCCGCCAAGCTGACAGTTCAACCAGACCTCTACCAGGTCATTTCAGAGAACGCCCCAGATGCCGTCAAAACGGGCGAGATCAAAAACCACTTCGGTCGTAAGGTTGCCATTGTATGTATATTTCTATAGACAGGACGTGAGGTGCAATTACGATCGCTAACTTATCTGCAGGATGCGTAATTATTTTCACCCACTATGTCGATCCTTACGATTGTCGCAATATTAACTTTCAATCTCACAGATCCATGAGCATTTACAGCTTTTTGATCGCCGTCCGTTCAGATGGTCAACAGCTCATGAGCGAAGCGGGCGAAACCACCTCACATCTCATGGGCATGTTCTATCGTACATTACGAATTGTCGACAACGGCATCAAACCACTCTACGTTTTTGACGGCGCCCCTCCAAAGATGAAAGGCGGCGAACTCGCGAAGCGATCGGCGCGAAAGAGGGAAGCCCACGAGGCGCATGAAGAGGCCAAGGAGACCGGTACGGCAGAAGACATGGAGAAGTTCTCGCGAAGAACGGTTCGAGTCACACGGGAGCATAACGAAGAGTGCAAGAAGCTGCTGAAGCTGATGGGTGTTCCGTATATCGATGCTCCGACGGAAGCTGAAGCGCAATGTGCGGTTTTGGCACGTGCTGGCAAGGTGTATGCTGCTGCGTCGGAGGATATGGACACCCTTTGCTTTGAGGCGCCTATTTTATTGCGTCATTTGACATTCAGCGAGCAGCGAAAGGAGCCCATTCAGGAGATTCATCTAGACAAGGCTCTTGAAGGTCTTGGCATGGACAGGGCGCAGGTGAGCATGCCTTGGCAATGAAACTGGCCCAGCTGACCTATTTCAACAGTTTATCGATCTTTGCATTCTTTTGGGTTGTGATTATCTTGAGCCTATCCCCAAAGTCGGACCGAACACCGCATTGAAACTCATTCGCGAGCACGGATCGCTTGAAAAGGTGGTGGAAGCCATTGAAAGCGACCCCAAGAAGAAATACGTCATTCCCGACGACTGGCCGTACAAAGAGGCGCGCGAACTCTTCTTCAACCCTGACGTGCGAAAGGCCGATGATCCACAATGCGATTTCAAGTGGGAGAGCCCCGATGTGGAAGGTCTGGTCAAGTTTTTGGTCACAGACAAAGGCTTCAGCGAGGACCGAGTTCGCAACGGCGCTGCTCGATTGGCAAAAAACCTCAAGACAGCGCAACAGTCTCGACTTGAGGGATTTTTCAAGCCGGTTGCCAAGACTGATGCAGAGAAAGCGAGCTTAAAACGCAAGCATGACGAGAAAATTGAGGAGCAAAAGAAGCGGAAGAAGGAAGAGGCCAAGGCTAAGAAGGAAGCCAAAGCGCGGCCGCGTGGCGCTGTATGAGGGACAGATCCGAGGTTTGCATTTTTGGCTGATTTCCTATTATTCAATCGGGGGAAATCATATCAGCGGCCCTCGGGAGATACAAAATGTGTGCATCCAGCAAGGCGTTACCGGCGTTCGGATGGCGGGATATCCGCGTGGTCGGCCAGACATACGTCAACCCATGTTTCCATCCCCCAAGTCAAATGGTTTTTTCTTCAGTGACAACTACTTTTCTTGTCATTTGACCTTTGAATAAATCTGTCCAAAATATCTCTACCAAAAAGCAGCATATCAAGCTCTCGAATGCGTCGAGGATCAGAGAAAGTAGTCGTCGGTTCGCTAACAACTCGCCGACATCGAAACCGTGATCTCGACTGGAAATAGACGTAAATCAATACGAAATTTATTTGATCACATTCGAGCAAATACTAGCTTTGATTCTATCTACTTTTTTCCTTTGATAAACATCGCTGCAGCCCTAGAATGCTGGGGGGACACTCGATGCAAGGGCCCGGTTTATCGCGCGCATATGCACGATGTTGAGAATGAGATTGATTTTTGCTGATTTTGCACGCATCACAATACATTTACCATTCTAATTCCTACACACTAAGAGAATTCTAGACTCCGAACCACACTCGCATGAGTAAATCAGAGAAAGCCACACGTGGTGGAAAAGATCAGTAAAAACAAGAGTTCAAGCCTGTGTTCACCATCGTCGTAGTAAGGTTTGGAGATGTAAGAGAAAAATGAAGAGGGTAAAAGGGACACTAAGGGACGCTAAGGGCACAGCAGGCAGACTAACCCGACGAGGAAAAAGTTGCCTGATGCGGAAAGTGTCGAGCCAAGCATTCCCTGCACATGTGACTGCCTGAGAAATCACCTGCGAGCTGGAACCCTACTTTTACTCTGTCTGGACAGCCACGTCAACTGCGTGGTTTAGCCGTTGGAATCATCAACTCAACTCAACAGTTGGTCAGTCATAGAAGTATCCTTCCTTCCAGATTAGAATCGTCATCGGAATACTGTACAATCCCATTCAATTCATTCTATAGAACAATATAAAACCGAATGAACAAAGACAATGTGGTTGTGGCAATTTGCGCAGTGATTCCAGAGTCTGGTCCGGAAGTGCACCTCGTGACCCTCTGATAGATACACCCAAGTACTGCTGACCTCTACGGTTCTGCTCAGATCGAGCAGTAGGACAGTTGTATTCATTGGTAGAGTCATCCATCCATCTAGTTAAGTTATCGTTTCTGTTTGATTTGTGCTCTAGCTAGCGTCAAGAGATGACAGGCGATCGAATCGTTCTGCATCCGGACGATGCGACAACAACCGCCCGTGTTATGACTTACAGGGGATCTGACTCGGTGCACTATTTTAGTTTTGTAAACAGTCAGAGAATTGGAATCTTTTATTTTCTGACAATATGAATTGAGAAATGAAATCGACTACATGTATAGCGTAGAAAACGTCTGTGCCATAGACACGACGCGTCCAAGGTCAGGCAGGTATTTGGATGGACCAGACCAGTTCTCCAAAGAACCGACGCAAGAATCCAGAACCCCCCGACTAGACACACCAGCCAACGCACAAAAGACACAGAAAACAGGTGTCAACTTATTTCACATTTCAGGAGAAAAGCCAATAAGAAAGATGTGCAGGCAGAAGAAGCGTTGCATGAAAACACGAAAAGTTAAAAAAGAAAGAACGTAGATTGCGTGGTCCGGGTCTGGGGGGGGGAAGGGAACACACGCGGGCAAGGGAAAAAAAAAGCCTAAGGTTGATCTTGTGTCAACACGGGTTCCCTTATAAATCGCCCTTGCCCCGCGGCTTCCCTGTCGCCCTTCCCTCTTTCGCATTTTGCTCCTTTTCACTTTCAACTCTGTACCTTTTACAAAGTCTTCTCATCTTTCAGTCAAAACATCTTATCGACTTTTGATTTGTTATCAATCACACACACAAACCAACCATTTACAATGCCTCCCAAGAAAGCTTCCACCGGCGCTGCTGCCACCACTGCCTCCAAGAAGGCCGCTCCCAGCCATGCCTCCTATCGCGGTATGTTTTTCCATATATTTCCTGTTTTTTTTTTCGCACCACCACGTCGCGTCAAATCGATGGTGGTGTCGTCTCGGTCGCGTATCAATGCTGATTATTGTAATATAGATATGATCAAGGAGGCTATTGTGACCGTAAGTAAATCACCGTCGCGTTGCGGTTGGGTTGTCGAGTTGTTTTGGTGCTTCGAGTGGCATTGCGACCGTGAAGTTCCAAGGCGCGACTGCAACCACCACCATACCCGGCAATACAAGCAATTGAAGTTGTTTTGTTATTTGATTATTGATTTACGTGACTAACTCTTTTATTTCTCATTCAGTTGAAAGAGCGCAATGGTAGCAGGTACGTTGTTTTCCGGACTTTGGTCGCGTCCTCTCGGGCGCGTCAAGGCTCGATGATCTCTCGTCTGTTTCTACGGCGCGTTGATCATCAGACCTTTCGCATCTATCTTGGTGTCCGATCGGTATGCTAACGTGTTCATAGCCGTCAATCCATTAAGAAATATGTCCAGAACAACATCATCGAGAAAAACAATATCACCGTTGTGTCGCAAGCTGCTTTTGACACTCAGTTCAACAAGGCCATCAAGGCTGGTGTTGAGAAGGGAGAGTTCACTCAACCAAAGGGTTAGTCTTGTTCATGCGATAGTGTTGTCGACATCGCCATTGTTGTCGCTGTCGTCGCCATCATCGTCATCATTACTAACACGTCTTAGGACCCTCTGGTCCCGTGAAGCTCGCCAAGAAGGAGGCCGCTCCCAAACCCGCAGCTAAGGTATGATATACCTCCTCACCCATTCAATGTATTGTATGGATGAATACTAATCTGAAATAGAAGCCTGCCGCCGCCGCCGCCAAGCCTGCTGCCCCCAAGAAGACCACCGCTAAGAAGACAGCCACTGCTGCTAAGCCCGCAAAGAAGGCTACCACCACCAAGAAGGCCGCTGCTAAGCCCAAGGCAAACACCGCCAAGCCTCGCAAGACCTCTACTGCTGCCCCTGCTATCGTCGACGCACCCAAGGTCGAGACTAAGACCAAGTCCGGCCGCGTGACGAAAACCACAGCCAAGCCCGCAGCAAAGAAGGCCGCTCCCAAGAAGAAGGCCACGCCCAAGAAGGCCGAAGCATAATTTGATCAGAACATGCGATATGTTTTTGAATTGTTATGATTATGCTTTTTTTTTTTTCTTGTGTGACGGCTATACTTTCTTTCCGGTTTTGACGCGTCGTGACACGTGGTTTGGGTCGATTATCTCAAAAGGAGATACATCAAGAGGACGAGAAGAGGTTACCCCTCTCCTTTGTCGATTTTTTTTTATTGGCCATTTTATTTATTACCTCGCTGTGTTCGTGTTTGTTTTTGTGGTTTTTTTATTGTTTCGGTAACTGGGCTGGCGTCTGATGAGCTTGGTTGGGTGTTTTTCATGTTTGCTTTTGTATTGTGTTGCTTTATGGGGGATTACCAATTAGTTATATGTATTGGTTTATATTTGTATTGTCTTATCTTGACTGATTGAGATATGGGAATTGACACTCTTGGATTGTTTTTCTATCACGCTCTTTTATACATGTAGGTTTCTTTTGTATGGTTGTCTGAGGTGGCTGGTGAGATAAGTTAGTATACAATCTTGGTACGATAGGATGTACTGCGTGTCACTGGTCCATCTATTTTCGACTGTTGCTTCTTCAAGTATTATACGTATAATTGTAGTCGTTGGTTTGTAGTTGGTTATGGTGATTCTACATGTCTACTAGTACATACTTCCGTGTTATCGCATCGCGCGTAACCACGGCATTCTGCTTTGTACCTACCTGACCGATATTTCCATTCTGGTATTATGTCGTTTCTTCTGAACCTTCTCCTGGACAAAATGGCTATCCAAATTTACTACGTTGATCAATTCCATGTTAATTTTGAAATCGGAATGTCGCGGGGGATGTATCAGTTAGCAGTATATATATTTCCGGACATCGACATCAATCGAGCTTTGACATCAACATGACATGTTGACGGAGGTATCGCGGATTGACTGCTTTGGAGTACATAGGAGCTATAGACACTATGCTGTACATTTTTTTTCTCTCTAAGCGCAATCTCAGTATTCTGTCTTAGAGGATAAATTCATCTAGTTACTCATCTACATAGCACGATCTGCTGCTGCTACAAAGTCATTCTACCAATAGGGTCGCGCTACTTGGGAGATAGGATAGTGGAGTTGATAGACGTAATAGGAATAGTGCATATAGCTTGGAAAGATATCATTGGTCGATAATGCCGATATGGAGGGTCGTTTCATCATCGCTGATTCCGTGTACATAAACAGATGCATAAATACGACACAAATACATACATACATACATACATACAAAATACATACGTACATACCTAGGTAGTAGGTACAAAAGTCATACACCAGAATAAGTTACGTTCTACGAGGTGAACATTGAGATGTCTTCCCAGGCCAGTACATCTACTATCTAGTCATCTTCCCCTGAATACTCCGTACTACTACAGAGTGAATCGGAGTGTACTCGTCTAACGGACGAAAAGGAAATTAGAGAGCTCAGCCACGACGCTTGGCTTAGTGTTGGGTACACACCAGCCCCCGTCTTACTGGAAGAGTGCTAGCAGCGGAAACATTTCGTCGCTCAGTTCACTCGTGCCTGCCTCTTGGACAACCACTAACTAGTTACTACTTACTGTATTTGTAAGAAGCACCGTTCCATCCGTCATCTCCTCAATCTCCTTCGTTGCACTCGCGACTCTGTTCAATTCACTCCTCGTCCGATTATCCTTTCCCAACTCCCTCTTGTCTCCTCTGCCGTCTTGCGGTCAAGTCGTGCAGCCTCCCGACCAGTCAGAACTTAGCACGCCAGCAGCGATCGGCCATCTGCGTCATATTCGGCCTGTCTCTTAAATTGGCCGTGCAAGTGCAACGACAACATCCTCCTTCGGCACCTCCTGTACCCTTCTTCATCTTTACTCTTCTTTGTTTTGCAACAAACAATTCGACATAGCGATGCTCGTTGACTTCCGATTACTACAACAACAACACTAATAATAATAATACTATCGTCGCTCATTTGACTTGGCTATTTGTTTTCGCTACGGCGGGCTGGAAGTCTATTTACTCCTGAACGGCAGACCACGGACAGCCCCAAGGTAAAAAATAGCTCAACAAACACTGCCAACAGCGAACTTCTCTGCCACCGTTCGACCCGCCAGAACCGTTCCACGCAGACCTCACGTCACAAACCGCCATCTGCCCCTATCCAGACTAGACTCAGGAAAACGTTTTATCCGACAAGGTTGACTTTCCGAAGAAAACAACCCTCACAGCAACTGGCCAGGATCATGCCCGCCATCGTGTCCGACGGCCCCTATCATCAACCTGCCAGTGCCAGTCCCTCGAATTCGTTTGATATCGCTTCCCGCAAATCTATTGAGAAAACCTCCGTGGGCAACACCTTTCTCTACACCCCGGGGGCCAATGGCGATGTGGGCCGCCTGGAAGCCCATACCTTTCATCATCAGCAACAACCGGACCACAAGCAATTTCTCACGAGCCTGAAGAATGGCAGTGTTCCATCGTTGAACGGAGGGCGATCTAGCATCGGTTCGTATAGTCGTGATCGACCTTATTCCAGGACGGACAGCACGCCGTCGCTGAACAGCGTGTCCCTGCGAGAGGGCCGGGAATATCAGCAGTACTCGTACCAGCAGCAGCAGCCGTCTTATAACCGTCGAGGATCAGCGATGGTCGACGGGAATGCACAATCGGGGTCTGAGGAGCTGCCGCCTCATGTCAATGGAAATTCTTCGATCCGGTCTCGATCGCCGACTTCAAAGCCGGTTGTTCCCAACGGCGACACCAATCGGCTGTCATCCAGCGACGACCGGGCTTCCTACATGGATCCTAACCAGTCTATAAGAAGTTATACACCTACTCCGCTGTCGACCTCGCTTCCGGATGACGCAAACCATCTTCCTCCTGAACCTGACCGGCTTGCGCCTCCGAGCAAGCGCTCTCAACATAGATACTCTTCACCACCCGCCCCGCTAAATTACGACTCGCCTTCATCGCCTTCCTCTCCTAGTCCGTACTCCCATAGACATACCCTCCAAGTGCCACGATCAACGTCCCGAAGGAGCCGTGAGCTTTCGCTCGACGAGACCCGAACGTACAACGCCGGTCGCCCCGAACACCACCGTCGGGCGTCGCTGAACCTGGTTCGACGGGCCACTCGGACAAGTGCACACGATATTCCGGCAGAAGAGGCGTTGACGGATGACGACGCCGCCCGCTGGGCGGAAGCGATCAAACAAAAACGAGCCCGAAAGAAGCGTCGCGAGGAGGAGGACGACGACCGTGTGATTGTGGGTACAAAGGTCGACCAGAACCACCAGAACTGGGTGACGGCATACAACATGTTGACTGGCATTCGATTTGTGGTTTCGAGAATTAATGCCAAGATGGATCGCGAACTGACGCCTGCTGACTTTAACGCGAAGCACAAGTTTTCATTTGATATGTATGTCCTTTCTGCACTTTTCGCGAATGGAGACTAGATGAGAAACTGACGAGAGATTAGTACCGGCAACGAGTTGACGCCATCCGCCAAATATGATTTCAAGTTCAAAGACTACGCTCCATGGGTCTTTCGGAGCTTGCGTGCCAAGTTCAAGTTGGATCCAGCGGACTATCTCATGTCCTTGACGAGTAAATATATATTATCGGAACTGGGTTCGCCTGGAAAGAGTGGCAGCTTTTTTTACTTCTCGCGCGATTACAAATATATCATCAAAACGATTCACCACTCTGAACACAAACTGCTGCGCAAGATACTGCCGGATTACTACAAACATATCGAAAGCAACCCCAACACGTTAATATCACAGTTTTACGGTTTGCATCGCGTCAAGATGGCATACGGTCGCAAGATTCACTTTGTCGTGATGAATAATCTGTTCCCACCGCATCGCGATATCCACCAGACGTTTGATCTCAAGGGCTCGACCGTTGGGCGTGATTTACGAGAGGAGAATCTCGAGAAGAACCCTCGCGCTACGATGAAGGATCTCAACTGGTTGCGACGAGGTCGTCACTTGGAGCAGGGCCCAATGAAGAAAGAGGTGTTTATGGCTCAGCTGCGACGTGATGTCAGATTACTTCAGAGACTGAAAATTATGGACTATTCGTTGTTGGTTGGTATACATGATTTGGGCCGTGGCAATGAGGAGAAGCTCCGGGATAAGACGTTGCAAGTTTTTCAACCAGGAGGTGACCGCGATGACGACCCAAGTACCTTGTTGATTCGGACGCCGTCGAAACTGGAGAATGCGCGCAAAGCTCGGGAATTGCGACTTACGCTGAAGCGAGAGCGGCCGGTACCGATACAGCAAACGGCAGCGAAGATGCCAGATGAGATACTGGACGAAAGGAAGAACATGGTGTTTTACTCCGACGACGGCGGTTTCCGGGCGACGCATGAGAACGGTCAGCCGGGAGAGGAGATTTATTATCTTGGTATTATTGATTGTTTGACACCGGTAAGTTTGTATCTGACGATTCTAGTCCGCCGCTAATGTGATACAGTATGGAATTGTGAAAAAAGCAGAGAATTTCTGGAAAGGTCTCTCGAACAACCGATCACAAATATCTCCCATCCCTCCTGAGCAGTACGGAGAACGTTTCATCAATTTTATGGAAGGCATCACGATGTCCAGAGAAGAGGCAGAGCGACTCGAACAAGCTCGTGCCAATGGACAGACGACCGAAGAAAAAGTCAAGAATACCGAAGGAATTCGCCCGGAGTCGGTCGAAAGGACAATGGAGGCAGCCGAGGACATGACTCGAAACACAGGTCCCGAACCACATACGCGGACGTTATCTACCATGTATGATCCACAAGATGTGAACAGCATCAGCGGACCAAACACGTTACCGATTGTCGACGAGGCCGGCGAAGCTGCCAGTCAAAGGAGCGGACACATTCCTGCGACCCGGACTCGCTCCGAGTTTTCCGATCGGATTATCGAAAAGGCTCGAGACGCGTCTCCGAGAGCTTTGCCAGAGAGCTCCAGCCGACAGTATCAACTATGAAAACCACAAATCACCACAAAGGGTGTAATCAACATCACGAAGATTCTGTACAATTATTATCCATGATACGCCTTGCTGTTTGTCTGTTATGCATTGTTCTACTATTATCTCGTCTTGTCTGTCTGATTAAGCGAGTCGCTTATCATTTTTTTCTTTACTACACACACGTACTCTTCAGTACACAGTCTTTCTTTCCTTGAATATATATTTCCTACTTTCTTTTTCTCCTTTCTCTATAAACTTTTTCTTCTTCATCCGAGATTCCCAGCCCATCCCTCTGATTGATCATAGGACTTGATTATGTTCAATGTCCGACACTGGCTTTACAGCCGCTCTCATTTTCTTTTTTTTTCTGCTTGCGTTCGATTCAAGTGTATTCTTCATTCTATTTTTTTTTTTTTTTTTTTTTTATTATTTTATTTTGGTATATTTAGATTAGATGAGATCAGACTAGACGAGATTCAATAGTCGTTTCTGGAAGTTCTGGCTCGGGCTTGTTGTGTATGTGCAAAGTAGAAGGGAAAGAAAGTATAAATGATCTTTTTTGTCGCTGGAGTACTTACTTAGGATTGTGTTATAGTTAAGTTAAGGCATGTGACAAGCGTCTTGAGGAGCAAGTGACCGATATTTACTTGAAATATATTGGCCCCATGATCTTCTTCCTCCTCCTCCTGGAGTTAGGTAAGGCATACGGCGCGGCTCTGCTTTGGTACTTAGGTACTCGACTACTTGATATTTGGAGTTGATGGAAGATGTGACTACTACTTAGTAGTAGTAAACATATGCAAGAAGTATGAGGCTCGTGCACAAGCTGAGCCTTACTACATGCTAAACTTGCAGTCTGATGTTCAGCCTGACGATCGAGTCGATCTAGCAGATTTAGTCTCTTGGACGTTCGTATATTTAGTTAGTCGATTTACTTGATAGTAGTTTTGGTTTTTCTTTGCGCGTCATATTCCTTGATTACATTGTCTTCTCTGTAAATATTTTCTTATTTGATTTTCATAAAGACATTCAACTTGTGTCTTCTTGTCGGTGTATCAATAGAAGTAAAAATATGTCCGCAGAGACAGCATGGCAACAAACATCCACAGCGCCGCCGTTGACCGTGACGGCGTCCTCGTCGCCGACGGACCGTCGCACCGTTGATCTCAGAAGGAGTGGACGCGACGATTCAGCAGATGAAAAGGATTCTAGTCGAGGTATGCCCGCTTGACATATCTACTCTCCTAGAAACATTTTAATCTGAACGAGTGAATTGTAGATGCATCCCAAAGCCGGATATCGGATCACATCGAGTTGCCGAAGGACAAGGCTGAAGATGGCGACAGTCACAAGGATAAACGCACCCATTATACTTCTGACCACAGACGGAACGGTCAGTCCACCCCTTTCTCTCACTTCATACAAATATCTAGCTGATATAGATATCTAGCACGCCTCCTCCAAGGCCCCTCCCTCAAATGGCACAAGGAATACTCCGCCCTCGACCAACATTCAGGCCGCGTGCTCATGATCGATTTTGCGCGCAGCGGTACCCCCCCCTTTTTCCTATCACCCTCTGTCTATCATCCTTTGTCTATTGATAGCATTTGGCATGGGCTGATTGGGGGAAAACAGATGAATCACGCTCTCACATCCGCAAAGTCTCCGCTCAGGAAATCTTCCACATCCAGGGTCTGCGCCGCTTCTATCGCTGCCAGGCACAGTCCGCTGAAGCGGAGCCCGCGATGCGCGTTATACACGTCCAAAACGCGGACTGGGCAATCCCTTTTCTCATGCGGAAATTCAATATCTCTTCAAAGTCGCACGGTGCGCCGGCGGGAAGCGATGGGAATCCCGACTTTGGACGGTATCTGCGATATAGAAACCCGGAGTTGAGAGGCGGGAAGCCGTTTCTTGCGGGGAAGACGTGGAAGGTGGCGTATGATCCGTGGAGGGGGGTTAATAAGACTTCGTTTGGGCTGGATTATATGAAGAGTTTTCGACGGGCTACGAGAAGTAGTACTGCAGGTGGAGGTGGAGGTGGGGATGGGGATGGAGATGAAAGAAGAGGGAGGGATAGGATGATGCAGTTGAATGATTTTGACGATAATGGTATTTATTATTTCCTTCCTATCCCTCGAGGCAGAGATGAGAGGCTGATTGGGTAGATGAACCCATATGCGGCCATGATGTATACGTGCAGCGTCTCAGCTGTTATATTCAGCACAAACAGGCGCCCTCCGAAAACAGACTGTCGCGCAACGATCTGCCGCTACGGAGACACTTCTATCCTCCTGACGTCTACGGCGAGGATGACGACGACGACGACGATGAAATCGATCCTACTAATAAGACACTCAAAGACAAAGCAGAATACAAACAGCAACGCCTCCGCCATCTCGACAACGGCAACGTAATCATCATCTTCGACAATTCTTCTTCCGGAAACATCGACGATACTTTAGTTCCGGCCAGACGCGATCTCGAATGTCGCTGGCGCCGTCTACCGTTCCATCTCGCCTTCGAGTCCCGCGACCCCGTCGAAGACGACGACGCAAAACTCGCGCTGAACTGCTCCAAGGCGATTCTGAGTGATATCTTCCGGTCGGTGGTGAATGCCTGGGACGCGTTTCTGGATCATGCGGTTACGCATATGACCATTCTGGAGGATAAGATTTATGAAAGGCCAGATGACGAGAGTCGAGCGCCGGAGTTGTGGGCGAATTCGAGTGCGTGGCTCAAGGTGGAGAAGTTGGTGAATGTGCATGCGAGCGTGATGCAGGAGATGAGGGCGCGGTTGCATGAACTAACCGGTACCTTCCCCTTTTCTCTGTATTATAAGTATTATAAATGAGAGAGGCTGATGGTGTAGACGACGTCGACAACGAAGACAACTGGCTCGAAGACAGCCCCGCCGACTTTGAGAGATTGACCAACCTGATTACGGAGGATTTGACCAAGCCGACGGAGTCGTTGATATCGTTGTTGTATCAGAGTGTGTCGATTAGGGATAGTAGACACAGTCTCGAACTAGGCGTTAGCAGTGCGTCCCCCCCCTCCTCCCCTAAAGAACAAAAAAAAAAAAAAAAAAGGGAAACAAAGTACTGATGAAGCAGTGTGGCGCTTGAGTTGGATCACATTCATCTTCCTCCCCTTGACCTTCATAGTCGGATTCTTCGGTACGTATACCCCCCTTCTTCCCTTTCTAATCTCTAAAGACTGACGAACGTCCCAGGAATGAACGTCGACACATTCTCCTCCATGCCCAGCATAAAATGGTACTTCATCGCCGCCATCCCCTTCATGTTCGGCGTCTTGACGTTCTATTTCCTCATGAAAGGCGGCTCATCGGATAGTCGTCGCCGCTCGCCGCGCGAACGGCTCGTGTACGAGTCGTTTTTCCAGGAAATGGCTTCTCGCAACCCGACGCTCTGGTCGCGCAACGGGCCGAGGGAGTACGTGCGTGTGGAGGGACGGTTTGCGAGATTCAAATGGGGACTGATTAGATATTGGCTGAGGCCTGTGGATTTGGTGGGGAGTGCTGGCGTCGCTGCCACTACAGCAACAACGACGACGACGACGCCCATAGTCCGTGACGCAGAAGGCGCGATAACAGATGGCGTTCGCTCCGCGCTCATCGGCAGCGGAGACGGGTTAAGCGTTCTGTCCAGACTGCAGAGATATCTCTCGCGCCGCTGGACTCAACAGATTGCAAGCCACGCAACAACGGCAGAAGACACGGAAATGGGTCTGATAAGTATGAATGACGACGCATTCGAGGATTTGGCCGTGGCGTCTGGTGATGAGAGGCTGAGTGGGGATCATTATTCGATCGGGGAAGGGTTGTCGGAGGTTGCGGAGATTCTGGGGGCGGTTGGGGTGCCGAGGGCTGGGAGGCCCGGATTGTGGAAAGTGAGGTCTGCGCCGGAGGGGTTGGAGTATGAGAATGACGGTCATGAGGAGAATGATGGGCATGAGCATCAGCATGTAAGGAGGAATAAGCATTTAACGGTGCCCGGGACAGGGGGCAAGGCGCTCTGGGCGCCGAGTGCTACAGCAGCAGCAACAGACGACCACAACAATGACATAGAGACAATCGACATCCCCGCCAGCGAAATCCCCAACCCCGTCATGGCAGCAGCAATAACCCGTGAGCGTGCACGACTGCGGAGTTCTAGCTCGCCGTCACCGTCTGGTCGTGGTCGCGGCCGAGGTAGAGCTCGTGGTGGGAGTGGCTCGTCAGGCGGCGGTGGGAGTGCACGGAATAGTGATCGAATGCTGGTAGAAGAGGAGGATGCAGAGTGGTTGAATGAGCGTGGCAGGAAGGGGAAGGATTGGATGTGGAGATTTGGTTCTTCTGATGAGGACAAGGATAAGGATAGTAAGGAGGGGAGGAGGTCTGGATCTGAGGGCAGAAAATAAGTGTATCTACAGAAAATTAGACCAGATGAATCTGTACTATGTTATCATTTCACCCTTCTGAAAAAAAGTGCTGATAGTATCATTAGAGACAAAACCTTGGATCATTGCTAATGGTCAAACTCCTTCCAATCCAAGCTCCTTTTGACCAAGATTCTTGATTGCCTCCAAAGAAAAAGAAATATGATACACTTAATGCCAGACGCCATGCTCCTGGTATTTGTCGTGATAACCCTTGTCGTCAAAGCGTGAAAATTGTAAATGCCATCGTTTGGAGAGAATTACTCGGACTTTCCCTGAGTAACCTTTGCAGCTTGAACGGCAGACATCTTCTGAGTCCATCCCTGCGCTGGCTGAGGCTTCTTGACAGTACGCAAGTCATCAGTGGAAAAGCCAGAGATGCGCATGTTGTAGTTGCGCTCGAGCACGAGCTGGATGTCGCGGATTTCGAGAGTAGATGAGGGGCGCAGTTTGGCGAGACGACAGGCTGCTGTGATGACGTCGTCGACAAAGTCGTCGGCCATTTGGAGGATGAACTACAAAATCAGTATGATAGGTATGAATTGATGGGACTAATGGGGGGTACCTCTTCAGCGTCAGGGGTCAAGCCTTCACCCTCGCCTCCACCAGTGACCTGACGAACCAGAATGTCGAGCATCTTCTTGCTCAACACGCGCTGACCTTCGCCCTCGAGGACGTAACCGGGATGCTTCTGAATAGCAGGCTGACCCATGACACCCATGGCGCCGTGGCTGGGACCTCCTGAAAGAGTAGGACGAGGGGTGCCCATTGCAACGGGCTCAGGAGTTTGGACGTTCAAGTTCTTTGGGATAGCCATGTTGTGGTTACGAGTCGTCGTTTCACTTGAGCGATTCTGAATGTAGCCAGGAGGATGAGCGTGAGTAGCAGCAGCGGACTGAGGAGTGCCTGCTTGTTGAGCTTGTTGATTGGGTTGTGTCTGCTGGTTGTTACCCTGGTAGGACTTTGCAGCTTGGGAAATGGCAGCTTCGTGGGAAAGAGGGCGGGGCTGCCCTTGAGCTCCAGGAGCTGCCATGGTGGCTCCGTCCGTTGGAGCTGTGGCTTGTGCTGGCTGAGCAGGAGGTTGTGCTGTGATTGGAGTGGCTGCTGTGGTGGGAGTTGATATTTGTGCCTGAGGCGCAGTAGTTGTCGCCTGGGCTGCTTGTGTCGTTGGGGCAACAGTTGGCTGCTGTGCCTGGCCAGCTTGCACCCTAGCAGCATTGACAGCAGAGTTGATGGTGTGCGGTGCTGGAGCTTGTTGCTGTGCTGGATGACCGGGCGTAGTTGTGCTGACGGGAGTTGCCGCCGTAGTGGCTGGTTGACTCGGTGCTTGCGCTTGAGGTTGTACTCCTGGCACGGTGGCCCCTGGCTGTTGTGCTGCCGCTCTGGCTGCCTTGAAGCCTTCTTGCTGCTCTTGAAACTTCTTCAAGAATTCCTGTCCTTCGCGAAATAGCTTTTCTGCCTGTAGCTGTCGAGTTCGGAATGTCTGCATCTCCTCTGCGCTTATCGACCCAGCACCTCCAGCACTTTGACGGGCCTGCACTTGTTGTCGCACTTCCAAACTTCGCTGCCGTCCAATCTCTTGTTTCTGTAGCGCCATGCCGTATCGAAGCTTAGCTTCATTTAGCCAGTTGGCGGTTTGTTCTCGGGTGCCATTGGGAGGCAACTGGAACTGGACAGTATTGACCTTGGCCTGGATAGCTGGTAAAAGCTGACTGAATGCGGTTGGATTACTAGTCGATTGAGCAGCTTGTGCATTTTGAGTGGGCTGCGCTTGTTGTTGAGGCTGCTGTTGTTGCACCGGTTGTACCTGGGCTTGTTGCTGAGCTTGTTGCACTTGCGCCTGAGCTTGCGCCTGGGCCTGGGCCTGTGCTTGGGCTTGAGCTTGAGCTTGTGCCTGCTGCTGCTGTTGCAGCTTAGTTCTAAATAACTGCATCCCTTTCATTAGGCTTTGCGACACCTGCATCAGTCTTATTTGTGCGTTTCGATATTCTTCGGTCGACGGATCGCGCGAATTGAGGATATCCCATAACCCGCGGACGAGCTGGGTATGTTGCGATTTCTGAGCATCGTTGAGATGCGGTAGCTTGGCTACCTGATCTGTCCGAATCAAAGAGGGCTGCTGCTGCGGTGGGACTGGCTGGTTGGGGGCAGCTTGTTGGGCTGCCTGGCCATCCATGATGGCGATGAACTTGACGATCGTGTCGTGGTCTCTCAAGGATGTGTTTCAACTCGGGTAATCTGTGAAAGAATGAAGGAAAAAAAAATACAGAAAAGAATGAGTCTACTCCCTACTATCCAGGAAGACCAAGGTATCCAAGAGTAGAAGCGCCTTTGTTCTTCCAGCTGGAGATGCTGTGAGAGGAGTAGAGTGGAGGTGTCTGTCTGCGGAGTTTGAAGCCCATAGTCTTGGCTTGGCATGCGCAGCCGCACCACCAGACAGAGCCGCATCACAGCCGCTAACTTATACATAGGATAGATTGATTCAGTCACATTCATTCATGTGAATAGTTTTATAATTACTGGCAAAGACTATAGCTTGGTCTGTCATATGCATAAAGTGATTCTTCATAATTCGCCACAAAGATATATGGTTGATTTTCTTATTCGAGGCACTGTCGACCTCTAAAACGAGCTTTAGAGCTTGATGCTACTACTAGAAGATGAGGGTGCAGGCTCATTTCGCCCAGTAAGCCTAACAAGCCCTTATTGTGCCGTATATGTCTGGCGGGAGACGCCCGTACACATTTCATAAGCTAGATCGCCGTATTCGATACCGTTCTCGCCATTTTGCTTTTTGGTAGAACTTGATATCGAGGCGCGGAGCCATCGGTAGGCTTTGGGCAATAACGGTCAGGGTAATGCGACTCCGTGACCAGCTTCCGCTAGTATCTTTCTCCGAGATAGATACCTGGAACGTTGTTGGAATGTTTGAGATACCCTAACATGGACCTCATCTCATGAGACCTCCCAGATCTCGTGACATTCCTGTTACACGATCTTCAAGGATTTGTTTCCGACGCTCGAGTTCACGAATCTCCTCTAGTTCCCCCTCAATATCCTCATCCGTAACCTGTATGCCATGCTGCTGCGGTTCCTGGTACTCAATCTCATTATCTCGATCGTATGCCTCATTCATGCGCTCTAATTCAGCAGCATTGTCGGCCACCCGAGCTTCTAGGCGGACGAGAGACTCGCTAATCTGAGAATAGCGGTAACGGAGGTCTGCAATTTCTTCAGCGGCACCGGCGACGGGACTGTAAATTGTATATCCTGTAAGTAAATTGGTCGACAATCAGGCGGAGAGAACTGACTAGACATTGCACAAAATCTCGGCGCCCTTCAGCAACACTTCAACGTTGACCTCTCCCCGCTGTAGCCTCGTAGAAGACCCCGCCGAGCGCCTAATCTCCTCCATCATATCATTCCCAAGCACACGAGCGACGGCAGATTGATGTCTGTTATTCCGCGCGGCATTGATCCGACTAATCATCGTCTCCCGCTGAGTGTCGGCTGGGAATGTCGTTCCTCGGCGCGTTGCCCGCCTTTGGGAGGGCTTCGCTGATGCATCGAGTGTAAATAGCGCACGTTCATGGATTTCGGTGTCTCTTATCAGGGCTGTGATGTCGGGGGTATTGAGCAAAGCGTTGGTGAATATTTTTGGTGGAGGGAATCTGCGGGGTTAAATGTTGTTCTACTATACTCGGGAGTTATAGTTTGCTGAAACTCACGATAAGTCGGCAATGGCGTTGGCGGAGAGCGTAATTTGCTCGAGATGGCTTTCTAGCAGCGACATAATGACTAAATAGCATAAGTCCGGGCGAATATCGTAACTGTTTCTGGGGTCGTTGCTATCAGGGCTAGTTGTTGTTGTTGTTGTCGTTGTCGCGCCCAAGGTGCCCTGACGGAGACGGACACGGATTAGTTGCCTCAGGCAGGAGCTATGACAAGGCGCCGAATCATGACAACGCAGACTGTTCAGTGTTCGCATCACCGCCAGCACATCTTCTTATTTCAGGACAGAAGACATCTCGCTTGTGTTTCTCTCCAGATTACCAGCAAGACACTTCTTATCTCCAAGTATTCAGTCACCTACGAACAGAGCAGACTCGCTCGTGTGACAGCTTCAACCGCGCTTACCCAATTCGGCATCGGGCTTGGCAGCTGTCGGACTCTCTGCTGACTCTCGCTTTTATCAGCAACTCTCTCTTGACATCACCCATCTTCATCCTCCATCTCCATCCCCCATCATCCATCAACCTCATTTGCAGTTCCCTACACCTTTTGTATCTCCGATCTCTTTCAGTCTGCTCTTGTCTAAGCTATTGCAAAAGCTTCTTTTGTCTGATTGCGTGCTTGCCCCTTCACATCTACCGCGGCCGCCCGTCCGTCTCCGTCGAGCTATCCAACAGCTACAACATGCCAGTTGAACGACGTTCCCTGAGGTCCAACAGCAAGGGTGACACCTCATCATCGACCAACGGCGAAAAAGCTCGTGCAAATTCCAACTCCGCCTCGAATAAAGATAAGGCCGCGCCGACAACCCGCTCGGCGGCAAACAAGGCCAAATCAGCTCCGGCTAAGAAGCCCGTCACAGGCAAGGGCGCCAGCAGCTCCAACACCGCCAACAACAACACCATGAGCGGTGACCAGCCCCAGCGAAATGGTACAGATCCAGTAGAGAACGGTGCTAATGGCAACGAAGACGTGGAGATGGAAGAGGATACGGCAGGTGGGCCTACACCGTCCATCCCAACCAGCAGGGAACATGATGGTGACCAGATGACTGTTGTAGTGCCCCCAGCAAAGGGTGCCAGACTATCTGGCCAGGATAACAAGAAAGAGGATGACGTCGCCATGGAAGGCGCCGACGAGGATGCCGCTGAGCCAGAGATTGATCCCAAAGTGAAAGCTGTCCAAGGTAGGTTGCCTTGGCTCGCGATAAGCCTGAACATCGCGCTAATCCGTGTAATTTGCAGACATTCAGAATAATTTCGGTCTCCTTGAGCGTGCCGTGACACACTTTGACGCCCGATTCACCCTCCGAGTCCTGCGGTCCATATCCTCCATGCGCAAACACATCACACCCGACGTCCTCGCCGAAGTTATTGTTGATACTTACTCTAGTTCGAACCAGACTGCAGCTTTCCTTCTAGAAGCTATCGGCAAGTCCGATGCTTTTGAATCTGCCTCGTCGAAAATGGATGTAGACTCTGATAAGCCCAAAGCTACCCGCGAAATCCTGCCAGAAGTTGACACCTATCTATCGATCCTCGTCCAGATTTATCTCTACGATCAGAAAGAGACACAGCGCGGCGCCGACTTTTCGAGCAAACTCGTTGAGCGATTGCGTTTACTCAACCGTCGTACCCTTGACTCTCTGACTGCCCGTGTGTACTTTTATTTCTCTCTGTTCTACGAGCAGTTGGCTCCTCTACCTCCTTCCCCCACTGCTGCAGTCATTTCGATACGCAAGCCTTTGCTCGCTGCGCTCCGTACCGCTGTCCTTCGCAAGGATGTCGACATCCAGGCCACCGTCATTACTCTTCTTTTGCGCAACTACTTGTCCACCTCACACATCACCCAGGCCGATCTCTTGATTGCCCATAACGAGTTCCCAGCCGCTGCGTCAAACAACCAGATTGCCCGATATCTTTACTACCTCGGTCGCATCCGTGCTATTCAGCTGCGATACAGTGAAGCACACGAACACTTGACTGGAGCTACTCGTAAGTCGCCGACAAGCCACAGCGCGGGTGGGTTCTATCAAGTGTCAATGAAACTTCTCGTTATCGTGGATCTGCTCATGGGCGATATTCCCGACCGCTCTGTCTTCCGCCAGCCGTCTTTGGAGAAAGCTCTCCACCCATACTTCCTCCTTGTGCGTGCTGTCAGCACAGGTGATCTCGATGGATTCTTGAATATCGTCAACATTCACGGCGCTACCTTCCGAAAAGATGGAACATACACTCTGATTTTGCGACTACGACAAAACGTCATCAAGACTGGTATTCGCGTCATGTCCATTGCATACTCGAGAATATCGCTCAGAGACATTTGCCTCCGCCTTGGTTTGCACAGCGAAGAGTCTGCTGAATATATTGTCGCCAAGGCTATTCGGGATGGTGTTATCGATGCCACTTTGGACCACGAGCAAGGATATATGAAGAGTAAGGATGCCGGTGATATCTACTTGACGAGCGAGCCGGGTGAGGCGTTCCACGCTCGTATCCAGGCTTGTTTGAACCTCCACGATGAGAGTGTCAAGGTTAGTTTTTTTACCAATTGAAATTCGTATGCCAAATACTTACAATCTTCTAGGCCATGCGCTTCCCCATGAACCAGCATCGACTGGAGCTCAAGAACGCACAAGAGGCACGGGAACGCGAGCGGGAACTTGTCAAGGAAATTCAAGACGGTGACATGGACGAAGACGATGCTGGCGGCGACTTTGACGGAATTTAGTGCAACGAAGCACGAGTAGAGCCAGTATCAGCGATGCATCCATTCCTCACCAACCATGTATACTGCAAGGACTTTTGGTCATGTGTTTCTATCGTTTTCTTACTTTTGCGTCAATTCGGGCCATTCGAAACTCCTCCACGGGTATCCTCTTCATTCCCCTTTCCATATTACATTTAGTTCCTTTTTTCTGCGAGTGTATGAAGAGGAGAGGAGGGATGGGATATGTATGTACAGTCCGCCAGCTCGGTCTGCTCTATTGTTTCCTTTGTATCAGCTTTCCATCTAAGCTAGACAAGACGTGTGCGATCAATTACAATTCTACTACAATGTCTTTGCGTAGGAAATGGAAGCAGGTGCTGACTACAAACATAGTAGTTGGCAGTTGATAGGCTACTAGGGACATGTCTCGGCTCATCCATTCTTCCGTCCGGCACGACTTCCCAAGTTATTTATATCCGTGACATCAATAATTGAACCTCTGGGGTCCTTCATACATACTGAGCTTGGCCCTAGTTCAGGGATATACATGATCTTGGAGTTGTTCTTGCTGCTACGATATTGAATGATGATCCAAGGGACTTACTGTATGCTTGACATAACCATCAAAGCTGTCCGCCCAATCTAGTTTTGATCCATTATCTTTGGGAGGTCATCTTTACTTGAATCGTGTGGCTGACGTTGAAAGTCTCGTCGAATATTTCGCGCAGGGACTCTTCAGTCTCATAGCTTAATCTCTGTGCGAGACCAACGTGTGATACCACCTCTCGTTTTTAGCAACTCGACATCGATGGCCACGAGTCCTCGAAGATTTGACTCTGCTCTAGGCTTGTATTGTGGCCGTCAATATCTGCCGAAGAGAAATCCAAGATTGCAGGATAGCCTGCTGCGGTGGAGCCCCTTTCACCATGCCTACTTTTACTATGGTCTTTCAAGGTCGGATCAGGCGTCAGAATGTCAGTCGCACCAAGGCTAAGCCCAATCTCCGGAACATTTCATATCGATCAGCTCACAGCGAGTGACACAGAATCGGGCCGTTGCGGTTGTGAGCCCCTGTTATTTGGTATCAAGATTACGACTGCTCTCCTTCATTCCACCAATGAGGCACACGAGGCACCAGCCCTAATACGCAGTCAAGAGTCTTTAATAGATTCTAGGAAGGATCTCGAACAGAGCAATCGAAGACTGCTTGACGCCTTGCCACCTACTGAATGCGTTCAAACGGATACAAAAACGAAAGAAAGAGAAGAAGGCAATCTCCGTCAACGAGAGAAATTGAGCAATATATGGCTCTGATGAAGTAATTCATGCCTCAAATGCTACCTCATGGTTGCCAATTTGCGCCATCGTGATACGATATCTAGCACTGCCATGGAGACTGGGAGAATTTGCAACATTATATGCCTCAATCACAGACTCTTCACCCTATTAACAAAGAAGCCAGCCTTTGTATGGAAGCAATACTCGACGCCCAGGCGGTGCCATACTGGGGCACCGCCGTCCCAACACATCAACGGCCTTTGTTTGCCCAAGATTTTCAGTGAAAGTGGCTTGATCACGCGAGACTGCCAAATCGAGCACCTCCGCCAGGGCCTCTGGATATAAAAGCAGCCTTCTTCACCCTCTGACCTTCTTTCCTTTTCTCTTCTCTCTTCATCACTCCAGTCTTCTTCCTCCTCCTCATCTTCTTCATCTTGAAGTTTGACTTCTCCAGGGTCCTTGTCCATGGCCCTTGTCGGTCCTGGATCACCTTGCATAGCTATATCATACTATATCATCTGGCATGCGCGCAGCTTTTTGGTCTAGTTGGGTCCAACCTTACTCTCTTGGATATTCATATCATGTAAGTTCTGTCTCTTGCCGTCCTTGAAGTTCTCAGAATGACATGACTGACAATGAACAGATCCTTTGACCAGACACGTTCTGTTAAAGAAACCCTCAACAACACAGGTGTTGATTTGGTATGCTCGCGTCCTCCCGATCTATATTGAAATGATGCTAACAACCTTTGTCTATCAGCTTGTAATGACTTCGCTTCGACTCTCGTTTTAATAAAACCGAATTACTTCACGTGGTTGACGAACATTGCGTGTAGAAGGCATCACTGAAAACCTTCGCCGACTAGTCTTTGAGAATCTATCGAACTGACTTCGAAAAGCTCGCCAAACCCGATCCATGGCGAGCCGTGAGAACTCCGTATAGACTACTACCATCCACCACGCGGTGGATGTGTCGAGTGAAAACGGCTGGGTGTAAGAACACAAGCACTGAGGATGAGAAAGACCAGAAGATATTCCAGCCAATCAAGTACGAGCATTGGAATGTTCTTAAAGCCAACCTATCCGATCAAGACCTCCTTACATTGTTGCTCGACAAGTCCGCAAAGCGGCCCCAGAAAATCGCAAACTACCTCGCACACTTCAAGTCTAGTCAGCACTCTACCGGTCCATCAATCACCGCTACAGCACCACTGGCCACTGCCACAACTTACACGGAAGCCCTTACATCCACACACTGCACGATCATTGAGCATACCAGTCCACACAACGATTTGTGGGTTGAAGACAAGCAGAACAAAAACATCCATCATTACAAGCTGGTCCGCTCCTTCGACGAAGCTTTCCACGACAACGCAGGAAGGGAAGAAGCCCAGACGCGGTCCTCCGGTGTGCGATCCTAAGTACATTGACAACAAGTTGACATACCGCAAGTTGCGCCGCTATCAAGTCGCAACCTCTCGCCTTAACGCAATGAACACAATCACCGACAATGGAAAAGAACAAGAAATCTTCCAGCCCATTAAGCACGAACATTGGAATGTTCTGAAGGGAAATCTATCCAATAAGGATCTCCTTGCATTATTACTTGACAAGTCTGCAAAGAGGCCCAAGAAAATTGCAGACTACATCGCGCGGTTTAAGTCCAGTCCCAGTCAGCTCCAGTCTACCAGTCTATCGATCACCCCTGCAGCATCACCAGCCATGGCCACAACCTATGCAGAAGCTCTTAGATCCACACTCTGTACGGTCATATAGCGTAGCGGGGTCATTGACTTTCATGCCGTACATAATTTCGTGAGGGGATTTTTTGGACGGATTCGTGGGTGAGCTGTTGAGCAGGTGTTGTAGAAAAGGTATTGCGTTTGGCCATTGCGTAGGGGTGTCTAGTCCGGCTATGAGGTATCGAAGTGCGATCTCGACTGACTGGTTAGTGCGCTCTGACTGTCCATCCGTCTGTTGAGCATATGCTGAGATCGATCTGAAATTAACACATCCTGCAATTGCGATGCGGCCGTGAATGGCGACCAAATGTGTGGGATCGTGTTTATCAACGTTCCCAACTACCGCCGTCATTTGCGTGTTAAGCACCCAGGAGTTGGTACGTATCAGTTCTCTGTTTACGGATCGCCTGGACGCGCTCGTCAACGTGGAGATTCCTCTGTTTCTGTTGCCAGCGTAGCGCTAGTGGGATTTGGGCGGTGTAGATCATCGTCCATAGCTGTCGGTTTCTATATTCAATCGATCGGCATTCCACGAGGAGACGTCTTTGTGTGCCAAACTGCATGGTCCTGATAGCGTTCTGCCCATTGATCATGGGGGCCACCTCATCACCCACGATGCCCACCCCGAGTGCACGAATTCACTTTAGATCGGTATCATCGAACCTGTCGATCATTGGAGGGACGCCAAGCGCGAACGGAAATCCTGCGGTAATGAAACAGCGGAATTATAGCTTGATGAAATAGAACGCCTGGCCATACCTCAAGGTGTTTCCATCCTTGTCGACTAGAGTTCCAGTGCGTATGCCACACATCGTTGTCCTTTGATTATACCATCCAAGGCTGACGCCTGAAGCTCCTGGGAATCTCCCTATCTAACGAACCATGATGTTTTTTAGACGGCTAGCGTCTACGTCCCATCTCGTTGCTAGTGGCGCTGTTGTTGCGGGGGGTCGTGGAATCGGTGGTCGTGGCCCTCCAACGTTCAGGGTGAGTCTTTGAGGTTGTGCGGGCGCAGGGATCTCCTCTATCGCGGTGGTACTATAAGTCTCGATCACCCCGTCCGCGGTCGGTTCGTCCATGCTCATTCCATCCATCTCGTCCAGGAGCTGGTACGTACCCTTTTCAAAACATTTTGGAACGTTTGCTGACTGGGATTGAAGTCAATCCTCGCACGTCGCTCGCTGGGTCAAATCTTCTAAATCGTGGTCCTCAACCTAAGGCACCTTAACTTGGCCGATGGCATGGAGATCAGAAGTACTTGCTCCAACTATGGCAATGTCTAGGACTAGGTCGCCTCAATGCGTGGCTTCGGACGGACATCTTTTCCACCCCACAACGTCCCCCGCTCGTTCCGAATCGAATTCGGCTCCTGCCTCCGACTCCGAGCCTGAATCGTCTGTCGAATCGCCCAAGGAATCGGGCCTGAAGACTCGACTATTTGAAGGGTTATCTGATCTCACACTAGAATGACCGGTAACGCGGTGGCGGGTTTAATAAGGTGAACGACTGCATCAGCACCGACATCTCTAATAGCATCAAGGAGCTGTTATATGCCCGACCCAACAACATGCAGGGGTGGCCCCGAGACCGCTGGACGGCCGCGTATGTCAAGCAGATCCTTGAACGGGACCATAATCACCACCTGTCCCTATTCAGGGGCGCTCGCCAGTTCCACGACCTTAAAAAACGGGCTATCATCTTCAAGATCCTCCAACAGGCGACCCAGGATTCGGCCACCCAGCGGCATAAACGTCTTTTCCAGCATCTAGACCTCTCCAACAAACAGCAACAGGAGATTAAGGCGCTGTGCAAACAGTACCCAGCCCAGGGCACAGACACCAGTTCTCAAATATAATCACCCCAAGCTTCCCCTTCCCCAACTCTAGAGACCTCTAACACCCACCACGTCCAAACATACAGTCTTGAACTAACCTCCAATCATGTAGGCAACACCATCTCAGCATGCCGGCGACGCTCTAAATCAATAACAGATATACCTGGTCCCCCTTCCGCTTCAACCACACGGTCACTGGTGATCTCTCATACTAACCTCCATCCATCAGAGTGAACCCACTGCCATCCACGATGGCTCGGCGACAATCAATGTCGACGATGAGTCCTCAAATCACGGGTCTGATGGCAGCGACTTTCTCCTGGCGAAAGAGGGCTTCTTTTGAGATTGATACGTACGTTCGTCAACAACAATTTCGACACGTTTCTTGATGGGTCCTGTATCTTGTTCAGTATGCATCCAAACGCGGGTTTTTGCAGACTCACTGTAGTGGTACCCAAAGGCAGAGGGGTTGGCAGCGTTGGCTACCTCGTCATTGTCAAAATCGCGAGCTTGTAAATGCGCCATGTTGGAATTGATTTGAGGAACTCCTCAGCATATGCTCGTAGCAATTTGAAAATGGGCTTTAGGTAAGTAGACTACTCAAGTCCATACTTCAGAGAACGTCAACACTGATGCAGAAACAGAGCCTGGATTTGGAATATTTTTGACATCAAGTCACACTGTCCAACATTCCGAGATCACACAAAAGCTCGACTTCGCAGTCAAGATCGAGCACGTTAATACCGGCATGCCAGGATGGAGTGCGCCTTCATACAATGGAAGCAACATCACCATGACTAGTGCTATCGAACAACTCCGACATGGAGTCCATATGGACTTCTACCATTGTCGTTATGGATTCTTTACGACATAGCGTCGTTATTCCAGACAGCGATTCTTCACCTGGTAAGCAAAGCTGTGAATGATGCTTGAACATGACCGCTAACTCTGTACAACAAGAATTCAGGGAACCTCCGAACTTCAATGAAACCCGGTCAATAGCAGCATCATCAACTTCTCGGGGGCTCTGGAATTCGTTCTTCGATCAATCGATTACATATGGAGGTATTCAAGAGCGACATCCCAGTCACCTGCTACTATGATGGGAGAGTGGAACAATCACACGGTTCCTTCTTCTAATCACTTCAGTGATCTGGATGAAGCAGCAGTCAAACTAGTTTAAGGTGCTCACTTGGAAGACGCTGTCTCAACGCTGCAAATTCAACGCTTGGCCAATACCAGTCATCAAATTCTGCTTTTCAAGATCCCTTGGTCGAAGATGCTCTTTGGTGCAATCACGTTTGCGAAACTTCGCAACGGTCTTATCTACTGACAGACTTATATGACCACTAATTTACCACCCACTAACGGGGCTCCGTTTTTGGTCGTATGGTAAAGACGTGGATTTCACATCTACTATTACGTCAAACAGCGAAGCTACTCTTTGAGGCAGCCACCACTCAATCTTCTCATCTTCTGCTCAAAAGCTGCATCGAAAAGATTCACAGTATGTATTCGGTACGCTGTCTGCTATTGCGAGCAAAAGCTAACAATGTCTACAGAAAATGCTTAACATCCGCTCGCTCCAAGTATCCAAATCGTCCCAACACGATCACTGTACGTTACTATACCTGCTGTTGCATCAATTGCCGAATACATTTTACTGAAAGAAGCGATTTCAGATGAGCACTCCGACGTCCCCCGTTGCTCCTGGGCAGCCTTTGAGCATATCATACCTGAAGGTCTTCGGGAGAGCAAAGTAACCATTGCCGATTCGACTCGTTGCAAGCTTTTACATCATCAACGAGTCGACAAAACAGAAGTTCGTATCTAACGCGGTTGCTCTCCCGGACAACTTTCGTCTTAACGTGCAACATGGCTTGGGACCACAAAGGAGGGCGGCATTCATCCGTGACTTTGCAAGGCCCATGACCGTTGAGCCAGAAAGATCAAGACGTATGTGCATAAGCCAAACGTTGCGCTCGCACATATAAACCACACCAAGTCGAGAACAAAGCGATACTGAGGTTTCACAGAGCCTTTACAGCCAGATACCTTTGGCTTCCCCGTGAAGCATGACTTGGTGCTACTCATGTCATCTACAACCGATGAGCTTGATCTTGATATATCACTACAGAGTTACCGTCATATGCTTAGCCACTTATACCTACTCATCGACCGGATGCCTATTCCCGATGGACTCTAGCTCAACTAGGTATCTATTAGCTAGTTAGTGCAGCGGCTTACCGCTCGATCTTAGAGCAATCATCATCATATTCAACCAAGAACTTGCTCCTCCGTACGCAGCTATCAATTTGATCTCGAGGGTCTGAATGCCAACGCCTTACTTTTGACGTCGATACACAAGTTGGAACCGAGGGTCGTGCAGAGGCTCTGACTTAACGGGTTGATGCGTCACGACATCATGAAAAAACAGCTTTTGCTCACCACATGCGTCATCTGATGAGAATGAAGGTCGATTCTTGAATTCGTCCGTAGGTAGTTTAGGTCCGACTTGGGTGCGAGGTCGTAGCCAGTGGAATTCCAACTCCATTTTGCGTCCATCAGCAGTAAAGCTGATGTGTTTCAAGGCACACAAGGATGCGTCCCATGCCCTATGAGCTAAAATGATCATTGCCATCACATTGACTAGAACCTTGATGCCGTCAAGAGTGCCGAGAACTTCTTTCCACTGGTTCACTCTCTCTTCTGACCAAAAGAGAGAAAGTCCATCCCAGAACGACGGATTGTATTCCTTCCCGAGAGTCAGGGCAGATGTGACAATTGTCAATAACAGCCTCGTTGAACATATTAGTTAATGACTAGATATGTAGGTTGTTATGTCAGAGTGCTCTGCATTTTCATATGTATTCAGACTACTACCTACATATGTAGGCATCAATGATCAACCGGTGAAGCGAAAAGGTGACTCTTAAATTTCACCAGGAAGCCATTCATAATATAATTGCCAGACTTTCAGACATGGGATTGCCGGCCTTGGTTTGAAAGGCCGGATGTATTCTTGGGAATGATGATAACATATCGCATTGGTGGTGTTTCCCCAGAGAGAAATGGTATATTGTTCTGTTCGTCCATCACAGTTCATGCTGCTCATCGAATCACCAACGAGTGCTTTGGAGACAGCGGTGACGTTTTTGACCATCTGACACAGAGCCACGCTGCTCATTGGCGTGCTCTTCAGCAAAAGAAGTCTATCGTTACTCACAGACGCTGGTGTGACCTGCAGCTTGTAGTCCAACAGAAGTCGATAGACGATATCTCAGTCGTAGAGCGAGTAGGGTGAAGCGGTTGAGAGAGCCGGGATGAATCGGGGAGCGGGCCGCTCGGGGTCTGTGCCTTCCCATTGGACGATCTGGTTGGACAAAATTGAGAGGCTTCCTTTCAACTTCCAAGAAACACAGAGCTCTGCCAACATCTCCAACTTCCTCTCTCTCGACTTCGTTCAGCCGGTGTTGTTCTGTTCTTTCCTTCTTGTCTGTCTTGCGTTGTTTGGGTTTCTAATCCTCGTTGTTCTATTTATTCCCTCTAAAACTCCCCGCCATGAGATCTCGAGCTGTGCGCGCCTCTTCCGGCCTGCTACTAACCCGGCAAGCTACACCAACCTCAATATGCTCCCAATGCCTTCGCGATGAGCTCCTCCTCACCATTTCCCCCATCATTCACTCCAGAAAATACCATCCCTCACGCCGACGAGAGGTATCGCCCATCGGCGCCGCCGTCTCCGCCGCCCAGAACCTTTTCACCAAGGGCTTCCCAAAACCTCCGCCGGGCGTCTCGGTCGACCCATTACGTATCGTCGGGAAGGAATTGAAGTTTTTGACCAAAAACATCCGCAAGCTTTTGGGGTCAGGTCACCCGATGCTCGATAAAGTCGCGAAATATTATACCTGGAGTGAAGGGAAACATGTGCGTCCGTTACTCGTCCTGCTCATGTCGCAAGCTATCGCTCTCGCTCCTCGCAATCCGCACACACACTCTTCTTCAATTTCGTCACAACAGCAGTCCTATATCAGCGAACCCATTAGTTCGCCGCTTGTCCTTTCGGATGCGAACCCGGATACAAGTCCTCTGACAGCTCCCGCTGGGGAATTGGAAGGTATCTTTGGCGAAGATCCGAATATCTTACCTGCTCAGCGCCGACTGGCTGAGATTACGGAATTGATCCATACCGCTTCTTTGCTGCATGATGATGTGATTGACAATGCGGTGACGAGGCGGTCCTCCAGCTCGGCAAATACACAATTCGGAAACAAGATGGCCGTCTTGGCCGGAGATTTTTTACTCGGTCGTGCTTCTGTTGCTTTGGCGCGTCTACGGAATCCAGAGGTAATTGAGCTTTTGGCGACGGTTATTGCGAACTTGGTTGAAGGAGAGTTTATGCAGTTGAAAAACACCGCCTCAGACGAGAGATCTCCCGTCTTTACCGACGACACCATTACTTACTACCTGCAAAAGACTTACCTCAAAACGGCCAGCCTGATTAGCAAATCTTGCCGTGCTACAGCGTTACTTGGAAACAGCACTCCGGATATCGTCGAAGCCGCCTACTCGTATGGTCGCAATCTGGGACTCGCTTTCCAGCTGGTGGACGATATGCTGGATTATACCGTCAATTCAGTGGAGTTTGGAAAGCCTGCCGGTGCCGATCTCGAACTCGGTCTCGCTACTGCTCCGTTGCTTTTTGCGTGGAAGAGTAATCCTGAATTGGGAGCTTTGGTTGGACGGAAATTTGAGCAACCGGGTGATGTAGAAAGGGTGAGACTACCCAGATTATCCACTGAATGCAACTGACTTGATATCCAGGCCCGCGAACTGGTTGCCAGAAGCGACGGCATTGAGCAAACCCGCGCTCTCGCCCAGGAATACGCCGACAAAGCCGCCGCTGCACTCGACATTCTTCCGGACAGCGAAGCCAAGAACGGACTACTCGACATGTGCGAAAAGACGATGAAGAGACGCAAGTAATTACCATTCATCCGAGCGATTCCCACCGCGATCAGACTCTGCATCGACACAAGAACAACGACTCTACGACCAATAGAGCGACACGACCTTCTCTCCTCAACAGCAAAACTAGAAAGCATGATTTCGTTTCTCGAGCATTGCATGATAGAAGTGATTTCAGCTTCTTCACGGGTACACAGGATGCATTTCCGCCGAAAGATGTGTGTTCTTCTCGCACTGGGATTAGAGGTTGATTTATAATTGTACTGTATAGATTAGACAAATGGGAGGGCTTTAGATTTATTTCATCCCTGAAAGACATTACAAATTTCCCTTGATGGTCTAGAAACAGTCTCATTCTCAGCTTTTGGTATCATTGCTAACAAACATCAATCATCAAACAGCCGCCAGATTGGTATATCTCGTCTCGTCAACATCCGTGGTAAATTCAGTGTACACGTCAGGTCGACTACCGTAAGTAGGTCTATACAAATTTGAGGCTGCGGGGAATGAACAAAACCAACCAACCCAATCACACCATAGAGAAAAGGAAAGAGGGATCAAGAGGAAGAAGAAGAAGAAGAAGAAAATCTACAACTCCCCACCACCGGTAATAATCTCCCACGCTTCTTTGTATTTCTCCGCCGTCTTCAGCGCAACTTCCTCCGTCATCTTGACCCCTTCCTTCCCCTTGAGACCTTGCGCCGTCAACCAGTCACGGAGATACTGCTTGTCAAAGCTCTCCTGCGCCTGGCCCACGACGTACCGATCCTTGGGCCAGAAACGCGAAGAGTCTGGAGTGAGAACCTCGTCGACGAGCACGATTTCGTCGGTTTCGGTGTCGAGGCCGAACTCGAATTTTGTGTCTGCGATGATCAGCCCGCGCGCATAGGCGTAGGCGTGCGCGGTTTTGTAGAGTTGCAGCGCGAGGGAGGCGATTTTGGGGGCGTAGGAGGCGCCGACGATTTCGGCTGCTGTGGTAAAGTTGTCAGTCTGGAGGAACTTCTCTTTCTAGATATGAGGACCGGAAGGGGACATACCTTGATCAGGGTGAATGTTCTCGTCGTGAGCACCCAATTCCGCCTTCGTGCTAGGCGTGTAAATAGGTCCATCAGGGAACGCCTCGCTCTCCTTCAGGCCAGGCGCAATCTTGATACCGTGCACCGTACCCGACTTTTGGTATTCCTTCCACGCTGATCCAGTAATGTATCCGCGCACAATAGCCTCGATCTTGAAAATCTCGTACTTGCGTACTTGCATGCTTCGGTTCTGCAAGACTGCGCGCTGGGATTCGGGGATTTGAGGAGGGAGGTCGAGAGTGATAAAATGGGTGCGGAGGTTAGGAATGGCTTCTTGGAGGATTTGGAACCATGCTTTTGTGCAGAGAGTTAGGAGTTTGCCTTTATTTGGGATGCCCTACATAGTCACACAATGAGCATTGGAAGTCTGTTTTGGGTAGGTAGACATACATTCTCCATAATCACGTCGTATGCGGAGATGCGATCAGTTGCGACAAAGAGCAGTGTCTTGTCATCAATTGCGTACAGATCACGCACTTTTCCGCGTGCAATTAGGGGCAGGGCGCCCTGCAGGTCAGTCTGAGTGAGTGCTTCAGCCATTGTGTCTGGATATATGAAGCTGTATGCTTTTTTGACTGTCAGTTCATAGGAATGAATCTTTTTTGTTTTTTGGCGGGGAGAGAATTGACTCTTATCGCTGGATAATTGGTGGGGCTGTGTTGGTGCCTCAAAACTCAGGCTGCAAGGCGCGTTGCTCTTGCCGTTTTTTTTGGACTGCGCGCGTTGATGGACAAGTGAACAGAACATATACAAGACAGCTGGGAGAGGACTGAATGATGAGAAATAAATGTCAAGATTTGGCGTGAACACCCACAATTTGAACAGTGAAGATACCTAAGTACAGAGATATTGCGCCCTTCTCCGCACTGACAGTCACTGTTATGCTCCAAGACTGCTATTTCAACAAAGAAAGACGGTGCCTACAACAATCTCGGATTCTAGTCAATCAATGAGCAAAGCATGAAAAATCCACAATGAGTCGCTATCTCACACCATCGAAGGTCACACTACTATGTCTGGTGTCGCTGTACGTCGAGGGCATAGTCCCCAACACATCAGCCGTTCCTGTCCTGTCCTTTCTGATATCTCACATTCTACCTCTGCGACCCGGAGACTCATTGAAAGCTCCACGCGCATTTACTCGCGACAAAAAACATGCCGTTTCTCTCGATGAGCTCGAAGAAGTCTTGTCGCTTCACACCTCTTCCATCCCCGGCCGTTCCGTCTGGGATCTACTGCTGCGCAAAATGTGGTCTCTAGACTGCTGCGACGCCTTGGAGACATTCTTCGCCGACATCCATCAAATCGTCGAGAAATCTCGCGAAGAGCAGATCGCCGACAGAGACAATGGCGTTGAACCCGTCAGTGATCGTATGCTGCTCTCTCGGTCCTCGCCGCTAGGCGCGTTTGTGCGCAGAGCACAATTGGAATTTACACGACTTCAGTTTCATGATTCGGTCAAGTTGTGGCGCGGGTTTGTCAAGTATCGTATGCCGACGTATCGTGCTTGGGCGAGACGGCATCCTTCCGGTGGTGAGTCGGCTGTTGATGTCAATCTGGCGGAATTGGGGCTGGACTCTGATAGTCCGATCGGGCAAGTGGTGTATCGCAATATTGATAACGATTCGGACGATGAGGCGGGCGTCAGCACGAAAGACGTTGAGCAATTGTTGAGTTTTCAGGTTGAGGAACTGCAAAGAATCGGCGGGCGTGTTCCGGATGAAGTGAGAGATCAGCTTGAATATATTATTTCGGCCGGAGTGACTGTGCCTAGTATGTCGCACTACATTCGGTTTCTGGATGCGTGGAAAGCAGGCGATTATCCGTCATCGTTTGATAATCTGCATCGATACTTTGATTATACGGTACACAGCAGAGATCGGAGTTTCTATCAGTATGCGCTGCTGAATTTGGCGATTCTGCATGCAGACTTTGGCTCGTATACGGAAGCTGTGTCCGCTATGCAGGAAGCTATATCCATTGCGCGAGAGTCGCATGATATGAACTGTCTCAATTTTTGCATGAGCTGGTTGTATCACTTTGGCAAGGCGTTTCCGGAGGAAATGAAGGATGTGCAGAATACGGGCATGCTGGGTAGTGAGAAAGAGGGTCTTGCGTTTTTGAAATCAAAGGCCAAGGAGACGGAGTCGTGGGGATTGCTTAGTACGATGCATTTGAGCGAAGCAAAGCTCGACCTGCAGAATGTGAGTATCAATTCATAAGTACCTTTCCGAGACACAGCTAACAGTCGAAAAGGGCGAGAGTCTCGCATCCGTATTTGAAAATGTCGTCAAGTCGTTCTACTTGAATGTGACCAGAAATCTGAGAACGACAATGGGTCCGCAACTTCTACTGGAGTCGTCGCTGTTTACTCGCATAGGTAAGGAAAACTTTCAACTGTGAATGATATCTGCTGATGGTCTAGGTATAACACATCTTGCTTTATTGCATTGCGACGTTTTTCGTGAATGTTATACCAAGGGGTCACCTCTTGAAGACAAACTCAAGATTGCCTATCGGAGCAGTCAATTGGTGAGAGGAATTTCTCTCGATATCAAATGCATGCTAATCAGATAGATATCCCATGGCGGTGGTTACAAACGAGCAGTGACTCGCCTCGATGATATAGGACAGACGGAATTACGGTCACTCAAAGCGAATCAATATTGGGCATTCTACTCTGGTGTTTTGAAACTACAGCGGCAGATTCACAGGTAAGAAGATATCATCCGTCGAACACAAATCTAATCAGAACTGACCCATGTTAGAGATGACGCCGTCGCCGTAGAACATCTCTTTGCCCAACTACAAGACATCGGACTCCACGACATCGACCTCGTCCTTCAGCTCTCATTCCTAGAAATCGAATATCGTCTCCGCAAAGGCCACCATTCACAGGCAATGGCAATAGTCGAAGGCATCGCGCAAACAATGCGTCAAGAAATTTTTGACGTCCTAGCCCAAATCCGATTACTGTGCTTCAAAGCTAGAATCCTCGAAAAAACAGGCCTGCCGCAACGAGGCTTTTCGCTTGCCATGAGAGCGGCCAGTATTGCACATCGATGCCGCGTCTTGCCGGGTTTGTGGGAAGCTATCGGTGTGTTGGCTACTGTGTTATTGAGTATGCGCCAATTCGAGGCCGCCGCAGAAATGATGGAGAGTATCATGCCTCAAGTCCTTGAGCTTGATGACCGCTATCTCACCGCGCGATCATACTCCATCCTGGTAGACGCAAACATGGGCTTGGCCGGGGAAGCCGCCTCGCCCGCCCCCCCGTTCACTCCTGACGACGACGACGGAGATGAAGAAGCCATCAATAAACTCCCCGACCCGCTCAAGAAAAAGGAATACATCACCCGAGCACTAGCGTACATCGACTGCTCATACGATGAATACGAAGCTATTGAGGATCTACTGGGACAGTGCGAGATGATGGCGAAGAAAGCGACGGTTATGCATTTGTCGGGCGACTTGGTGCTGGCGAATGATTATGCGGCGAGGTATCTGGATTTGAGGAGGGGCGCATTAGCTGAAAGGGAATAGATCACTCCCGATTTCGTTGTATTTTCAAATTACGAATGTGATAATGAATGAAAACTGTTGAGCGCTTGGGTGTTTTCTTTAGGGATATGGACCAGGCGGCCCACCACATCCTCATGCAAACCATCTGATAGATGGCCGGAAAGTCCTCAAAGCTTAATCCGTGCGTGTAGTCCTTCTTTGATTCTCACACATGTCATATTCAGCCTGAGACAGGGCATCTTTCAGGCCATGCAAGCAATCCAGCATAAATCAAAGAATTGCCCAATCCAGCATAAATCAAAGAATTGCCCAATCCATGCAACCAGTCTCACTGAGATACTCGTTATATCACCGCCAGCAGCGGTCTGGGTACTACTCTATCGGTACCGTTCGAAACTGCAATGACTTGCAGACGATACTCTTTGTTCAGTCTTCAAATATGGCCACCGTAATGATTCTTTGAGGAAGCGGCTGAGATGTTACGATTTGGCCCGCAGGGCAATGATATGACATATATCCAACAGTGCTGCCAAAAGAAAGAAGAAGAAATTGCTGGACGTACCTCAAAGAAATGAATTCCTTCTTTCTACATTACTCACTGCTCAATGACTAGGCAGGGCAAGCGGACGCCAAAAACGGAAGATACTCACCAGGCGCTCTCAGGTTGAAGAAGAAAGTCCATCTATAAAAGAAGCCCTTCCCTCTCCTCCTACATCTTCCTTTTCTTTCTCCAACCAGACCCCCTCTTTTCTCTCTTTGGGAGAGGGGGTCTGTGTTATATATACATATGTATATAACTCTCTCTGCCTCTCTGTCACTGCGACTTTTCCATTTTCGCCTCAAATCTGGACCGATATTGACGACCTCTTCAATTTCTACCGTTCTATTGTCTTTTCAGGCTATACCCCTCGTTTTCATTCTGTCACATCAGAATCAAAACAAACTGATTCCTCTACGGGAAATGCAGCGACGACATTGTCGAAGATGACGGTCGTTCGCTGGTATGTTTTTCGTCTGGGTTGCTCCCTCTCCCCTTCATATGTTTCTGGGGATGACGATGACACAATACGGCCCATGGGCGATGGCATATGTTGTGCGTGATGATTTTTGGTGGTCCGGGGTTTTTTTCAATTTGTTTGAATTCTTCCCTTTTTGCCTTGAGTGAATTGTGCTGATGAAATCTGAAGTATATCTACTTCCGCAGACGATGTCGACAACGCTCCTCCTATGCGGGACGTCTGGTTTGAGCAACATTGGACATTGGCTGGGTTCAGTTGAAACGACGGTTCCAGTGAACCCGATCGTGTTGATGTACGATGAAAAAAGACGTGCACCAACCCTACCACGCCAACATCATCTGAATCTTTCCAAATTCAAACGCCGGGTAACGGCTGTCGACCACATGAGCGACGCTGATATCGACACCATGTTTTACCAAGAGTCCAGAGTGAAGACATCTTCCATATGGCACTGAGGCAAATGGCATGTGCAAAAAGTTGTGTGGATAATGCAGAAGGTGCAGTCTACCTTTCGCCAGCTGGCAGATGGATGGAAACCAGATGCCGAGCTCATGAAAATGTTTCAGGGAAACAATCGGCAAGCTGCGGGATGAGTTATTGCTGCGTGCGAACGTCGTGGTCTGCACCGTTGCAGTCCCTTAGCGGGTTTAGTACCCATCAGTACTTCAATCCAACGATGATCTGGGTTGAAGAGGCTGCCAAGATCACACTTGATGCTTGCATATACGCTTTAGTGGCCGAACTATGAGCGATGATGGGCGATAGAAAGCAGATCAAGTCGCTGGTACTTACGAACCAACGCCAAAACTGTTTTGCATCGCAATTACGTCTGTCCGCGGATCATCGCTTGATCAATGCAGGGCATCCATCAAGATGTTTCAGGTTTCATGTCGCATACAAAGGTAAGGCGAAGTCATCTATCATGATAGTTTCGAGCTGACTTGGTATTGTGATTGTTGCAGCTCTCCTCCGTCGAGTTTTATATCTATTTGGGCTACTATTTGTGGATGCTCGTTCAACCGGCACTGTTCCCCTTGGATCATGACCCAGTACGGTCCATGGATCACTACACATGGAAGTCTACAATAGTTGTGTGTGGTGGTCTCAATGTTCCTTGGTATTTTCGAAGGTCCTCCTTTCATGTTGAGCGAGCGATGCTGACTAGACGTTTTAGATATACGGATTCTGAGGAGCCCTCCGACGGGCTGTTACCATGTGGACGTCTAGCTTGAGGACGGGTGTATTTGCCTAATTGTCATGCTTGCCTGGGTGCTCAGAAATACGATGATGATTCTGGAGCATGCACCATCTGTCCTCGCAAGTCGAGGCCACCTCTATCTGCTTCTGGACTCGGAGCTGGTCGTGAACCAGAGCGGCCAATACAATTCATGAGACACGGCGATTGTTTCAGTTGAGATTTTGAGTCTTTTATACTTTGGTATTGTTGTCATCTTCCTTGTTTCTTTGGAGTGATAAGTGCTGACTAGATTTTGAAGTTATACATATTTCACGGAATCGAAAGGTTGAATTGCGGCATTGACGGTTCTTCACCTCCTCGGGATCGCGTTGGGACGGGGGTCGTAATCGATCGCCGAACCTAAAAGAGATGTGAAAAGACTTTTGCGCAATAAGGGAGGCTGTTGAGATGACAGTAAAAAACAGGTTAGTGCCTCTGGTTATGTTCCTGGAAGTGAAGCTAACGTTATTACAGAACCAAGAACTCCAGCGCCAATCCTTGTGTTTCACAGAGTACATTTTACGCTGCATTTGAGCTTGAAAAAGAAGAAGCACGGACAATAGAGAAGGAATTAGACGGCCAGGCGCTCTTAATAGACAAGTTACTTGAGCGAAATGACGGAGAACTGCGAGCAAAGGACCTTGCTTTGCTAGAGATATATTCAAAGGGTTGGTGAATCAACAGGCGGTGGATCCGTAAGTGGACTGACGTGTGCCGATAATACCTGCTGATAAATGAAACTAGACTGATTGACGACTACTCTCCAATCTATCCGTCCACTCTGATGAGAAGTTGGACTTATCGACATCTCCAGCTCGACGATGGTGGGAAGGCACGGCTTCGAAGTTTATTGGATGAACGATGTTGGACACGTCACAAGATACATTCCCATCCATACGCTGCCATATGACAGCCTGAGCGAAGTCAAACCGCAAATACGCTCATTTCTCGCTCGCAGATTCAGCTTTTCTGTCAGAGACTTTCTTCACCACCTTGTGTCCACGCGCAGTAAGCGAACTGCCCTTTCACAGCGCCTGGAATGACGCGCATATGGCCCAGCACGAGAAATTGGGTCACTTGGACAAACTCGATGAAGTTCCCCAAATGAGACAGATGACAGCAGATGAGATAGCCGCGCAAAAGATTATGACTCCATGGAAAGCCTTGGGGACAGGATCATCGATTTGGGAGACGAACAAGCCGAGGTAATGGCGACACGATATTCCCTTTCAAAAGTTGGATCCCTAGCCGCCGTCGAATCGGCTACCTAAGACTGTACATCGGCTTCTCACAAGGGAAAACATCCCGTTTACTCTCATACGGCCATATCTGACATGCGAAGAGCCATGTTGCAGATCACACATAGACTGATGGAAAGACTCGTGGAAAATTTGGAAACTACCCCAGACTTTCGACGATACCGGGGTTCCATTCATTAACACATGAGTACGCTTGGAGGTACTCAAGAGCGACATTCCAATCATTGCCACAACTCCAGAAATCGAATCTCGTGAACAAAGGATGTCTGGGAGCTCTTTGTCCAGCAGATATCTGAAGGAATGAGCATCACAATCTTTCATCAAGTAAGAGTTCGTATTGAAGACCTGCAATGCGGCATTCACTGGCATCACAAAACACGAAGCTTTCGATTGAGACGAGTTCATCCCCATTGTTGGTTCGCAAATATCATTCAAGAATCTAGCAGGAAGGATTGCTGGAAACTCGACGATTCGACTGAAATATAAGATGTTTCCATATATAGACTTGACGCGCCTCGACCCTCGAAGACATGAGCGGGGTAAGAATCATCCTACAGATGTCCTGACGCCGATGAGCACCATTGCCATAAACTATTCGATACATCGGAGAAACCCAAGCTCATGCGGACACAGGGCACTATAAGGAGAATGATTTATTTCTTAGGCGTACAAGGCCTGTTACGCTAGTCTTCGCAGAGATAGCCAATGTTGAGGTGTCCTCCCCAAAGAAAAATGCTATCCTTCATCAGAGTAGTTCACCCTTATGATGTTCCTGGCCATTTTTCTCTGGACATCATATGAAAGAGGTGCAAAGGTCCCCCAAGAATTATCTCGACGTCAGACTCGTGTCTAAAAATGCCGGTGACAAACCAATCACCGTCATTGAGGGCAGCCGATTTAATAAGAAGCACCGCTATTCCGAATCCCAGCTTCAATGCCCTGGTCAAGAGCTATGTAAAGACTTAAGACGGAAGAATTACCCGGCCGTTTGGTATGTCGCTCTCTTGTCGATGAAGCAGTTCGAAATAACCAACACAAAATGCGGCGATAGTGACAAGGGAAAGAGCCCCTAACGAACGGCACAAGCACACTACGGAGTTCAATAAGCCTGGCAGTGGTGCCCGTGTACTTTTTCTGCAGTACGTGATCAGTGCAGAAGGTACCAACCTGCAGGGGGACTGCCACAACATGCACTTTTTTGACTACCCTTCTACACGTTCGACCGTGTATCAAGCCATGATGATAAGACGCGCATGCCGGGCTGGATCATTGTAAAAAAAAAAAGAAAAAGACGTTTCTCGCGGGTTTTCAGCGCCATCCAAGAATGGTGTCATTTGGTTGATCACGTTCAGGAGTTGCATCTATTCGCCAATCCCAACTGTACGACGTTTGGATCGAAAACGGTGATAACACTTCGAGTGGCATCTGGGTTGGTGAGGTATGGTTGACCGATATGCTAGCAGCGTTCTGAGGATTACAAAGAAGAGCAACGTGATGGGAAAATCCTCTACTTCTAGCGCTGGAACACACATGAAGTCGTTGCTTTACTGCTTGTTAGGCTGAAGGATCTTCAGAGCCTCAATTTGGGGTATGCATTCTGGTGAGCTCAATGGGCAGCGAAATTTTCTAGCAGAAGAGTACAAGACCAGATCAAAGATGTCAGAGATCGAACTCCTCCATCGGATCGCGAGACCTAAGACTCGCACCTCTTCCCGAAAACCTCTCATTACATTGTCGGATCCCTACGAGAAAAAAGACACTCTCATTGGGTGGACGCCGACTACGAAACTGGCGAGAAAAGCGAGACCAAGGCGGAAAAGACGCCCAACGTCGCAAGAAGATTCCGGCCAAAGCACAGGCGTGAGCCCACTGGTAGTGTTTCTCTAGAGCATTTCAGCAAAGTGAGCAGAGCGAGGTCCATGTCTTCTGCAAACTCGTGCCCCAGCGGCGGCAAAGCCTGGTATCCTGAGACAGCGTAAGCCAGGTTTGGGCCCAGGCCGACAACCTAGTGAAGCCCAACCTGGAGTTCAAGTTCAATGCATATCTAAGCCTCATTTTGAAGTGACTACCAGTCACCAAAGTTTGCTGCGAGCGAGATCTCTATCCAGCATCCTTCCCCGCTAATAACGTCGTTATTTGTGGATGTACTGCGCTTATATGTAAGTGTGGGCACTGTCTGTATCAACAGCAGTGATTTCGAGCGGTTTGCCTGGCAATCACCGGCTGCTACGTGAGAATCCCTCTATCTGGATCTATCTTGACTCGACACTAGCAATTCACAAATCGGATGTGTGTCGCGGCTAACTTATCTTTGAGGCAGGCCTGGTCGCTGAATACCTGACCTGACGATACGGTCACAGTTTTCTCGCTGCTAGAACTCACTACGTCCAGCTCGAAAAACCGTTGATCGACATAACTTACACACTTCCCTTACGACTATAACCCTCGGACAACTCGACCTTGCGTTCGCTCAGACGCGAGTTGTCCTTTTCACTAAGGCTCATTTCTCTTCCAGATTTCTCACCCAGTTGCGGAAGTGAGAGTCGTCTAATTATCCCGTGGAACTTATACCTCTCACTTCACCCTCTTTCTCCATCCATATCTTGTATCCTTTTACCTCAGTTTTGCTCACCTATATTATCACCCTCGGACAGCACCTACTACTTGGCTAGGGTTTGAAGCTACATCTATCTCTTCACCTATACCCCAGCCTGCCGACCGTGAAAACCCTATCGCAACTCACAACAAGTCGCACCACCGGAAAATTCTTCACCGCACTACCATATCCTACTGGCTGCGAGCGGTTGATCTAGGACTACATGGCAGAGCCTAGAACAAAGAGTTAGAAGGCATCTCTGTCATTCCTTCTCGGATTGTAAAGGACGTCCCAAGTACAAGCGCCCTGCTAGTAAGGGACGTAAGGAGAGTCCCTATACCGCTGAAAGGGTGCAGCATCAAGATATCGACTGGACCACATACAGCTGGGAGAAATGGCATAACATACATGTTGATAAGGCGCACATTTTCAAAGGCCCGAAAATTGTACTCGTCAAGTTTCTGGTGAATCAAGGGCGTCTACAAATATCACCTTACGTTTGGGGCATTATCGGAACTCCGATGTCTACTGGCCCAAGGGATCCTACTGGCTGCAGGCGGTTGACCTAGCAAATTCCAGTTTTCACTTGAGATCCTTTCTATCTGAGTCAATCTTCACTCGATACTAAAAAGTCACAAATGGAACGTGTGTAGATTCTGAGATCAGCGGCAGGGATTTCGATAGCAGAAGTGCGTGGGATAAGTACCTTGATCAATTGGCGAGGTCACGATCTCCGGAGGAGCTGGCCGAGGAAGTAAATAGTCTCATGCCCCATGTCCTTACAGCCTACAACAAAAGAAAGGAACTGCTGGAGGACGTTTCGGCTATATTCTATCAATTTGCTTTGCAACACTGCCCCTCTATCAACCCTACGCTCGATGGATACTACCATGTCGGGAAGGTCGGAAAGAAAGCTCTCAAAAAAAACCCTGGCCCTTAGGTTATGAGTCCCGGCCTAGATCATTGCCACAATTGAAAACGCCTGTTACAGTGGAAAGTGGAGAACGGTGTTCGACACGGCGCCCTAATTTTCTGGTGCTGCTTTCTGATCAGCAGTACATTCAGGTATACAATAATCTCTGGCAAAACAGAACTGTCCCGTTCCCAACTTGGTACATATCGGTCCTTCCTTACCATAGTTAACGATTCCTTCTAATAACGTTTAAGGCACCAATGGTCAGATTTGGAGAGTAAAGCGAGCCGGAAGGTTAAATCAATTGTTCAACACACTTTCCGAAAGACGCCCAAGGTTTGTCCGACGGCAAACGTCTCTAAACTGAACAGGTAGCGATTGGACATCTACAGATCGAGAGTGATATCAAAGAAAAGCCGACGATGACGAAATAGGAATAGGAGACAAAACATTCGAGATATTGATGAGAGACAGAAAGAAAGTGGGATACTTTTGGGTTAGCAACACCGTATATCTCGTTTGAACCAACAAATGCTGGTTGGTTTTTGAAGTATTCGGCATTCTTGGAGGTCTAGGGCACGTCTTTCAGAGAGATTAGATAAATCACGGTAGAAGTACAATAATTGTTGATAATATCAGTGAACGGGTATTCTTTCAGATCCAACGACGATGTAGTAATATCATATCCCATTGACTCATAAAACGGCTCCATGGAGGGCATTGTCTGTCTTTGACTCAATCTACGAACTAGGTCAGGAGGATTGACAAAGCCAATTGGATTTCTGCTAACTGTTGATAGTATTTGCATGTGGCAATAGCATTTCTAACCATAACGCCAGATCAATTCGATCCAGATAGCCTCTCTCTCAACCACGGAATCTCCTCCAACGAATACCGATAAGCCCTAAACAGCGCATTTGACTCCCCCGGAAAAATCTTCGCTGTAACCTCGTCTGGATAAGTTGTAAAATGCGGATTGACGTACTCCCAACAGATATACCCATCCATCGTAACCTCGAAAATGCGGCCGAAAGCACTTTCGCATATCAGCGTGTTGCCATTGGCGAGTCGCTGAGCGCTGCCCATAAACGGCGTGAAGAAGTAGACCATTTGTGAGCGATCCCGGTATTCCCAGACAATCTCTTTGGTTGTACGATCAACCTCAATTGCGCGGCTGTATGTGATGGACTCGCCGGTGCGAAAGGCGCCGTTGTCGAAGATGAGAATGTTTCCGTCCTCGAGTTCGGTGGCGTTATGTTGTTGAGCGAGGACTTCGGGACCGAGTTTCCATACGATGTCGCCTGTAGTTTTCTCGATTATGACCACGGCGGATACGGATCGCATTGAGGCAAGAATGTGTTTGCCATCACGCATGGGAAGAACGGAATTGATGAGTGGGTAGTGCTCGCGTGTATAATGTGGTTGGAGGGGGTACTCGTCCCGGGGGAGTCGCTCGGAGACTTTCCATTGCCAGACGAGATTCCCTTTGGAGTCGACCTCGTTGATAGTGTCCGCGTACGTAATACCGTCAATCTCGCTGCCGGGTACGCCTCCGACAACTTTTGCGGATTCTTCTGGAGATAATGCTTCGAGGCCTGTGTACAACATCCTGCCGTCCCCGAAGTGATATTGGTCATGGTGGCCAAGCGGATCCGTAAACTGGCGCACAACGTTTCCATTCGGATCAAGCTCACTCATGACCCCTCCGCCATATTTGTTGAAGAACGGGAATGGAAATGGTCCGCCATCCTTGGTAGTGTGCTTTGGAGCTGGTCGGAGAGTGTTGACGGCAAGATTGCCATTTGGAAGGATTCGCGCGTGTCGACCGATTCTGCCAGGTAGTTTCCAAGAGTGAACTTGATTGCCGTCAATGTCAACCAGATGCGCGACATCCCCAGTCAAAGGGCAGAAGAGAGTGTAGCCTCCAAATGATTTGTTCTTGTCGACGCCGATCAGGCCAATGCCTCTTCTTTTGAGTGTATTTTGCTCCATGTCAACGGAAATGGCTTCTTGTGTAAGAAAGATATCTAGAGACTGCGATGAGCAGCTGAGTAACACCAATATTGATGTACTTAACCTCAAGATTTCTTATCACCCCTGCCTTTTTACAATAAACACAAAAAGTGATGTTATCACCACCTCCGATGGCTCCCCGCAGGTAACCCGCAGGCAAGCCGACGGCATGCCGTAGGCTGATAACGACATGCCCCGGACAGCCTATCTCCAACCTCGTGGCTGATAGGTGAATAACCTCATCACGTCTTTATCGGCGCAATGATAACATCAGAATGTCCGCAGATGGCTTCGTTTGATGGATTGTCTAGGAGGAGGATTACATATATAGGTCGACGATATCGCGGATTCAATGATGGCGATGCTCACCGATAATACGACTTGCGACATTCCATGTCCCTCGTCTCTCTGAGCAGAACCGTATTTTGGATAAAATGGAGTCATCAAAACAAGATTTCAAACACGAAACAGAAAACATCATCGACAATGAATTTATCACCGTCCCTGGCTACGATTCGAGCATCAACCCCCAACGCAGCGAAGAGCGAAAAGCTCTCCTCAAAGTAGACCTCTATCTCCTACCCTTCATCGTCCTCTGTTTCTGCTTTCTCCAATTTGACCGCACAAACATCAGCAATGCCCTAACCGATACTTTTGCCGCGGACTTGCACGTCGGAAACTCAAACATCAACCTCGCCCAAACCCTCTTCACAGTTGGCTTCGTCATTACCGAACTCCCCTTCAACATGATAAGTCGCTACATCGGCGCTGAGAGGTTCTTACCCGTCACTATGTTTCTCTGGGGCATTGCGACCTGGTCTCAGATTTTTGTCAAGAATGCCTCGGGCTTGTATGCGATTCGATTCTTTATCGGCGCTCTAGAAGGTGGATACATCCCTAGTTTTGCGCTGTACCTTTCAAAGTTCTATACACATCGGGAACTGGCATTGAGGTATGCGATATTTTGGGCGTCCAACAGTTTTGCGGGGATTTTGGGGGGACCGCTTGCGATTGGATTGTTGTCGCTGAAAGGGCGAGGGGGCTTACATGGGTGGCAGTGGTTGTTTCTCATCGGTATGTTGAATGCACACTCTTGACGGTATATTTTCTGATTGTTGCGCGGTAGAGGGCAGCTTGACATGTTTCCTGGGCGTGGTTATGTACTTCTATCTCCCGCACAACACAGCAACCCCCAAACACTTTTTCGGCAAGTCATACAACGTCTTCACGCCTCGAGAGTCGAGTATCTTAATCACTCGCGTTATCAAAGACGACCCAACAAAGGGCCTTCGATACGGGAAACCTGTGCTTCCCGAACACATTATCGACACCTTCACGGACTGGAGACTATACGGTCACCTGGTGGCTGCATTTTTGTCCATGGTGATGATTTCGCCCATGAATACATATGCGCCTTCTATCATCAAAAGTCTTGGGTTTACTAGTTTACAAGCGAACGGTCTGAATTCTGTGGGTAGCGCGTGTGCCTTGATATTTTCTGTCTCGTTGGCGTTCAGCAGTGACAAGCTCGGCGAACGTGGCGTTCACATCGCCATCGGCTATCTATGGGGCGCCGCGGGACTGTTGTGGTTGGCCCTTGCAGCTAACGGAATAGATAAATGGGTTCTCTATGGTATGTAAAAATCGTCTGTGTCGAGTCTCCTTGCATCTTGAATCTAATTCAGATGCGTTCTATAGGAGGCGTAGTATGGACCCAAATGGGCATGGGATCTGCACAAGCCATCAATGCCGCATGGCTCACTGCAAAGATGGAAGACCACAAACGACCCGTAGCTCTGGCTGCGTATGTTATGAGTCTGCAGCTCGCCAATTTCCCAGGCAATCAGCTATTTCGATCACAAGGTACGTCTACCATATCGAGTCAGGATTAGATTAAGCATATGTTGACTGTGTTATAGATGCCCCACGTTACCGCCATGGCCTGATCATTGCTGCCTCGTGCGCTGTCGCTGCTGCGGTTGTGATTCTAGTGTGGAAAGTGTTGTATCGACTGTTTGATGGGAAGGATCAAGGCGTTAAGGTTCGTGACAGGATTATATTACAGCCATCCCGGATATGGTGAGCGCAGCGCATATATCTACTCATCTGCTCTTATTGGTGTGTTTGGAAAGAAAAAGCTACCGGTTCAGCTAGTGTGGAGTGTGGAGGCTAGACAAGAACGCACGGAAAAGGGGTCGCTTCTGTGGATTCGGAATAGTAACGGGTTTTAGAAGCCGCCGTCAAAATCCGTAAAGGACGGGTTTTGATCAAAATCATCCTAATCTAAGACGGGTTTTGGAAACATCGTAACCCGTGATGGGAAAAAGATGTATGCGCAGATCAGGCCATTTTTCTTTATAATGCTCAACATATCTTTCTGCTTTATCGCATGAATGCATCTTCTTTTATCACTTTCAGCTATCATCTCGAACAAAGAGACTGAGAGAAGAGAAAATGGTCTTCAAAATACTCATAAGTGGCGCTGGCATTGCTGGCCCTTCTCTCGCTTACTTTCTGTCGCTCGCTAGAGCCGGCCACCAAATAACTATTATCGAACGCTTTCCCGCTATCCGCAAAACAGGTGCTCAAGTCGATCTCCGCGCGCAAGGAATCGAAGTCGTTAAACGCAGTGGGCTCCTGGATGTCATCTGCTCAAAGCTCGTCCCCGAGGAAGGTGTTTCATTTGTTAACTCGAAGGGAGTCGTACAGGGGTCAATTCTGGCGAATAAATCCGGACAGGGCGCGCAGAGCTTGACGTCTGAGTACGAGATCATGAGGGGGGAGCTAGTGGGTATATTGTATGATGCCACGAGAGGGTTGGATGGAGTGAAGTACATCTTCGGAAAGGAGATTGAGAGCTTTACGGAAGAAGATGATGCTATAGAAGGAAAAGGGAAGGTGGCCGTGGTCTTTTCAGACGGATCAATGGATACATTTGACCTTCTCGTCGATGCAGGGGGGCAAGGGTCCAGGATCCGAAGCTCCATCCTACCTCCTAATGCAACAGACCCGTATCGACGAGTCGGATTACATGTTGCATATTTCTTCATCCCAAGAATCGCAAGTGATGATAATCTGCGAAGAGTCTACAACTGTTCTGGCGGACGGATGATTTTCAGAAGAAGCCATAATGCCACAGAGACACAGGTTTATTTCTTCCTACGAAGCGACGATCCTAGGCTATCGAGTATCTCTAAAGCAGATATTGAGACGCAGAAAGCATTTTGGGCGGATCGCTTCCGCGATGCCGGATGGGAAACGGCCAGGTTTCTTGAAGGGCTCAAGACGACAGAAGATTTCTACTGTCATGAAGTTATCCAAGTAAAAATGGATTCATGGTCGTCGAATGGCGGCCGCTTTGTGCTGCTGGGTGATGCGGCATATTGCCCGTGTCCGTTAACAGGGATGGGCACGACGGGTGCCTTTGTAGGTGCGTACGTTCTTGCTGGGGAGATTCTTCGGCATCCGAATGATGCAACGATGGCAGTCAGAAATTATGAGAAAACACTTAGACCGTTTGTGGACGTGATTCAAGAGTTGAATACCACAGCGTTGAGGTTGGCGATGCCGGAGTCGCAGTGGGGGGTCAATGTGCTTCATTTCTTGATGAGGTGGTTGTGTTGGTTGAAAGTTCCAGACATTGCCGCAAGGCTTTCAAGAACAGAAAAGGGCGGGTGGGAGGTGCCAGAGTATGAGGAATTGAGAGGGGTTTCTTCACAACACTAGATTGGAGAAACCGTACTATGTACTTAAGGTAACATAAGCTGACTTCAGAACTAGACCTTGAATACCGGTGCGCAGCAAAGTATATAGTTTCACATTCCATACCTCACACGTACCTAGGTATACAGGGAATTGAAAATAATATTATCTCTTTTTACGCAGGTAACATCGTCTACAAGGACACCGGCGATGTGTCTGATTGTAGATGTTCATCGCACAGAGGATGTCGGTGGAACCGTGACAATATACTATAGGTTAATAACTTATATAATCTTGGTTAGACTAGTTATTATATATTAATTTAATAGAATATATATCTTAAAGCTATAATAATATTGCTTCCTAGAGAGTAGTAAATAGCTGCGAACAATATACACACCTACATTTTACTAGCCATATTCCTTATCCGTACTACTACGCTCTCGTAAACCCCGCCTACAAGTTAGCACACTTTCGTCCAAGTCAAACACTCTTGCTGTATACGTTTGTACTAGTAATCTTAGAGTAATTGAGTCGTAAAGGAGGCTTTCTCTCTGTTTTTTCTCCTGCGTGGCTAGGTAATTGTAAGGACTTATGCCTTTAGGGCTACGCAAAATAGCCCTAAGTCTCTATATAATTTGAGCTTATCAAAAGTGGAGTCTCATACTAAATCTGCCCTAATTGTTCACGTGATCAATCACGCCTTCATTGTAGTTTATTCTTAATTTCTTCGCTGATAAGCTTTTTTCGAGACTTTATTTAGCATTAAATATGCCTCCTATAAGTTCAGCATCTGGTAGGGCATCAAAAGCGTGCGATCTGTGCCGTAAATGTAAGACTCGATGCTATACGTCTCAGGGCCGGGAGGGGAGCTGTCTGAGATGTATAACGTTATCGCAGTCGTGTTCTTTAAAAAGACGGCCCGGGTCTGTGTCAGGAGAAACTATCCAGGAGTTTGCTTCTTCATCGAGAGGGGATATTGTCAATGGCGGAAAACCTGGCTATCTGCAGCAACCGGCATCGATTGATGATAGGTATTGTTTCTCTAGATGCGTCTTAGGGTAGACCAATGAGCTAACAGTATGCTAGACTGATGCGACTGGAGAGAACTGTTGATAGACTCGTCGACAGGCTAGAGGCCAGTTTCAATGAGTATCCAAACTCGGACGGCAATGCTCATACGAGACCTACAACTACAACTACATCGTCGACAGCCGACAGCAATACGGCTCCGGTATTTCTACTCCGAGACGCAGCCACAGATGCCGGTGTACATTCACCAGAAACTAGTCAGGCACAATCACAGTCCAATGTGATATCAAATGGTTTAGTATCGATAGCTACTGCACACTCCTTACTCGAACTGTAAGCAATATACTCATATGATCTTTTCGCGCACATTGGCTAAATACAATATAAGCTTCCACATCCATTACGGCCGCTGGGTCAAATTCCCCGAAGAAAAAACAACCTCTACCTTACTCTCACAAATCATCAAATCACCACTACTTCTCTGCAGTATATTCCTAATAGCAGTCCGACATACAACCCAGGATCTCGCGGACAGACTCGCGCCCAAACTATTTCAGGAGGCAATGCGCCTCGTCACTTCCTCATTACTGATAGTTCCTCAACCTATAGAGTTTTTCCAGGCAGTGCTCATACTGAGTCTATGGTCCACGACGATTGGTCAAGTACCGCTGAGCATCGATAGTTGGCTTTTGACTGGTTATGCTCTGCAGCAAGCTTTGGCCAGTCCTGACTTTGTGCAGGTATTTCGCGTCACGTCTGATACCTCAGTAGCGAGGTCTTGCATTGATGCTTGGTGTTTGTGGAATCACTTATGTTTGGCTCATCTACAGTACGTATAGCGTGTCTCCCTCATGTGAGAATCTCTTCTAACCTTGATTGACGATAGATACTGCGTGGGTACTCGAAGGCAAGCGCTGCTCAACCAAGAGCAGATCAATCACTGCCTTCGCCTCGTCGAATCAGACAATATCACAAACTATGAAGCCCGGATGGTGGCTGAAGTCAATCTCTACTGGATCATATACAAAAAGGCCTGTGGATCAGACGTCAACTTGCTTGAGACGAAACATGCTCTGCAGACTTGGCGACAGGAGTGGGTGACTTTATTTGGTATGTCAAAAACTTAATGCCTCGGCCATGTTATCCAGGTATGAATGCTAAACTTGTACAAGATCAACCCCGCTCACAATTCCTCCAAATGGGCTTCCACTTCGCTCATCTCCTAGCCTACGGTCAGTCTCTAAGATCACCTACAAAGATACAAAACAGCGCAGCCGCCGTCGAAACAATCGTAATTGAAATGGTCCATCATTCCACAACCATCATCAACCTCGCCATCGAAACCACCGACGAACGCACGCGCCATCTGACCGACCAGATATACCACATCGTCACCTTTTCAGCTCTAACCCTCTGCCGTCTCGTGCATACATACGAAGCCAAATTGACCGCTGCAAACCATGATGTAAATGGTTTGGACAATCTCGTGGTCAGGCTTGTGGATTGGTTGAGATCTATTGGATTGCCGTGTCATGCTGCGCATATGTTGGCTGGTATTCTCGCGGCACAGTTTCATAAGTTGCGGCCGACGTATGTACGGCCCCCGGAGGTTGTGGGTGAGATCGATTTTTCTACATTCAATCATCAGGGTTTAGCCGATGACGGTTTGCTCAATTCCGATTTTATTGGATCGGAGTTTTTCGATATTGCGATGGATACAACTCCCTGGCCGCAGTGGGGATCGATGTATACAGATAACGGACTACTATCCTGAGGTTTCAGAGTCTTGTACTAAAGCTTCTCAATCTTATTTGGTTTGAAGTGTAAAGCAATACAGTACAACCATCTACGCAGCCCGCCCCGAAAGATGGATTTATCTAACTTACGAATTCGCAAATCTATCATACATTTTAACCTTTCCTTCTTCACGCAAGCGTAGCTCCTATGATTATGGGCCTATATTGATTAAGCCTACTTTTGACTCACGGAATTCGATGGCCTTATTACAATGAAGAGCACGTTAAAATCATATTCTAAAAACTCAAAAATAGTTGAGATGTAATTTTGAAAATGACTCGATGGAAATTCTCGACGTCGGATAGCAAATATAGCAATACAGAAGAGCTTGGCTATAACGAACAGGAGGTCTTCCAAGGTCAAGAACTGATATCTAGTGATGTGATACATATAGAACTGAACAGCACACGATATCATTGATACAGTAGACCTTGGAAATAACAAATATAACAAATAGAAGGCCCTCTTGTCACTCTATTGTTATCAGGTTAGATAGGATTCATATGAACACGATGGGTGCTCCGAATCGTTACTGAACAAGCAGGCTATCATAGTAAATGTATCGAAGTCTTGAGTCAGCAGTTTCTGGCATTGAACAGCCTTCTGTTCGTTGTAACCAGCGTCTGCTGTACTGTCACAGTATCTAGCCGCGTCTCTACTCGACACTTTCGACGTCCGGGAGTCTGAAGCGCTTTTCCAGCCATTCATACATACAGTGTCAGATTTGCGATAGTGTGTGGCTTATTGAACTGCATTCCAGGAGTTTTGCTCTTGTGCCAGAAACCTAAACTAGAATTCAAATAAGCAGTCACTAGTAAACTAGTAGCAACTATTTGCGCGGCATTTCCATGCTCTAGGCTCAAAACATGTTTGGTTCTCATCTCCCAGACTGTTTGAGATGGATTAACCCTGATATTAACCCTTATCTTATCTTGAAGCGAGGGCGGAAAGTCAATCGCGGAACGGAATGCTTGGCGCCACTTTATCACGTCGTCATTCGACGATCACTCAACCTCACTTCATCATCAAGCAGTCTCTCAATCAACAATTTTATATTATATCAAATGAGGACTCTGAGATGTGTTGATTGCACTACGAATTCTCAGCATGATTCCCACGGCACGTTGTCTGGCTGCAAAGCCGCCCAGCTTCCTCAAGAAAAGCACTGAAGAATTCAGTCGACTGACACGCATTGGTATATTCAGTTCCATCCTGTTTCTTCTTGGATGCTATACTAATAGTCTGTCTCTAGCATGGAACGCCGAAGCCCTCTCCACACCAACCAAGCCCTACAATCTCCTCGACTTCGAAAATGAGACCTCCGTCGCATCCTGCAAAACCATGGCTGACCGCGCCGTTGGCGGTTTCAGTACAGCCGATCTTGATTTCGTCCCTGCAACTGCGCACGAGCCTGCCCACGCACGTTTCCACGGCAGTATATCGACCAAACTACCAAATAATTGGCGCGTCGAGCGTACAGGTTATGCCGCATTTCGAAACAGAGACAGAGGGTACTGGCTCTTTGGACGCTTATTCTGGGACGTTGATCCATACACATACCTTGCTTTACGCGTGAAGAGCGATGGGAGAAGATATACTGTCAACATTCAGTCGGAAACGATTGTGGAGACGGATATTCACCAACATAGACTCTATACACGACATCATCGTGTATATGGAACTCCATCAGACGCGTTTTCGAGTCCGTTGGCAGCGGCTGCGGAGGCCTCTGAGGTTGGCGATGTCGGCGATACATTACATCCCGGTGGCATCCCGCCGTCATTGTCAGATATCCCTCCTGCAGAGACTATTATAAGTGCCACGACGTCTGGTGTATCGGGATGGGAGACTGTTTTGTTGCCGTTTGCATCCTTTGTTCGGACAAACCACGGCTTGATTGTGGAACCTCAACATTCATTAATCAAGAACAGAATAAAGTCTATTGGCATTGGTCTTACGGATCGTATCGAAGGACCCTATGATCTTCGAATTCACCGTATCTGGGCTACCAATGGGCTTAGTGAGGAAGAGCTCGAGGAGGAGAGAAGGATATGCGGTGAGAATGCTCTGCCTGTCGATGAAGGTGTAAGAACTTTGTGGGGATCGAAGAAGGAGGCTTTTCCTTCAGCGGAGTCGGAGCTAGAGGCTCAGGAGCAGGAGAAGCATAGAGAACGAGAAGCAAAGAAGGTTTCTGGTACAAAAGGGTTGAAGGGCTTGAAGGAGGAATGGAGTTGAGAACAAACAGATTGTAATTATAGTGTTGTCGTTTTGTAAATGAACTTGTACACTCATATATCTTTTCTTAACTCACAAGTCGTACCTCGATGTCTCTAGTTGAACTATTTCTGCACCTTGAAGGATAATGTCAAGCCTGCAATGCATGAGACTGACTAGGAAGTGATGGGTTGATCATCTAATAATGCTGGATCGCTGTCACACAGCAGACTTTAGATCAGTGTCTCATGTTAGTCTATCCTTTGTCCTCACATCAATCTGATGATGTGAACAAATGAAAGTATTAAGCTTCTTAAGACATAAGAGAGTAGACATATCATTCTCTAAGCTGTAAGACTAGTAACCAGGCCTAGTCTTCCATAAAACAATCAGGCCTAGGAGTCCTCCTGACCGTCTGAAAATTAAGTAGCTGTCAGATAGTGAACTGTTTACGGCTTTCCCCTGCTTCTCAATCCAAAGCAGCTGGCTGACCCTGTCACATGCTTTTCTGATGAGAATGTTTACTTCATTCCTCCCCTAATAAATTCTTTGATAACTTTTCTCGGCGTGTCTCCTTCACAACACCACGACATCATCTCTAACCCCTCTTTCTCACTCTTTTAACGACATCATTCTACCACATAAAAATTACACACGACAATAGGCACAGCCGCACATTACAATCAATACGCGGCACAGCAACACCACGATGACTTCCAAAAAGAACAAGGCAGGGCAAAAGGAAAGTGGCTTGACCACAATAAGCGAGTCAAGCGAGTCTCATCCCACAGAAAAATCTTCTTCCTCGATCTCGTCCTCTCGTCCTCGTTCGACTGCACCTTCTGCATTAACTTCGTCTTCTCATCTATCTTTTCATCCACCATCTTCTCACCCATTTTCAGATATTCGATCTGGTTCCCAGGGTCACTCCCATCCCACTTCGTCTGCTAAACCATCTTCGTGTACCAGCTCGACCCCTCCAGCTCCCTCTTCATACACTAAATCTTGTACAACCTGTTGCACAGCTTCTTGCTGCTCAGGTGCCAAAAAGTCTTCATCTTCATCTCGTTCTCGTGGCACACGCTCCGTGTCTCCAAACCCCCTCCTCCCCTCAATCCCTCCTCCTACACGTCGACCAAAAACAATGGGCAAGAAGAAATCAGGCTCTTCTTCCCGCCAGAAGGCCCAAACTACTCCTAACTCCAAGGCCACGTCGGGTCACGAGGGCCGCCATCTCGAGCTCCGCCACCTAAAACTTCATCCAGAAGAATGGCTCTCTCAGGCCTTCCCAAGAGCCTTGCGGCCACTTCTCGACATTCCTGGTCTTGAGGTGGTTAGATGTATCTACAAAGACAAAAGCCAGTTCTTCTTAACGATGCAAAAGTTCATCAATGAAGTGAAGGATGGAGCTAGTCAGATACATATGGTCCTATTCAAGCCTGTTCCTCTGAACGTGACGCAGAATGATATGGTGTGGAAGTACAATATTGCACCTCACTGTCGCTTCACTTATCTTGAGGCGCAGCAGACCCTCATCATGAACATTGCCACAGAAACTCGCATGATCGAGCACCTTCCCATGTCTGAATTGAACTTTGATGACAGCAACATGGGCGTTCAGGGTCACGCGTTGGGACGAGTTCAATACGGTCTCAAGAAACAGCTCTCAGCCATGGGCATCCCCGACAATCGCTGGGAGTTCGCCGCCGTCAAATCTCGCCGCAGCTTTGGTCTCATCCATAACATCAACGACAGAGTCGAGAACAAGGCGATCCACACCGCCGACCGCATATTTATACCTGGAATCATTCACCATCCGAAGTACGACGCCGATCACCAGCCATGGCCCACGATGGTCATTGAGTGCTGTACCAGCTGCACCAACCTCGCTGCTCGCTTGTACATAGAGCAGTGTGCCGATTGGTGGTTTGCTCAGAGCGAGGGCTTCACAAAGGTGGTGCTCCTCATGATGTTCGACTACGAACGTTGGGCTACCATTGTCGAGAAGTGGGTTTGCGCGCCTGAAGCCCCCTACACCAAGAAACGCGTTCAAACCATCGAAATCAGTATCAGGCCCGACGACAAAGGCAAGAACCGCGCTGTCGTCAGCGGCGAGGACCTGGTCCTCGATTTCGAGTCACTTATGGCTCGTTCCAAGCGCGAGGGCGAGTCCGACATCATTTTCGACAAGGCGCTGATGAACGGCTGGGGCAACGGGTATGTGATGTCCTGGCCCAACATGGAGAAGGGCCGCAAGAAGAACGTCAAGAGCTCGGGGATTGACGTGGCCACGGCCCGAAAGTTGCTGAACTATCCCCTCAGCACTCTGAAGGAGCAGCTCGGCCCTGCTCTAGCAGAGGCCTTGAAGACGGCTGAGGATGCCGCGAAAGCCGTCGGCGCCGACGCCGACGTGCAAGCGTCGAAGGTGCGGCTCACCTTGACTCGTGAAAAGAGCAAGGGCAAGGGCAAGGAGGTTGAGCGGGAGTGGCCGTTTGGTGAGGACCAGATCCCGGTGGATCTCACCATCGGCGAGGCCCTCGCCATCATGGCGGAGAAGGAGGAGGTGGAGGAGGAGAAGTGAGGCGTGGGAAACCTCACTTCTACCTCACTCCCCCCTCGGAGTGCCTTTACTTTTTCTTCACTTTTTGTCAGTTTTGTCAGTTTTCTCTTTTTCTTTCTTCACGTCGGAAAAGTTTGTTTCTTTCTTAATGTTCATTTTTTTCAACACATCAAAAACAAAAAATCCAAAAAAAGGGGGGAGATGTTGGGAGGAAAGAATCTGATATTAACTACTGTCACTCTTTTTTCAGATAATAAGATAGAAAATTCATCATGCACTTCCTGATGATTCGTCGTTCTCCGTCACTCCGTCGTAGCTGCTAAATTAGGTAGTGATGATTGGGAGGGCTCGGAGGGATATGATCAGGACTGCCGATCTGGGTCAAAGAGGTTGAGAGATCGACATGATTTGGGATGGAGGCACTCTGGGGTATGCAATCCTCTTCGCGCATTGGAGTGGATGAAGATAGACAGATCAAGATGATATGAAATGGGAAGGCTCGGGGAGATATAATCGTTCTCGCGTAATCGAGTCGAAGAAGGTTGGGTGCAGTATGATATGGGATGAAAATTCGGAAATATACGATTATCCTCTCATTCTTGATTAAAATAGATACGGCCGGTGGTATCGTGGTATCAAGTGGATTATAAGTACTTTGTAATAGTTTGTCCGGCTGAAATGAAACGTTGACCGAGCGGCATAATTCGTATTCGAAAGCCCTAGGATAAGTAGTCATCCTGTGCTTGAGATGGGTGTTATTTGTAGTTCAACGATATGAAGAACAAAATATCTTGTGATTCAAGTGAGTATGGAATGAGAATACATTGACAGCGAAGTCACTTATTCTAGGAAGCAGCCAATCTCTTCTTCTCCTCCTCTTTCATCGTGGCTTGTGCACGTAACCGCTCCGGGACAACCATTTCTCTTTCGCCAAGAATTTTCCAATCATCAAGTCGGTCAACACCTAGCGATTGTAGTGTTTTTCGCTCGACAAGACTAAAATCATTCGGATCTTTGCGATTGAACTGGAAGGGCTCTTTCAACGTGACCGGTGGGTTGGTGATGATTCGTGGGATACGCAGGGTGTTGACTGATGCGGAATGGACCGTGAGCGGATGGAGGAGTATGACATCGCCGGCCTTCCCGGCCATTTCGTGAAATTCCGAACATTGGTTGATTATTCTTGTATAGAAGCCATCTTTGTACTCAGGCTCGAGTTGGCCACCACGAGGAACCATGTGGGGTGAGACACCTTCGGGGTGGTTATACTGGACACGTCAGCTATGAAAAATGAAAGTGGGAGAACGTACTCACCAAATGCCTTGCTATATAGGGAATCGCATCTGGACAGACCAAGGTACCGCCAGCATGCTCAACAATGTCATTGAAAAGTGGAATGACCAGTAAACCTTGCTCCCGTGAATCGAGAAAATGAACAAAGAAGTCGCCGTCAACATGCCATCCATATATCTCCTTTGGGTGCGGCCATGGTTTGCTTTCAGCTTCCTTGGTGCCCAGATTGACAATCAATGCATCGTTCCACACGGCAGCCTCCTCTACCACGCGATCTTCACCACCAACGACTTCACAAATCGCCGCCCATGCCTTCGGAGCGAAGGACTTGACAGGCTCATGTCGATGCGCGGGCATGTGAATTCTCTCGGATGTCCACGTCTCTTTATCGGTTGGCGAATAACCCAATCGAGTCCAAACATCTTTGGTCCATTCCGCCGCCTTTTCTGGAGTAAAGCAATTGGGAACTCGGAGATAGCCGTATTTCATGAAATGATCTTTCTGCTCTTGGGTGAGTTTGTACTTCGTGTTGCCATTCATTGCGTTTAATTTCTTTTTGAGTCGATCAAACATTCCTGATCTATGCCACGGCTGTTCTGTACTATGAAAGAGAGGATTTCACTCAGACACAGGTAACTATATTGCGGAGTTCTAGTCGGATTGATCAGCACATACTTAGGTACCTAGTTTCACGCAGGCTGCTACCCCACTGTCCACGTCGCAACGATCAGTTGGCTGATTCTCGCGGTATTCCGCAAGTATTCACTTTTGATACACCTAATCACGGTAGAGTAAAGACGATTCCAGGGAGTTGAAAGAGAATTGATGATAAAAATAGTATGAATATTGAGTGGATGGAAGAAGTTGTAGAAGAGATGGTCTCGGCGGGCGGGTGGATTGCGCGGTTGTCGCTGTGGGCCGCTCCTTCCCCAAGAGCAAAAGTAGGACTGGCCCTTTCTCAACATCATCAACTTCCCACTTTTTCTCTTCTTCTTAATATACTTCAGAAACGCAGACTCTTTTCTTTTGAACCTCCAGGAATATGGGCTTGCTTGATAGACGGACGAAGCATTGAGCGTATGCCAGTCGTCACTTTATCCTCCCTAGGCATTCCGTCTTCGCGAGCCCTAAGATTTAACAATTTGACAAAATCGTCCAGCACCTCGACCCCGACATCAACTGGGGATCGGAGAAACGATGATATCACTAATGGTTTAATGCTACTACTACTTCTTGAGAAGCTCACGTTCTATCGTGACCATAGGTTACCGCATTTCTTCATTGTTATCAGAAAGTATATGAGGAAAACAAAACACTTTAATGAACTAAGCGATGATGGCTGATTATAATTGATTACTTAGGTATAATAAGACCGTGAACATCGCAGAAAGGCAATGACGTCCGGTTCCGGTCTAGGTGATTCTATAACAACGCTTTTGCTCTTCTTCAAAACATGCGAAATTTGGAGGCACGGCTCATTCGATACTCGACATCCGATACAAATCAAGCTCCCTCTCCTTAATGACCGCCTCCCCCATTCGTCTGAAAATTCACTCCATCATTGGTCTGATGGCTGGCTTCACCATTTGCCAGATGCTGGGCATTACCATTGCAGTGACCGTTGGTCTGACCATCTCTTTTCTCGGATTCATTAGCCATAGCAAGTTCTGCGAGGCGCTCTTCATCCAGGTCTAACCACTCCACGCTCTTGAAAGAAAAAAGGTTCTTTTTTAGTCTGGAATGTTCGAGTATTCTCCAAGGGATCAACTTTCTGCTAATGCGTTCCGGGTATTTGACCATCTTTCCCTGTGGGACTTTCGCGCGGTTATCTTCATTCTCTCCGGGTACACTCCGAGGAATTAACCTTCTGCTAATGCGTGTCGGGTATCTGTACACCTTTTTGTCTGGGACCTTCGCGCCGGTATCTTCCTTTTCGCTATTATCTTCATTCTCGCTTTTTTCTTTAAGATGGAGGCGCCATAGTCCCAGCTCTTCCTGCCATCTCTCTCCAGTATCCAATAAGAGAGCGTCCAAAGCACTGAGACTCACGGGACCTTCCCTCCATCCTGGCATCCCGGTATTAACGTGCTCGATCTGTAGCCTGAATCTGTGGTCAAATTTGGAAAATTCCTTTGCACGCATCAGCCCATGATTCCTACAGCCGAAGAGAAACAAGCCTGGTTGACTGCTTACCTGCGCTGAGTAACTTGCGTCCTCAACCCATCGAAACACAAGCCCCACAGAAGGGACGGTGAAGATTCTACCCCCGTAATTCTTGCTTACCATCTCGATCTCATCCGAGACGTGGTACAGCATGCGATACCTTGAGTCCTGGCCGGCCTGATGGACGTATTCGCGCATGGCATTCTTGAAATCATCAAGACTCGGTGTTGCATGTGGGTTAGTTAACCACATACGACAGACTCCTAGAATTTGTTAGCTTGGTTGGTATTCTTCCGTTTAAACAGAACTTACTCTTTGCGTCAGCTCGATCAATTCTCACGGTACGTTTTCCAATGGTGAAGCCCCGTTCATTGACAACATCCAATGCCCTTGCTGCATCAAACACAGTCTGAAGGAAGATGTTAGCATGGATTGTTTTTCGGCTAGTATCAATTCGACTCTCGCTGTGTGACCTACCTTGTACTGAATCCAACCAGTTGGCAACGACCTTGATACACCATCAGATCCCCGGCTCCCCTTCCATGTGACATTTACTTTGCATTCTCCAAACTGACGAAATCCCATTTCCAATGCATCACACAAGGCTTGTGGTGTCATTCTGACGGGAAGGCTAATTAGATGCTTGTTAGTCCCTTTTGGTCAAAAACTTGAAGGAAGAAAGTAGCTTACTCTCCAACAAACAGCTTCGCGTCGGGATCGTCGGACTTAACTCGTGCCGTTCTTCGGAGACATACCGTTGTCCGTGGGACGGAAAGGGGGGTTGGTCTGAACTCATCAAACGGATATTGGAATTGGCACATGGGATAGTAGTACTGGTCAGGAAGAGGATGTTGATAACCAGGGTAATAATAGTTATTTCCTGGTGGGTAGAATGGAGGAGGAGGCCGAAATGCGCCCTGATAAGACCTGAAAGTGTCTGAGCGATCTCTTGCGTTGAGACCTTCAAGTAACTCTATTGGAGGAGGTGCAGTCCGTATTCGCTGGATGGGTGATTCGGCCACAGTACCCTGATTGACAGTGCCATTTGGCTGAGGTGTAAAAAGGCCGTTGTGTACGTTCACAGGAGAAACCCAGGGGGGTGATTCGGATTCAAAACCCTGATTGCCATTGCCATTCGACTGAGATGCAAAGGGGCCGTTATGTCCATTCACATGAGGAGCCCAGTTTTCATGACAACCATTAACTTGAGGTGTCTGAGAAGCCGCGTCGTCGTTTCGCTGCCCAAAGAGTTGCGAGGCTACATCTGATCGGAAATCTGTCTCTGATCCAAAGGTCAGTGACTCTGGACGGGGTCGGGGAGTTTGCTGTGGTGTAGGAGCAGATGGCCGAGGAAGAGGTGACCTTGAAAGGTTTCTTGAAGGCGGACTGGGACGAGACCTGCCATTTCCGTTCGTGGCTGGCATGATCACCGATGGTTGAGCAGCTTTTGTCTCCAAACCGTTCTGGATTGACGTCTGTTTTTGTCGTCGTCGAGGAGTGGGTGTTACCGAACCAGTTCGGTCTGGTATTTCCTCTTGTTGTGAAAGAGTAGGTGTCACTGAGCCAATTCGGTCTGGCTTTTCCTCTTGTTGTTGAGGAGCAGGTGTTCCCGAACCGTTGGTTCGAGGAACAAAGGGCTCAACAGGATAGCGCATAGAGTGTGGCATAGTGAATACTGTAGTAGAGTGTCTAGCGTCTATATCAAGTCAGAGAGAAATTGAAGCTCTCCAGCAGACAGATTTGACTTCGAGGACAGAGCAACCGAGCAATAGTGCAGCAACCCTTTGTTGGCCAGCAAGTCAGATTGTCAAGTATGCTTGAATAGCAAAGAATGAGTCGATGTTGGAAGAAAGAAATTTTGTTTTTCAGGAAGAGAGTTATCTATTCCCTTTATACCTTGTGAATTGCTAGATTAGGTTTGTTGCCTATAACTGCCTACTTTATTTCTATGGTTGCAATTGACATCACAACAATTGGAACACATGGAACAATAACCTGCCTGACAGGCAATAATGTGAGGGAATAAAAACAATAAGATTTTGGGATTGAGCGATGTGAAGTCATGAACATGGCTAGGCAGCGCTGCCTCAGAAGGAGCCAGCACGAAAGAGTGTGAATCACAACTGAGAATTAGAGTACATCATAGATGAAGTATCGTACACAAGGAATATGACTAGAAATTCAGTGAATATGTCCATTTGTAACATGATACTAACATCAAAAGGTCTGTATTAGGGCTAATTAGGGCTATCCATTCCAGAGAATTACCCAATCGGGTAATTTGCCATCGTTGCCTTTTCGGCCTGTGGGAAGCGTTTCCATGGCTTTACCCCAGGAAATCATCATGCGACCAATAATTGAAAATTGCCTTCTTCAAACGTTCCCTGAAGAGGTTTAGTTGCTGATCTGCCTTTTACAGTGGGGATGGTTTGAAATTTTATTGTATATCAAAATTTTCGTTAGGTGGTCGATGACTTCAAGTACTGACCGAGTGTAGTTGAAGCACTGGTCTAGGCAGTGGTTTTCGCAGTTGTCTACTGGTCGGTGAACATTGCCGCTGATGGATTGGTCATCGGTCATTTGAATGATGCAATGAGTAAGGATTTGAAGACGATGTGTCAATTTCCTCTTTGCCAGATACATCCAGTCTCTCGGCCACGGAATTTGCTAGCAAAAGCCAGCTGAGGTATTTCATAGCGGGATTAATGTATTCGAATCGATAAATCCACAGAACATGGTCAACAAACCCGGCGCGGAACGTAAGCAAAGAACCTGGTGCCAATAAATCCATAACTTCACAATATGAACCGGCAATTAGATTTGTTGCTTCTTAGGCTCCGTCTCAGTCCTTGCAAGATTGAATGTTTTCTGTTGCTGTTCCCGCAGTTCCGCATTCTCCTTTTCGAGAGCCCGAAGTCTCTGATCTAGCTTGCCCATTAGACGCTCTAGAGTCCAATGATCGCTCGAATACTTGGTTTCGAGATCCTCGACGCTTTCTTCAAGGCATTCGACGATGTACTTATAATCATCGACCCTAACTTAACCGGAGATTGAAGATATTGGTTTTTGAGAGTACCTCGCAATGTGATAAGAAAGGAGTTTTTGGTGTTGTTAGCTTACTTTCTAGAGTGTCAACCTCGTGGCGAAGGGCGCGATTGGAAGCGGCCACAACACTCTCGGTATCGCAGATAACGCGTATGCAAGGCATTTTGTGAGATTTGTGTTGAGGTCAAAGCTATTAATCGGCGGCACAATGTGGGATGAACGAGAGGTGTTTGCCGTATCGGTTAATCTAGCCTTGCATCACACAAGGGTATGCTCCTCAGCAATATACCGTGGTGCGGATAAATTTCATTCTCTACACAACAAGCAGATTCAAACCTTACTGAAATCTCCTAGTATGTTGGTACATGTAGTTAGTTAGTACTGGATGTAAAGTGGCTCAGCTATGATCATTCAATTGATTGAATTAAGCTAAGTTGTGCTTCGTACAAACTGGATGCTTAGAAGGTATAGCATCATAGCTGAACCGGAACCCGTGCCGAAACCCGTGCCAGTAAATGAGCCGGTACTCTAGGGGCCACCGCTTCCGTGCATTCTAGCTTTTTGAGACGGTAGTTGTGGTTTTGAACACTGACCTCGAGTCTCTTAAAACCTTTCTCGAGTGTCTGGAGATCCCCCGCTTGTTTCTGTAAAGACTCTTGATGTTTTTGAAGAAGCTTTTCTTGCCTCTGAAGGAGCCCCTCGAGGTTCTGAAGAAGTTCCTCTTGCTTCTGCAGGAGCTCCTTTTTGCTCTTCTTGTTTCTGAAGACGGTGCTCAAGCACTCGGAAACTATCATCGTACATCTGGAGATGTTCCTTGGGTATCTGAATACGCTTGCTTTGTAGATCGACTTGTTCTACATGTATTATGGTTGTTAGCCTCGCAATTCCACTGTCAATCACAGCTTCAATTGCAAAATCTTTCATCTCACCTTCTAACAGGCCCCGTTTCATGCTGCCTGTTTCCGTCAGGGCGATGGACTCTTTTCCATAATCAAAAATAGGTGTTTCGGGAGGCATATTGGGATTATGATGTTCAACAATATGTTTTCGTGCACTAAATAATATCAGTGTCTCGAGTTGGTGAGCCTCTCCAGACGATATCCGAAAAATCCTCAGCTGAAAAGAAAGATCGGTCGTTGACGGGAGCACATAGGCAACAGCGGACTTCCACAAGTCAATGATACCATCATAACGATACCGCCTAAATGGACAGCAGGATTTAAATATTTTGATCTTATATTCAAAGAAGAAAGTTTCTCAGTTCTTCGAGTCTATATGGGATCACCAATCATACGAATAATGCCTGCAAACAATGCCCACAATGAGAACAGAAATCGGGCCTAAATCACCATCGCCCTTGTACTTCTCATGTCTTGCTTTTCAATGACATTCCTTTCTTCTACGCTTGGGATGCGGGCTGACAACCCTCGCATAATACTTTATAGCCTGTCAGGGTGTTTCTAAGTACACCTGTCTTTATCGGCAAAAGTTAGATGCCTGCCATGAAAATCACTCAACCTCAAAAGCCCAGCCGAGAGGCAAGCTGCTTCTTCTTTGTAGCTTTGACCTTTCCAATAGCTAGGTAGAGCATACACAATTCAAACTCGCATTAGAGACATAAGTCTGACCTAGAATTCGATTACCCTTTCCAACGTAGTCATGATCTCGATCACTCTCTTGAAAAAATCCACACATTCATCACCATAAGTATCAAACACAAGAACCCGCCATATTTCCAGTCATTCCAACAATCCGTCCTCAGAATCAGATTTCCATCTTCGTCGCGATGGGTTCTATCAGATCCGAAAAAGTACCAAGTTCCTCACGCCAATGAACAAGCTTAAACAATTGCTGCCCATTCCATAAGATCCACTGCGCCGCACCGAGCACCCACGCATCGCGAATCTCGAGAGTGTCTTGTGAATGGTCTTTGTCCTCGGAAAACGCACTGTTCATCGCTTGTAATGCCGGGTAAGGGGAGGCCAGAAAGATACCAGTATCATTGAAATGGGCTTCGAATGCTTGAAAGTTGATATAACGAGTTGGACCGGCCTGGGACCAGGGCTTTTCATCTACGATGTTCTCCTGCAAGGTTCGATAAAAACTGCCTGCTTCGAATTGAGTACTCTATCACAGTCTTTGGATCGGATCATGCACCAGCAGTGACACCAGGATATACCGGCAAAAAATACCCGCACAAGTATAAAAACACCTACAACCCTCAGCTTTTCCCAGCCGGCGGAAGCTACTATGAAGTCCCAGCGAATCGAGGGCAAAAACATCCGTACAACCTCCAGAACTCAAAGTGCAAAGTCATAGAGACGCTTCGAAAGGCACTAGACGCGAGCTTCAGGACGCCAAAGGTTTTACCCGCGCGGTGATCAATCGTGACAAGGTCATTCAAGGAGTCATATATCACCCTCAAGCTCAGGTTGGGCATAGTATGAATTTCAAGCGAGCAGAAGAGATCTACATGAAATCTTCTCGCAAGAGGAGGTAGAGGGGTCTTCAAGCTGATTATTTCACATCCCACAAGACCCATATGGGCATAATCCCATGACTTTGAGTGTATGCACCGTCTTTTTATATGTACCTTGATTGGAGAAAAATTCCACAAGGTGAAGAGACAAACCCTGCGAAAGATATTTTGAAAAGGCTCCAGAAGAAACGCATTACTGGGCAATTGGCGTCAAAGGGATCGGTGCCATGTCGTCCAGGACTTGTAGGTGTTTTTGATTGGTTATTTTCTTTTGCTGTATGATATCACACTCTCATGATTGCATGTGATCGAACCCTGCGGATGTAAGATATCGAAATCTGATTCATTCACGCCACCGAATGTTCTACCTTAATCTTAGAGTCAACGGCCTCTCTCCTCGAAGCTTTCTCCAGTAATTCGTTGATCGAAACAGATCGTGACAACCTTGAACCAAGAAACTCCATTTCTTCACAAAATCCTCGGTAAGTTCCCAGCCGCTAGGGTCCCAAGGATCTGACCATACAAGGATTCCAGGGTCCTTTCTGTTTTCTTGATCCATCATGCCGGTCAGAAGATCAGCAGCAAGCTCTTTGTTAGTAAACAGATGCTGCGCTTTGATAGCGTTGTCACGCATTCGAGGAGATGGAATGAGGTCAATCCAGTCCTGATACGGGGTAGATTCCTGCAGAGTGGTTCGCTGCAGAGTTGGTGGGACGCTGACGCCTTGGTAAGGGTTCGGGAAAATGGTGACGGATCCGCGGAACCCGCAAGTTTCGTGGATGAGATGTACGTGACCCATTATGAGGAGATTGGTGATACTTGCTCGGTAGACGTTGTATTCGAGAAGCGGCAATAGATGGTCCCGAGAAATTGGGTATAGATAGCGCTCAGGGATAAAGCGCCCACTATGGGTGACGTACGATGGAATATACAGAGCAGACGCAAGATACATTCCAGATTGTTGTTCCACATTTTTGATTTGTCCAGCTTGTAATGCAGTGTCTGTCATTGCATCTCCGGAGAGACTTTCATGGCTTGCCGCGCGCTGAGCAGCTTTGCGCTTGCCTATCACATAACGTGTCAGTTTAATTGCTCAAAGTTACAGAGTCCAGCACTAAAGTCGCATGAGTAGTTCATGTAAAGAGTTTGAAATTACGTACGAAGTGCTCGCAAAGCCAGCCGAGTTTGCCTCCTCCGCCTCTCCGATTTATCTCTCAGACCGGTCCAGTCATCGTCTGGAGATCGCGCCTCTGCCAATTGACGCATCGAAGCCAACTGTACAGCGGCCATTTTGCTCACATTGCTTCAGCATAAGGCAAAAGAAGAATATTTGAACTTTTTGAAGGATGGAGGAGTGAGAGGATTGGGAAGATGACGCTAGTGCTGCACCCTGCTTTCGCCAAGACTATCAAAGCTTGGGTCCATCGCCCCACTTATGCATGTTGCTTTCGTGGCTAAACTGGAAGAAGATTAGCTCAGGTCACTTCGCAGATTTACACTGACCAATAAGAGAAGGCTGTTGATTAGTTGAGGATGGCAGATGAACATTTCACTGTCTTGATTCACCCTTTTGAAGCTCTGAATCAAGTATAAAAAGGTCTTCGGAGCCAGGAATATCTTACTTTGATCACTCCAGAGCATCCACATTCTTACAACACAATACCTTCTCCGTTGGCATCCCTATTGATTGTACATTTATCAGTTATCTTGCCATGGATTTCGCCGGCTTCTTTCGCTCACAGCTCTGCGTGAAGCTACCAGTTCCCACTAAACTATACACCGGCCAGACAGTTATAGTAACGGGTTCCAATGTGGGAATCGGTCTCGAAACAGCTCGTTACCTCGTCTCCTTGGACGCCGCCAAGGTCATCCTCGCCGTTCGAAACAAAGCAAAGGGCGAAGCAGCTGCCCAGTCGATTGCACAATCTACTGGCCGTACTGGGGTTGCCGAGGTTTGGCCTCTGGATCTCACAAAGTACGATAGCGTCATTTCATTTGCTGAGCGAGCAAAGAGTCTGGAGCGGCTGGACGTTTTGATTAACAATGCAGGAATACTTGTGTATGATTTCGAGGTTGCGGAAGACAACGAGTCTACTATTACCGTCAATGCCATTAGTGCGATGCTTCTGAGTATTCTACTGCTCCCAAAGCTTCGAGATACTTCGGTCCGTTACAGGAAAGAAAATGTCTTGACTTTCACTGGGTCGTTTGTCCATTTCATGACAGATTTCCCGGAGAGAAAGGCCCCGAATATCCTGGAAGAGCTAGCAAATAAGGACAGAGCAGACATGAAGAACAGGTATATCTCACTATTTGAATAATACTCGAGCAAATTGTACTAACTACAAAGATACTTTGTCTCTAAAATGGTTCAGCTCCTCATGATCCGTGAGCTCGCAAACCAAATCACCAACTCCTCGCTACCTGGCAACATCACAGTCTCAGCTGTGAATCCGGGATTCGTCAAAACCGAAGTCATGAGAAACGCAAGTCGTACGTTTCACCTTATTTTCAGGCCGTATCGGAAGCTCGTTGCTCGTTCGGCACAGGAAGGGGCTAGGACACTGCTTCATGCGGCGGCTGGCGGGAGGGAGACCCATGGTCAATACTTGAGTGATTGCGAGGTTGCCGTGTAAGTCGATACATCTACATGATGCAGTGTTTATGCTGATTCTTTCGCTCTAGTACTTCCGAACTGGTAAGGAATGTCGAGGGCAAAGAAGCTCAGAAGAAGCTTTGGACCGAGTTATCGGCAACACTTGAGAAGATCGTCCCGGGTATCATGCAAAATATCTGAGGGGATCGCGTCCGGCCTTTTTGGAGATCCCATTCTTTTAGCATCGGACAAAAGTGAAGCGATATCAAGGATGCATCGTCGTGTCAACTTCTTTATATTTATTAGTCATTTCCAGATAGTCTATTTTGATTCTTGTTAAACCATGTCAATGCTCTGCCCCTGATGCCGGAAGATCATTCGTCGAACAGCTGCCAGTTCACGAAAAAAAATATAAACCGCCTTCCACCAACGCAAATAATTCTCGTGGGTCCGTCCCATTCTTAAGAATGCAGAAAACACAAAAAAAAACTTTCAAAGTTGATAGCCCGATGCGGGGGTCGAACCCGCACTATATGTACGTTAGTATCTCTGATTGAACAGAAACGTTACAGGCACAACTTACACCTTCAGGTTCTCATTGGAGGCAATAAAAGCCTGACACTCTACCATTGAGTTAACCGGGCGATGTACAGCAGGCTGAAGTTTGTGTATCATAACCAATCAATCCTGGCACGGGTGTGGTTAAGTTAGGGTTACGGTTGGATTGCCCTGACCCATTGGACAAATAACGAGTGTTTTTCTTCTTAGATTAGTGTTGTGTGTCTTACACATTTTTGTCCACCGGAAGTTTTCGCAGGATTTTTATGTTCATGAACGCATCTCTCATGTCCGATGATTAGGTATCTGGCAAAAGTATCCCAGAAGCGCTCCCCCTACATGACAAAACTAGACCAAGAAGCAGTGCACATACTCGATAATATCGTACTTTGAATTATGGTAAGGCCATATGATCTTATAGTGTATAGATTGATAGTGTGAGGCGGGATCCCAGCAATTATTTTTTGAGGCTGGAAATATTCAGCTTCGTCATAGTAAATCAACAGGCTGAGGAGTCGACGTTTGCCTGACTTGAACCGATGTAGTTGAAACTTTCCGAGGCTGCGAATATGGCTCGATAGTCGAAGTAGTCCTCATCATCAGAGGAGGATCTCTTCAGATTAAAATCAGTCGCCCCGGTCTATTGTGCTGCGACGCGATGTAGATGCCATTGCAACGCGATGAGCTCTTTGTAGGTAAGAGGCTCAGTATTTGAATATGAAGTTCGCATAAGAACAATAATATTACCTGACCTGGATGAATGCCAGATCCGTGTTTCGATCTCACCGTCAGAGACGTTATCGTCTCCGGGATAATACTCGTTGTAAAACCGATTCCATGCCTCCGGACAGTCTCGTTGCACGGTCTCTACCGAAATGTGTTTGCGAGGATTGGCCTGCCAGATATTGTGGAGATATAGAAGACCCACGCCGGATGCTTCGTTGGCTGGAAACAAGGAATATTTGATAATATCCTTTTCTTAGACCAGCGAGAGTCTTCTCATGGGGCATAAGCCAGTAAAATAGGAGATCCATCCTTTGTCCCCTTCGGCTGATTTCTCCACGTGTTTGAACGCAGATTGCGCTCGACTTTGTTGTGAAGGACTGGAGACGGTCGGCAATTCTGTGTGGGAGACTTGAGATTGTCAAAGGATTCTGTCCGTTGGATAAGGGACACGAGTGGTTGGTCTCACCGATCGTGGTCGAGTAAGTCGGACGGAACTTGTCCCGGTCGGAACTTATACCTTGCGGATAGGACTAGAGTGGTTCGATCTTAGGACGGTTGAAAGTTGGTCACTGGTTCTGAGATGGTTGGAAGATCCTGTTCGTCGGGCGAAGGACTTGAAATGGCCAGGAGTTCCTGTCCGCTTAGCCCTAGACCTTGGGCGCCACCAGGGTGCTCACAGTGATGATATTCAGGAGGCTTTCTGTTTCCTGCAGAGCTCCACGTAGCGTTTCCCATTCAACTGTTTTTTCCTCGGGCCAGAACGTACGAAGTCCCTTCCGAAATGGGGCTGCCCTGGCTCCAATACATGATCATAATGTTTCGAGAGATGCAAATTGTAATCCCGAAGTGTCCGTCTTCTTTCGGTGTGATTGTGAAAGGCGCAGTAAAAGTACCCGAAAATCCCTCTTTTGTCATTGTCGAAGTCTTTTGAGATTGGTACGTACGTTCGTCGACGATGATTTCGAGACGTTTCTTGATAGTCCCTGTATCTTGTTCAGTATGTATCCAAACGTGGTTCTTTGCAGACTCACCGTGGTGGTAGCCGAAGACGGAGGGGTTGGCAGCGTTGGACATAAAGATAAATTGGTCGTGATTATAAGCGTTGATTGTGTATGAGTGCCTTTCATCGAATCATGTTAGTCTACAAGAATCATCAAATGGGTCAGGAAACACGAACTATCTCTTGTTATTTGAGATTCCTAGTCCATATACTGGAGGACCAGTAGTCATTGTTGATGTGAAATACTCTGATTTTTCAGTTCTCCGGGGCCCCCCTCAGGCTACTGACAGTGGAATTTAGTGGCTCCGGAAAGCTGCGTTGCCCCTTTTAAGCCCTAAAACCTTCTTATTAGCGAGGTCAAAGGATCCCTATCAGCGTGGGACACTTACAAGGCAATATCACGTTTGACGCTGAATGACAAGATTCAAAGACGGGATGGCTTCGTCGAGCTGTAGCTCCATGTTTTCAAGGCAAGTCAGATCTGTGTGCCTTAAGAAAGCCCACAAAGACGACGGCTGAAGTATCTCTTCCTCCCAGTATAGAATTTCGGCAATGTTTTATCGATTCAGCACGACCAGATTTGTGAATTTTGCAGCTCTCATTTCAACTACTGGCAGCATCCAGGAATCATTTTGGGTGGATTTGGGATATAGCAAATGGAGAAATTGTCGAAGTAGTAGGATAAAGGCTGCTGCGTATATACTAGATGATCTAGCATAGTATGGTATAGCTGGAGAATGGGATCTGGCGGAGTGAGGCAGTATCTGTGACAAAAGAGAAGCATCATGGGGTAGACTGAGAGATGGAAGAGGAGGGGTAATTCTTACCTAGGGCTGGGTGGAAGGAGGGGTGTACATTGCCTGACGGAGAAACCCAAGTGAAAATTCCCCCATGTCGCGTGGATTACTTTTCATCCTCGTTTGCCTGACAGTTTGTCCAATCAGGCATAAATTATTGTTGCCCAGGGCAATCTGGAAGAACGATGGCACGTCTGTGGCCCTTCACTGGCTGATGCAGAGACTCAAATTGGTATAATCTCGTTCGAATGACAGGAGAAAGGAAGGGAGGATTTGCTAAGGCTGACGAGGCTCTATATGAAGTCCCCCTCCACGTGTGACAGCTTACTAGAGTTGACCGAAAATTGCCATACAATGCAAATGACAAAAGAAGAAAGACTCTTTGTGCATAAAAGCCGTAAGTCAATGCTATTTGGCAGGTTCCTATTCGGAACTGTCAGGATCCCACATCAGAGGCATTGTTGCACATAAGGAACCTTTTTTCTTCTTTTTTTTTTGATACAGTACTTGCAATCTACAGTGACGCCTAGTCAACTGTAGTATGGAAGGTATAATCATATCAAGGGTCATCAGCTCCAGAGCAAATTATTCCTTTCTCGTGCTCCGGTGTAATCGAGCATGTTCAAACTCATTCTATCTCTTGGGCCATCTGAGACAGCAAAAGGCTCTCGAAAGTCAGTGATGCTACATATAATCTTGTGAGACAGAAATAGGCGAATGGGCTTCATTCTCGGTAAAGTGCAAGGCCTCAAGTGCTGACCTGCTAGGCGAACACAGATATTCACAACTACATAATGAAGTACGTTTCTCAAGTCGCATTTAAGTCCTGTAAGTACTTGTATCAGAAGTTATTGAACATACGTCAGCTCTAGAATCTCTCCGTGTAGCATAGTGTTGGGCTTTTTTCTGCAGTGTTTGCCCTTTTTTTTTTTTTTTCTTCTTTTGTTCCCTTTTTTTCTAATATGGGTATGAGTTATACAACTTGATTCACAAAATATGTCGATTGTAGCTTGTTTTCGCAAATTCGAAAGTTATCAAGAGTCAACCAAGACATCATCGTCGGGTATGTTCTGTCTACACTAGCAAGCTCCAAATGTATCAACATACTACTAGTTATTAGGCAACAAAGCACCAACATATCATCGCAGCTTATGATAGGACAAGAGAATAAATGAGGCTTAGAAAGTTAGGCTTCTGCCCGCTAGGTAGGTACCTCGTGTGGGGTACCACATGTTGTCTTGTTTCGACGGCTTCACCAACCTCGACGTCTTTCTTAAACTCAACATTTCTCTTACTCATCAAGAGAATTGATCAACAATATAATCTCCAAAAGCTGGAAGCATTTTGTGAAACTTGAAATCAATAGACTCTCGACCGTGAAAGCTCTTGCGCAATGGATGGTACGTACCTCAATACTTATGTACCCGTTGGTCGATCCGGGCAGATACACGCTGACACTGCTTAGAATCGATCTTGACAGCTCCTTCTCAAAACTTGAGGAGTAACATCAATTTACAACACGAATCGCCGTTATTCTCAGTTCTTCCTGCAGAAATTAGGTCTCTGATTTATACTTATGCTCTCACCGACTATGAAGATACCACTCACGATGCCTTTGGCCGCGACACCTATTGGTACCGCCCCGGCTACCAAGCCAAACGACGTACGGCAACTGAGTTGTTGCGTGCATGCAAGAGAGTCTTTCAAGAAACATGGTTTCTACCATTTGCGCTCGCCGAACATTGCTTCTTCCTAACTCATCCAGAGAGAGCGCCCCGCAGACATGTTACGGTTGAACGCATGAAACGATACCTAACTACTTTGAGAGATTTTGCACGCAATCAAGATGGAATGGATATGCCACAAATCCAAAGTATTAGGGTATTCGCTCAAATGTGGGCCTTGCAAGATCCGCGCAAATTACAGGAGGTTCTTGATCTTGAGGGATTCAACCCCAAGAATGTGACTATCACACTCCGATACACGGATTTCTGGTACTGGGAGTACGACAGACCAATACACATCGACGCACGATGGGTAAACACCGTTCGGTTTCCCTCATCAGTTTCCACAATCAGCATGGATTTTGAAATGATCAGCCGCCGGAAAGGCGAGGTTGATTTCATCACAGACCTGGCGACAAAAACGTGGTTCTTTCGGCGAGCCGACGGAATGGTTTTGAGAGCCAGCAAAGAGGATATAACGACAACCCGATGGACGGGATCTTCAATTTTCGATAGAGCGCGGTGGATCAGAGATGAGTCTAGACCAAATGAGATTGAATATTACGTCAAAACGGTGGTCTGGAAACCTGCCCCGGGATTTGATCCGTTTACTGGTGCTGAAGGGAGTCCTTGTCCCAATCTGGATATACCCGCTGGATTTGCGAGAGAGCAGGCGCCGTATATGCGATCATTTACGCATATTTCGGTTGATGACCTTGAGACTCATAACATTCCGCATGACGCAACTGCGCAGGAGGTTTATGAAGCTATGGTAAGGGTTGTGAGTATGAGAAGACGCAGGTACCGTAGCCTCCCTCAGGACGATTGATGCCTAGGCCATGTAGGCCATATGTTTGACCTGTTGTATTTATGGACGGCTTCAACAGCACTGTTTACCATACGTTAGAACTAGACCAACCACACTTAAAATTGTAAATCGATAATATCCACTATTCTAGGCTCAAGTACTACCCTGCAAATGGAGGCTTTTAAGATAGACCAAGTAGTCTACCGCGTTGCTCCCCGGGGCACCCCACTGTTTCAAGCCTAGCCGTGTGTCTGAGCGCCCCGTACGGCACCCGATGGCTCCCCGAGGCTCCCGCGATACCCCTCACTAGCTACAAACCTACAAAAATGTAATCTTAAATATCAAAAAGAAAAGTCACCATAGGGTGTTACACGAGCATTGCACTGTCAGCTAATTGCGACCTTCTCATTGCGAATAACTTACCATATTAGAAATACGATTAGTACATCATCTTCTTTACAACGAAGCAATCTGCGCAATAGGCCTCAACCCCACCATTTAAGCTTAACTGAATTCGTCGGTCAAGACTGATCATTTGATCCTCAGCCAAGAAAAAGAGGCTTACAATCGAGGAGAATCTAGTTACCTTTCTTCACCGGAGTCACACCGGATGCTCGCGACTAATTTTTTTGGAAAAGAGCTTGTGGCTGAACCTCTGAAAGTCGTGAGCCAATAAAGTACCATAAAGTACCATAAAGTTCCCCGCTGACTCTACAGCCAGTTGCCCTAATTGGCTGCTGTCAACGCTTTGAAAGATTTAAATTGCTTGGCCGTTAGGAGCGATATCACTCTAGTAGCATAGTGCCAATAGGCTCTTCTTAGGCCGATGATACTCTACCGCGACGCCTCTTTTCCGCTGACGATAGTGAAGTCGTATTGCCTAATTGGGTAACATAATTCGTTAGTTCGTGGAGTATCGGTCGTTAGTTCAGTCATCTTTGAGAAAGATTTGAAGACCCATGTGAAGAATTTGTAATTTTAGTGATTGAAATAGATATAAAAAGACTGTTTTTTTGCTGTTGGTTCGTAGAATTTCGAGCGTGGTACACGGATTCTACGCAAGATATTTTCTGGACTTGAATTTCGTAGATAGCAACAGCCAGAATGCTTTACAAATTAGCATCTCCGCTCATAGCGGCATTGGCTTTATCCCAATCGGTTCTAAGTTTCCCCTTGACTAGGAGATTAGACAACGGTGCTCCTCTTCGAAATGTGCAATACGTCCAGACTTTTACAGACTCCAGTGGCAACTGGTTCAATCTGACCGATCTTGCGACCCAAGACACCGGTCTCACACATTTAATCCTGGCGTCGTTGCATCTGGATAATCCGACACAGATCCATCTGAACGATAATGATATTGAGTCCGCCTATTGGGACCCGTTGTGGCCTATGGTATCGTCACTTCAGGCCGCCGGGGTCAAGGTTATGTTGATGATGGGCGGTGCTGCTCGAGGCAGTTATGCCAACCTCCAGAACGACGTACATCTCCCTTCCTCTTTGACTCAATTCTAGTATACTGATAAACGTAGTTCGACACATACTACCCGATTATCCGATCAATTCTCCGACACCATCACCTCGACGGCTTCGACATGGACGTCGAAGAAAACGTCTCGGAATCCGTCCTTCTCCGCCTCGCGCAACGACTCGATCACGACATGGGCCCGGACTTCATTCTGACCGCTGCACCTGTGGCTCTATCCATGTCCAACGGTGGGAACCTGGATAATGTAAGCTGGTCTGCATTGGATCAGGTAGCCACCAGTACAAGACGGCCCAACGGGAAGTTGTTCAATTGGTACAACACTCAGTTCTATGATGGTTGGGGTTCTGCTGCTTCAACGACTTCTTATGATAACGTTATCAGCGCGGGATGGGATCCAAGTCGTATTGTTTTGGGCGTTCTTACTGCTGCTTCGGCTGGATATCCTTGGCAGCCAACGTATGTGCTTTCGTCGACGATTGCGAGTCTGAGGGCCAAGTATGCGAACTTTGGGGGTGTGTCTGGTTGGGAATATGGATTGGCGGGAGAAAGTGACGGTCAGACGCCGGTTCAATGGGTGGGTGCTATAGGTAGCTATCTTGCCGCGTAGACTGCCATAGCAATTGATGCTATGTTCAAGCAAGAGCATGTAGGAGATACTATGTTATTTTTCATGAGTATATATTGAATGAATCCTTCTTCGCAGGTGGTATACCACAATTTATAAACATATGTGCGGGAGGTACTTGAAATATGATACTGAGTATAAACGTGGGACCGTGATACAGCCCTAGATTATGTGTATTCTCAGCTACCTAAATAGTATTTGACATCTCCCTTGCTCTTGCTAACAATTGAATGCAAACTAGCATGCCTATAAAGTGTATACATGTATCATAATTCGTTCCAAGGAGCCTCGACTTCTTTTAATGGGCTAAACATTGAAACGAACATCGACGTCTAAAAAATAGCCTTAGCCGATAAGAACGCTGATTTCAAGATTGTATTGTAAAAGACCTATGTCGCTCGTATTACAAGAAAAAGCAATGTTCAACGGTAGACATTGAAAATTGACCACACTGATGAATAAACCAAAAAGCCCGCCAATTGTGCCTGATTGCTCCTCAAGATTCTTTTAGTACCAACGTCATGTGAAAACCAAAGGTCTTTTGTCCAGGTGAGACAGTCTTGCACCTTGTTGTATCCTTTGATACGAAGTCCGAGAGCTGCCCATTAGGTGTTAGCCGGTGACATGGCAGTGAAAAGCGATGCACAATCAAACCCTCCGTATATTCACTCTATGTTTTAGTCCAGCTGTTTCAAAATGGACTCCTTCCAAGTGTCGTAATCGGGTTTGTTTTTCAAGTCGAAAGTGTCCTCGAGAAGTTTTCCATGCGTACCACGTTTGCACTTCTTCAAAAGATTCTTTGCAGCTTGAGAAGTTGGCTTCTTGTTGACTTGCAAATTCCACGTTCTGGTACCTTGGGGCTCACTAATGGATGCGGGATCGACACGGAAATCTCAATCTTTCCAGAATGAGGACCCACGCTTAGATTGTCCTCCAAACTTCTCCAGGCTCTCGTGTATTTCCTTGCCATTTCTGTCAAGCAAGTCTTTCATTTGCCTTTTCCTTATAATATGTATCTTTTTCCTAGGCGGCAGCTCGTCATCGGCGTTATCCTTGTCTTCATTCTGGTCATCATCATTCGGAGCTTTCGATTTCGAGCATGATGTCGTGTCCGATGCAGATTTGCCGGATTTGCCAGTCTTGTGTCTCGATTTGTACTTGGAACAATCAGAAGAATTAGTATTGTGTTATTAAATCGCTTTCATGACTTACCAGGTAACAATAGACCCCTACACCCACCACTGTAACAACAACAACCCCACCAGCCACAATCACCGCTGTAGGTACTGCTGCCAGCCCCGTTGCTGCTGCTTCCACGGCTGCTGGAGCTGCTGTGTCCGCCCCCAACTCTAGTGCCTGCGTTGCTACAACCTTCGCGGCCTCTGGTGCCACTGCAATCACCTTTACCACTGCCGCCTTGCCTGCCTCCGTTGTTGCTGTCATTGCTGCTGCTGCTTCTTACCGCTGCCGGCGTTGCTTTCCACCACGCTGACACTCTCCATGCCACCGCGCCAACTACCGTCAATTTGGTCATTACTGGAATCAAACGTGATAGTGCAGTCACGATCGGGGTAGCAACGGCCACAGGAATCCGAACAGCAGCCATTGTTGTTGGGCTAATTCTGCAGGTTGTAATGTTCACGATGAAAGAATGAATGACAAAGGATTATAGAAATGGTAGCTATCCCCCGCCTGAACGCAAAATCTGCTAATATAGACAATTATATAGAAATATGTGTATTATACACGTAGAGCACAAGCAAAGAAGATCATGACCTGTCCTTCACTTTTCGATTTACTACAGAAATATGGTCTGAGAACCATTGTGATACTAGAAGAGCAATTCATCTTCCCCCGCCAAACTACAAGGCTATACGGCTGAATAATTGATTCCAATTTCAATTCGGGCCAGGGGGCGGGGTATTATCTAAAGACTTTGAAGATATCGCTAGTGAATGAATAGTCTATGTCTTATCCAGGAGCACAAGGCTGATATTTGAGATAGTCCTGTTCAACTATTTCAGGACAATCGATTGGTATTTTATTGTATCTGAGAAAAACTAATTTATAGGTAATTTTCAACTACTGAATCTTCCTATTATTTATCGTCACATAAAATCACTATCATGACAGTGTTGTCTCTTGGACAAGGCGTCCAATTTGATGTTACATCATTTATTATGACCATGTATGAAATATGTTATGGTGTTAATTGCTACATTCGCTGTCCAAAGATAAATGTATAAGAACTATTTTCATTATCATGATCCTAGTTTAAAAGCAGGGATATCAGAAATCTTATATCAATTGTTACATTCATATGGCTCTCTTCATTAAATCGAGCATAACCTCACTTAGCAATAGCCGTACCTCCAATGAGAAAAGTAGGAGACTCCAAGCCCACATCATTATCCAGCTGAGCAGTCCAATGCGCCTTTTTATATGCATCAAGTTCTCTGCAATTCTCGAAGACGCGATGTATTGTCGGAAACTCTTCTTTCAGCACCTCCATTTTCCGTTCCCAGTCATCCCTAATCCAATTCTCGACTGCAGGAATGAGCACAATGTCCGCCAGCGTCTGCTCATCCCCGACGCTGAACCGACCGGCGGTGGATTGAGCATACCGCTCGTATGCTCTTAGGCCCCGGAGGTGGCTCCATTCTAGCCAACCGTCTATCACTCGAGACATTCGTTTGGATTCCTCAGAGTTGTCTTTGTTCTCGGAGCGAGAATGAGCTGCCGCATAATCAAGTGCGAGACTGGCTACCTGCCGAACCGGAGACAGATTCGCAAGCGGCTGCCAATCCGCCACCACAATCAACGCAAGGTTCTTGACCTGAGCCCTCTTCAGTAACACCTCATTTCTTTCTCGCTCGTTGTTGCCAGATGACAGCAACCTTGAGGCACAAGGAATCAGCCTCGGCGTACTTTCCGGGTATTGCTCCTCAAAATACTCTAATATAGCCAAACTCTGCGATATAACCGTCCTTCTCAGCTGAGGAGTAACCTCCAATCCCACTTTGATACCTCCCACATTCCTTTCGTCAATGACCTCGTCGATCACCAGGCAAGGCAGTGTATTCGATAATGAGATTTCCTCATACTCTGCTCGGAGATGCTCATCGCTGGCGCAGTCGACATATCTGTATGTGACGAGATGATTTAGTCCTTTCAAATGAAGTGCAAATCGGACACGGGTACTGCATGAGGAGCGGAAGTAGCTGTATAGAGTCATGCGACAATCAGTTGTTGATTTGATGGGCTGGGTAGCCATATTGTATGTTTTCAATCGTAACTTGTAGGACGTGAATGCACGGGGGCTAGTCGTCTTGGAGAAAAAAGGGTCTTGGTATATTAACCTGTTGCCAACGTTCGCGAGAAAGCACCAAGCGTTGCAAGCGAGTTTCTTTAGAAGTGTCTGTGCGCTTCATTAAGCTCAACATAATAATGTACGTACGTAAAGGACAGTCCCAATTGAGTACCCACATTCTGCACTTTAGCGAAATTAGGGCTTGATAGATCTTTACCGTTCGTAGATACTAGATAAAGTATAAAATTCGGCCGCTATCGCTAGCGTTGATGGTCTTCAATAATAATCCCCAGTAGCTGATATCTGTGGCCAGCTTGATTTTTCCTATTACGGCAGGTCGTGAGTCACCCATGACTCTAGTTTTAGCCCTAATGTGCCGCGGATGAATCAGCATAGATCGAATATTGAATCATGATTGGCACAGTATGATAGTCAATGCTGATCGGGATGCAAACATTCGAAACTTCCAGAGCTTCACGATTATACTGTACGTACAGAGGGACATAAGAGATCGGGACCAAGCGCGCATTAGCATGATAACCAGACCGTGTCATTACGTTTGCCTGCGCTCTTTCTAACAAGAATCATCAGAGCTAAAATTCGCTGAGATACATGAAAAACATTATAGCCATATAATCCACCAGGGCGAGACGCAGAGATTAAAGCAAAACCAGACTCGAAGAACTCGCACCAGACTGCAGATCCGCTTCCTGCAACACATCTGACGCCGCCATGGAGCAAAGAGCAGCCTGTGTATTGTTCAGATTCGAGCGATCTCCAACCTTCAAAACGAGCAGTTTCGTGTTATTCCACACATCAAGCTTCTTTTGAAGATCCTCCATCTGAACTTGAAGGCATAGAACGTTGTTATTTGCGGCTTGGTAGCTTTCAAGCAGACGCATATATTGCGCGTTGATTTCGTCGATTTGCCTCAGCAGACTTTGGATGTAGCTTTCTTTGCGTTCTCGGAATGCCCTTTGCGCAAGCCGGTTTTGCTCTTTTCTTTTCTGGGCATCCTGCTTTTTCGGTGGGTTTAGCCTGATTATTCAAAGGTAAAAAGATTGAGTTGGGGGCTGAGACGATACCTTACGAGTTGTCCTCGGAGCTGGCGTCTCTGGCTCATCATGAGAGTTAGGCGAAGTGAGTGTGGACTCGTCATGTGTTGTTGAAACAGAATTCTGATAGTTGATGGTCTTGGGATTATTATCTGGTATACAGGGATATTGTTCGCCGACATTGAACGCCGATTCTGTGTTATTGTCCGTATATTTGATGCAATCAGGGCTTTGTAGATCATGTAACTGTTGCCGAGAAATGAGTAAGTGTGTGTTGTTCTGCACACCAATCAAACTGTCATACCTCGGAAAGCAAGAGGCAGGGCTCCGGCCATACTGCATTCTCAACAGGCCAGCTGTGAGCTTCACCATAAACGGTGGATATACCCGACCACTCAGAACTCATATCTATAGGCGGCGAGCGAACTATGGATGCACGAATAGAAGATACCTCCAAAGTAAGTGAGTGGAATATTGACTGAATGACAAAGTGAATTTGCAAATGGCTAGGGACGAACATCCCAGTCGGCTTTATACGTCGCTGTCTCGTCACTCCTGTGTCTCTGACAGCTCTAGTTTAATGAGCATCGACCTTGAGCTGAGCTATATACTACCAAGACTAAAGCCAATTGGGCAAGTAGTGGCGTCCGCCAATCTGACTAGTCAGTGCCACCAATTGCCTGTTTCAGCAATGTAGGATGGAATCTTCGGGGGGAATTGGGGCCCATAATGCGGCCGTTTTCTGACAAGGGATCTGCTCATATATAAACCCTAATGCTTTCCGTCTTATTTCTGGATTAATTATTCTGGGGTTCAGATTATGGGTAACCAGATCAAGTGGTGTTATCACTTGACATGCTTATTACATTGTTTGAAGAACGTCCGCCCTTCTATAGGCGTGACCGACCGCAGGTAATGTGCGACTGAATTTTTGCGAGTTCTTTACTCAAGCTTCTAGCTAACTGTTCATACGCACACATCATAAGTGGCTTGAAGGCTACAGTGGTGAAGGCAAAAATTTGCACGGCCGTCGACATTTTTCGGCCGACAACACAGTGTACGAATCAACTCGCTTTAAATCGGCATAATGCTCTATTCCCGAGCGCAAAAATGCCAACGCGGAGAACAAGTACAGAGGGCTTGTTATCGGTTGGTTGTTCCACATCGCGCGCCTAGGGCTGGAGCTGCGGGGGATAAAAACTCAAAGAATGTTGGCGAATTGCTTTCCCTCGCTTTCACTGCTTACAGAGTCGAAGTTCGGAGATATTTATAGAGACCATTCTTCATTCACGATGCCATCGAGACTGTCACCGAGGAAGAGCGACAAATCACCATCGAGAAAACCGATTGTTTTAACTTGGAGAGCCTCGGCGGCACCTTCAAAGCAGACTAAGGCGGGTCAACAGTATGCGCGCACTCGTCTGACGTTCATTCAAGCTGACTTTGGCAGAGGCTTTCAAACAACGACGAACGAAAACAGGAAGAGCGTCAAGGGCTTCAGACAAGCTTTCAATTATCCTCAAACGGCTACATCGAGGGGTCGCCTTTTCAATTACCAGTGACCCAAGTTGCCCTTCCCGCGATTCAAGAAATAAGAGATTCATTGGATCCGTTCTGTCAACTACCGCATGATCTGAGTTTGGAAGACCGACGTCTTTTTCATTCTTGTGAGTATTATTTTCCTGCGATGAAAGCTCCTGTTCGACATGAAAAAATGCTGAACGGTTCAATCTGTAGATCTTCTCGTCGTGCCGAGCAACGTATACGGAACGCGAACCGACACTATCTTCAGTTCCGTCCGCGACGTCAGCTTTCCCATATCTTTATCATCACCATTGACCCTGCAGTGGATGCTGATTGCGGCTCATGGTCGTTTCTCAGAATATGGGCACCCACAAGACCAGGCACGAGCACAGACAGCCTTGTTGCGTCGCAAGCACCGCGCTTACCAATCTCTAAACGATGCACTACAACGAAGCCATCGCTGGGTACCAGACGAAGTACTCGGCGGCATCATTATGGCTATTATCACGGAGTCTCGGCTAGCTGATGCGAAAGCTTCTAACGCACATTTACTTGGCTACGAAATTGCTGTTCAGCTCCGAGGGGGACTACGACGCATCATTCTCGAATCTTCCGCCGCGCAGACAAGCCATATGTCTCACATTATGCCATATCTGGCATGTCAACCTGTTGCTTCACAGAGCAGTGTGGAGACAGCGCAAGAGTTTGAAGAGTTTCTGAACTTTTTTGCGGACCAAGTGGGATACCTCGGCAATTTGCGGTCGGACAATACCAGAAATACGGATCTCAGTACTAGTAGAGCTAGTGGGCCCAGCTTCACGGCGCAACTAAATTCGCAGCCATTCATAACAAAGTTTCTTCTTGATACTGAGTTGGCGGGGTATTTGCGGCCACAACTGAAAGAGACTTCACCGTACATGGACCAATCATCACAATTCTTGTCGCTGTACTTGGTTGCACTTACACTGTTTCGGCTGGATGGCTGTCAAGAGACCTACACCGAGCAATTTCTGCGCCATCTCTGCGCAGTGCTTAGGTCAAGCTCTACGTATGATCGTGCTGGAAAACCACTTTTGACGATCCAGGGTTTTTTGTGGGTTGTAGCCAAGGCCGTCCTGGATTTGGGGGATATGTTCTATCTGGGTGAAGCGTGCCCCCAGCACCGAGCTCAAACAATCGTGGATGCTGTTGAAGCGCTCAAGGTCTTTCGGAAGGCGCAGTCTTTCCCGTCAAGAAACGCGATCATGTCATTTTTAGGTCGATCTCTAATTTTGCACGAAACTAGCAGTGGGACCTTTGGGCGAGGAGGGTGGGTTCAAGAACATGACAAATGACATTTGGCGACCTCGTAATACTATGGATATCTACTTCAAGAACGACGTTTGTGTGCTTAGATGACTAAATGACATTATCAAATTGAACTTTCCCAAACAGAATGACAATCCCAGATTTGTACCTAGCCGATCGTCATACCACCATTGATGCGAATGTTCTGCCCATTGATCCATTGACTCTTATCACTCGCCATGAAAGTGATAACATCCGCAACCTCCTCAGGCGTTCCGATTCTATTTGCAGGCGCAAACGTTCTCTGGACCTTGACCATTTCCTCCGTCTTGCCGACAAAGTACGTATCGGTAGAAATAGGACCGGGTGAGATTGTATTGACCGTGATACCTCTCTTACCAAGATCCTTGGACATGACACGCGTCATCTGCTCAACTGCACCCTTGGTCGCCACGTAGAGAAGGTAGTTGGGAGTAACCATGCTGACGGCCGTGAGCGAACTCGAGAAAAGAAGAACTCGGCCACCATCCGGTATGTGTTTTGCGGCCTCTTGGATGAGGAAGAACGGTCCTTTGACGTTTGTTTGAAAGATAAGGTCAAAAGCACCTTCTTCAACATTGCTCAATGCTCCGTTTTGCCATAAAAGACCCGCGTTGAGAACGATTATGTCAATCTTTCCATATCTCTCGACGATTTCCTGGATCAGACGCTTTATGTCGTCGATCTTGGACACGTCGGCTTTGATGGCGACTGAGCGGTCGGCTCCAATTTCATTTACTACCTCTGCCGCGGCGTCTGCGGAGGAAACGTAGTTGACGACAACGGATGCGCCTTCTTTGGCAAGTGCCAATGCGGTGGCACGGCCAATGCCTCGAGAAGCTCCCGTTACGAGCGCGACTTTGCCACTGAGACTAGATGACATGTTGGATGTTCACTTCCGTTACAGTTCGGAAAACCAAATGGTATTAGTTCAGCTCTGATTGACTTGAGACAGTATCCATTCCAGTTCCTCAATGAAGCACGGGCTTATATAGGCGGCGCTCGCCATGGGTCCGAATCATGGTGGAAACATCATCGGATGAGAGTAGTCATGATAGAACCTTTGCTGACTGATAGGCAAGCAGAATTGTCAATCTAGAAGCTGCACGCAGGGGAGACTAGCTCGGTACTTTGCGAGCACATTCCTCCAGATGCAAACAGTCCAAGCCATAAGCCTATGCAGCTCGGCTAACTCCGTGAGGCGCGTGGCTGGACCGACCAAGCCAGAAGAGACAACTGTACCAACCAATCATCTTCAATATCTCCAACCTTCTTCCTCTTTTGGGTGTCATAAAGCGAGATGGTTGACTCACGGCGCAGCATTTATGTCGCACTAAGTTTAGCGTCTCCCAGAAGACGTGGTCGATTTAAGGTTAGTAGTTGGATTAAGTTTGGCGCTAGCGGCCGCACCGGCTGTTAAAGACCCCACCACGCATTGGACCCTTCTCTTTTTTTTTTCTTCTTCACGATGGAGACGGACATCATACTACGTACAATTAATAGGGCTCGGTAGACTAGCGGCCGCCGGCCGCAATTGCAGTAGTGCTTTAGACCCTCAGAAGAACGGTATACGGAGTTTTTTTTTCCGGCTGAGTTTCAACATTTCATTGGTAGCGATGAGTGATTAGATCAACATACTTAGTAATAAAGCAAGATGAGTAATGAGGTACTATAGAACTCTGACAACGGAAATACTTACGGATATAGAGAAATAGCGGAAGTTCCGTATTCGTTATCTGCACATCGGTACCATGGATCTCGGCTTAAGCTGTAAAGCCGTCAGTCATCGCCTTAAATCCGACTGTACCTTCGATATGTAACAAATGCCCACTTTTGTATCTACGGCTTTTTTTTGTAAACTGTTAACTGATAAGTGGAGAAATTCGTATTGCGTTGTCCGTACACATCGTAGATGCTGTCTCAACAGTAAGGCATTAAAGTTCGTTGTTGGTTATTTGAATAGCTACTTAATATATAGATATAACTATGTGAAACAATATGCGTCTACCTAGTTACTAATATCACAACAATCAGGCCTTGAATATCTCGCGCCATAATTGAATATTGACATGCTTCAAAGACCAAAGATGGACAACCCTACGACAAGCCTGACGGATTTCTTAAAAGAATCGTCAACTTTTGACTATGTCATCGTGGGAGGTGGAGCAGCCGGACTGGTACTCGCAGCTCGCTTGACAGAAGACCCAGAAGTCCGCGTAGGAGTGATTGAGGCTGGGAAGTCAAGACTGGGGGATATGAATGTTGAGACGCCAACTGGGATGAGCGCCGTACTACATAATCCTGAGTATGATTGGATGTATAAGTCCACTCCGCAGGTATGCTTTGTGCTCCTCTGACCTCTTCATTTGATGTCCTTTGCAAAATTCAAGTAATCACAAACGGATTCAGGCTGGAACAAATAACCAAGTCCACCACGTAGCTCGCGGCAAACTTCTCGGCGGCTCCAGCGGTATCAACTTTCTGGCTTACTGTAGGCCATCCGCCGAAGACATTGACTACTGGGGACAACTGGGAAATGAAGGCTGGTCATGGGCTGATCTTGCACCGTACTACCACAAAAGCGAGACGGTAGACGACGATAGCGGAAAGCGAGCGTCCGGCAAACCCGACTTCTACAGACAAGAACCCACCTTTCATGGCCATTCCGGTCCCATCAAAACTTCTTTTCCTCCATGGAGGATGCCGATTGAAGACTCGACTATGGAAGCCTTTGACGAGGTTTCTGGTGTGGCACGTCCGAAAGACCCATGGAGTGGAGATCATGTTGGTTTTTATGGCACGTTATCAACAATCGACCGGAATGATGGCAGGGCTACTAGGAGTTATGCTGCTACAGGATATTTGAAGCCTATTAGCCAGCGCGAGAACCTCAAAGTCTTGACGGAAGCAACGGTGACAAAGATGTTGCTTGACAAAACTATCGCTACTGCACATGGTGTCGAATTCTTGCACGGTGGTGCGACTCACCAAGTTCTCGCAAATAAAGAGGTCATCCTCTCGGCAAGCTCAATTCAAAGTCCTCGGCTTCTTGAACTGTCAGGAATCGGAGATCCCAAAGTTCTGCAGGCCGCAGGGATACAATGTGTTATTCAACTACCCGATGTTGGTAGCAATCTGCAAGAACATCCCGTGACTGCCGTGACATACGAGCTTGCTTCAGGCCAGATATCGCTTGACTCTCTATTTAAAGATCCTTCTCTTCTGCAAGAACATCAGCGACTATACGGAGAGGAAGGGTCCGGTGCATTTGCCGGCACAATGAGTCTCACTGGTTTCCTACCCTATCCTCAACTTGTTCCATCGCAGGAACTGCAAGAGACAATCGCCGCTATTACCAAGGACGGTGTTGATTTACCAGAAAATGAAGCGCAAAACATTATTTCTCGTCTAAGCAGTACAAAGTCTGGCGCTGTACAATTTACAGGCGTTCCAGCAAATTTTGACCTTACTTTGGGACACGAAGATCAGGGCAAACTGATGCCTGGCGCACCCCCAGGTCGAAATGCATGCTACACAGTCCTGGTCAGCCTTGCGTACCCCTTGTCGCGAGGAAGCACCCATATCACCTCCTCAAACCCACTGTCGGATCCCGAGATTGACTTGGGCCTCTTAGCACACCCTGCTGATGCACATGTGCTCGCCGCTGGCTTGGGCTTCGTGGACCGCGTGTTTCAGTCTGCAAAAATTAAAGATAAGATTGCTGGACGGATCGATCCGGTCCCTAAGATTGATCTGCAGGACCGAGAACAAGGTATCTCTTTTGTTCGAGATCGGACTATGACGTTCAACCATCTCCTTGGTACGTGTGCTATGGGTCGCGTTGTGGATGAGCGGCTGCGTGTGAAGGGTATTAAAGGCTTACGAGTTGTTGATGCCAGTGTTATCCCTGCGCAGATTGGAGGAAATATTTTGGCGACCGTTTATGCGATTGCGGAAAAGGCCGCTGATATGATTAAGGCAGAACACGCTTCAGGATCATGCCATCTCAAATAGTTTGATAACAGTGCTTAGTGCTTGACGCAACGAAATTGCAGTCACTGTTCTCCAAGTTGGCGTTGATGGATGTTTGAATTACTTCTAAACTCGGTCTATTTGAGTTGCGTGGACTTCAGAAAAGCCGTCTGTAATGACCTTTAGTATTGCAATGCTGCCAGCTATTGGTGATGCTAAATCTAAACAAAGAAAGAAAGAAAGTGGCAGTAAGGCTAACTAAGAAATATTATTAAATTGCAGATAAAGTAGGTATTTCACGACGAAGTCGGGCGGGACAGTTGCAACATCTCAACCTCCTTCCATAATATCTCGCCTGCGTAGTCACATGCACTGCTTAGCCATAGCATAGTTTGAAGCCTTTTCTTGATATCCAACCATCCAGTGGTTGAAGTAGTAGAAATGGCACTCAGCTTCTCTACAAACCAAGACCTTGAGGAGGTTTGTGTCGCAGCAATACCACCCAACGTAAGAATCCAAATCAGCATTGTAGTATACTGAATCTCCGGTAACCCGATCAATGCGCCACTAGACTCGATTTCGGCCCTCAACATATTTGCAAGCCTGGAGAAAGGCGCTTCGTTTCCTGAGAGTGGGAAAATGACGCCCACACTGAGAATGATCATGGATAAACGGCAGGACTCGGCCAAGTTTACTCGTAATGACTCGTGCCCTGAAGCAGATCGTAGGGACATGAGACGATGTTGGATTAGATTTCGGCGGTCACTCAGTTGACGCAGATCTGGATTCGTCAACAATCCCCTCATGTATCTGTCTAGTACCAAGAGGTGTGCTCGCATAGCTTGGAATACGGCGAGATATTCTTCAGAGCACCCTACGCGATACAACTCGACGAACCGGTCCTTGAGACCTTTGCTGTTGAACATGAAATACTCGCTCAGAGTAGGATTCTCAATCGCCTGCAATGAGATGAACGAAAATTGCGGGTGTGATAGGGTCTTGCTACAGTTTATGAGCTCAAAGCTGTATGATCAAGTTAGCTAACGAGAAATTTATCTTTTTAAACACTCTGGAATACACTTACTAGGAAAGGATGGCACCCAAACCAGGTAATTGGACCATCTCTAGTCCACCCCTCATCTGAATAAGTTGACTCAAGCCCCGTAAATGTACCGGATTAGCTGAAACGGAACCATAAATATCAAGCCATTGAAGACTGCGAAGCGGCGCCAGAAACGGAGATTCCAAGGCGCTCGTGGATACAGTACCACCATCCGCAGCGGCCATAATGAGAACGTTAAGAATCATGTTGTCCGTAGCAGCAGTTTCCTTATTGTCCAAAGCTCTATTCATTTTCCGAATGCCTTCGACGTAGCACCAATCTAGCCATCGCGCATCTTGAGGCCTAAAGGTGCCATCCGCCCGCTGCCCAGTCAGTATCCACCGGCGTCGCTGGTGCGACAATACGCAAAGTAAAGTAGTGACAAAGAGCGTCGGATCGTTGTAGGTTGGTGGGAACCAATACTGGACAATAGGGACATCTGGGGCTTCAGACGAGCCTGGCGTCAGACAAGGGGCTAGAACAGATATACCTAGACAGGCGTTAGCTTTCAGGAGAGTTTTGTTTAAAAATCAGATTCTGTATCACGAACGATAGACGTTGCAATGGTTCACCAAATCAGGAGGAAAGGACAGCGGATTTGTTTGAAAGGGGTCCACGATCCCCGTCCACAAGCGGTCCACACATGTAACCGCGAATGGAGTCTGAGAGCTGACGGAAGATGATCGATCCGCACTCGGCGGACAGCCTGACCCATAGTTACAAGGAATGCGGTATCTAATTTGATGTAAGTTTTGGTTCAAGAATGCCGTTATCACAGTGCTTCTACTGAATCACAGAAAGAGCAATTTTCCACTCACTTTGCGCATCGAGAGCAACTTGGCCACGCCTTGTCGCATGCTCGCTTTTGAGACCGACAGCGCTCACATACGGTCACCGGCGCTTTGTTGGACCTTTTCCGGCGCAATCCGTCCCGTAATCGTGTAAACAAAGATGCCGAAATCTCAAATGAGACATCCTTGTCTTGTCTCGACCACAAGTCTTCTGAAGCCGTGCTTGAAAGCTCAACAGTCCAGATGCTTCTAGCAGCCGAATGTGGCTCATCGTGGTCATATCGGCATGTCCGCTTTAATCTGACATATAGTTAGCGTGTACCGACATTTGACATGGTGGGTTGTGGTGTCATTTGCAGTCCAGTTCGTACCGGTCGCAGTTGGAGCAGCGCGGCAGACGCTTGTCGCATTTTCTCTTCCGTGTCTTGCACGCTAGGCATACAATAGCGGCTCTATGAACACGCTCGGGGACGTCGGGTGATTGGCTCATGGTACATACGGTCAAGACGTTCTTCTAGCAGAAATGCAGATGATGGTGTGCGGCCGCATGAGCATATCGACCAGCAACGATGGCGGCAACGCTTTTAAGAACGGCGCGGGGCGGTCTTGACTCTTGAGACGGAAAATAAGTTCGTGGCTTGAGCGGTGGCTTGAAGTTATAACTTATCACCATCAGCCGGCACCCCCTGATTAGATGAGTAGGTACCTATGCCGCGCTCGGATCTGGCTCGCTAAGTAATCTGATCCCGAAAGTCCCACTCCTTCCTTCAGCTCATCTTTCTGTAGTTCGGAACTTCAGAATGACGATGACTAATAGCGTCAATTCAATCCCAATCTCGCTCCATGGGATCTTGGCAAGTGGATTGTTTGTAAAACAGAGCTGGATAGCTTGGTTGTCTTGCACAATGGATTTTCATTTCTCTTAGGGAGAGTTGCATTGAATTTTGTAAATAACTATCTGCATAGGTTAAGGGGCAAGTTCTTTTGATTCTATATATACGCTTTGGATCCTGTTGCTTGAGGCAAGCCGATAGTAATCTTCTTTTTCAAGCTATTTCCAACATATTTTTAGTCATGGAGGAGCATACCTGGGTCGACGGACCATTCAAACTGGTTCCCAGCCCCAAATTCACCAAGGGCAGTGTAAGTGGAAGATACTCGAGAAGCAATTGAACGCTCTTGTAACACTGTTTCACAGGCCAATGGCATCTTCGCTGCGAATGAAATGGCCATTTCACACAACATCTACATTCGTGGATTGAACGCCATCTACCTGCAAGCCGAAGCAGTGACGACCCCGTCAGAAATCAAAGACTTTCTCACTTTCTGTCAGATCTGGATTGAAGTCGTCCATCACCATCATCAAACTGAGGAAGAAGTGTTCTTTCCGGGAGTAGAAAAGGCATTGGGTCAAGAGGGAATCATGTCCAAGAATCTGGAGCAGCACAAGGCCTTTGAGTCTGCGATAGAGGACTTTAGAAAATACGCTTGCACAACACCGGGCGGTTTCAGCGGAAAGGAGCTTAAAAATCTGATTCATCGTTTTGGGAAGCCGCTGGTTGACCACTTACACGAGGAAATCACAAGCCTCCTCGACATACAGAGTCAATTTGACCCGGAGGGCGCAGTTCTCAAAACTCATTACCTTCAATTTGAGAAAAAGCTCGTCGCTCAAAGCTCGTTGGTAAGATACCCACCGACGTGGATGGTTCTAATTTCTCGAGACATGTGCTAATTTTCATACAGTCACGGCATCAAGCTTTTATTTTCGGCTGTCGCGATGTAACGTTTGAAAACGGCGTCAACAAAAATTGGCCCGACGAAGCTCCTTTCTTCGTTCCCTACCTCATATCCTGGTTTCTTGCCCGTGACTTGGCCGGTGTCTGGCGATTTTTACCGAGCGACTTTAAAGGAAATCCACGACCCTTGCAATTCCTATCGAAAGTATCTCCAGTTTCAGAATTGCCACCTTGACCTTACAGTTCATGGGGCAGGGGTCATGTATTAGATGTATTGGTGTGTTTCTAGAGATTTATTAGGCGAGCGAAGAGCCTGGTTGTACTCGATGTTCTACAGATAGCTTTTCTTTCAGTTCCGATCCTTGCGGTATGCACCAAAGATGTGGCATAATTTTCATTGACGACTATTGAAATAGCAATATTCATTACAACTTCAACTTCCACCGATCTACATAAACGCACAGCTCGAGGCTCGACTATTTCTCTTTCGAGCTTGAATTAGGAGCAATAATTGTCTCATTTCCGTGAATTTCACAATTTGCCATTCTGTACATTCTGCACAAGCTGCAGCTTCTTGACCAGCTCTCTGAGCTCTGCATCCACCAGCTTAGGTTGTTCCAATGGTATGAAATGTCCACTCCCTTTGGCCACGATTGGGCCCTTTCGGAGATGTGGTGGCACCAAATTCGCAAGTCTTTCAAGATAGCGAAACCAGCTTGGAGAGTTATAGGTCAATGTCAACGGTGTTGGGATTCCAGTTAACTGTTCTGCGTTAGCAAATATCTCTCATCTCTCTGCAGTGGAGGCACGTACCTTCTTCACTTGCCCAGCATAGGGCAAAGGATCATGGCCCATAATAGTCAGCAAAGGCGTGTTATCCCAAGGGCCAAGTAGCCGTGGTTTACCAACTTCAGGTATATAAATTGGTAAATTATCCCACTTGATACCCTCTTTGTTCGGCGAATTAGGGTTGTAGGGGCTAGCTCGCTGCTGTGCTCTTGCTTTGCGGAGCATCACTGGTGTAATACCATCTGGAAGCGTTTCAGAGTTGAAGTCGGGGGCATCAGGATCGGGGAACCAGCTTTCCCCGTCGGTATCGGTGGGAGACGGGTCAAGTAAGAGCATTGCTACCACGGTCCTGGGGTACTGCTTAGCATAGAGCTCTGCAATGACACCCCCGAAGGAGTGGGCGACAAAGATAATTGGAAGTTCGTCGATTTGATTTGGTTGTATCTCGAGATGGTTTTTGGCGATACCAGCAATCAATGCCCGCAGATCATTTGCTGCATCCATCGCATCATGTGTCGCTGTGGTTTGCTTCTTCGCTGTTTGGCCGGAACCAAAGCGATCATACAGAAGCATTGGCAGTCGTAAAATGCCTTGAGCCCCATCACCATCGCTTCTGGCGCGTAGCACTGGTTTCCATATAGTTCGGGGATCGTTAAGTCCACTGAGAAATACTATCAGAGGTACAAGTCCATTCTTGAGTTGGCCACTTCCTGGAACATAGGAATAGTGGATCGGCGTTGCCAGCTGCGAAGGTATAGCGATCTTGCCATGGTGAATATTGACAGCCGCCATGATATCTGCGGTGATGTGGGAGGCTCTAAGTTGCATTCAATTCGGAGTTGGACCACTGTAGAACATTATACATGTAACGTTGATATATATCTACCTTAAACTTTCTAGAGTACTTTTAGCAAGACAGATATCTATCGTATCGAGGAACAACACGATGAAGTTCCAACAAAACATCGACTATTACTAATAGTCTGATCAAATCTCGATCACGAGACGGGAGATCCTGAGATCCTCTTCCATGACTATGTCCGAAATTCCGGTAACTTAGGGTTTTGACACTGCGATATATTCGAAACTCAGCTAGCTATACTCCCGATAGGAAAAGATTATCTGTGACTATAGAATAGCTAAAATATTGAGAAATCGACAAACACCTGAACGGATAGTTACGCGGCCAGGTGGTGAAAGAGATTGCAAGAGAACTCTGGAACAATGGTGGATGGCTTGTAGGGCTTTACCACCCTGTTACCAACGTCTTTTTGCAGTTGTCAAATCCGACAATTACTCGTTAGCCAAAAACACGGTAAAGGTTCTCATGTTGGATCACAAGATAGCTTGGAAGATTTTGCAATGCTGGTTTGGTCTCATGAACAAAGAGACTGTGTTTTCTTTTTCCAACTTTCATTTGACTCTACTATCAACTACAGCCAATCTTCAATCGATGGTCAGGATGAAAATGGACCTTTGTGACCTACATTTCCGGAAATCTCCAGGTCTTGTTGGCAAGGTAGCATCAAGAAGAACGATTGAAATCTCTTGAAACGATTTCAAGTTAAAAGGATACTCGACACCTTTCAAAGAGTAGAAAACACCAGGTTAGGATTTTCTCGACTGCACTGTTCAATGGGGATTGCATATGATTTAGTCCTAGATAGAACATAGTCAAGCGAACATTCTCCATAGATGCTGTACAGATGGGTAGAGAAACGCCGAATTTAGTATTATATAGTAGATAGTTTTATATAATGCTACTAGTTTGGCCCCCCGTCAGTTGTCTGTAAGAAAATATAAAGAGGTGGAAGATCATTTGTTTCATGCTTTTCTCATTAAGCGGAAGCCCTAAATTTCAGTTTTCCGGAAACAATAACCACTCATATTTCGTGACTGAGCTAGTAAATCTCAATCTGAGACCAGTCGCATCTTAAAACCACCAGGTATGATAATTGTTAACATTTTCCAGGCAGAAGTTTTTTGACATTCTAAATGCTGACTTCGCGAAGATCTTCAAGGTCATGTTTTCAACTGATGCAACCCAAGACGGGTGTGTGGTATTCGACCGCAAACGTACCCAATCACGCGACAGATTTGTTGTTGGAGTTCAGAAAAACGATGCTAAGCACATGGTTGCAATCATTGTAAATATCGTCTCGCTGGATTTTTCGCTGAATCTGACCACGTAGAATTGTTTGTTTCTGGGGTAAAGGGGGTAAAATTGGGGGTGACGTTGCGTTGCAGTTGAGATCAGACATGATTTTGACGATGGGATGAATATGTCACGAAAGCAACAATAACGACACCATGTACGAAGTCTATATAAGCGAGGTTTGCTGGCTAGCTGACCTTGATGGGAGAGCCATTAATTCAATTCAACAAATTTGATTTTTTGTAGCGAACATGCTCCTCAAACAATTCATTCAGGCCGTTGCGATTCTAGCATCTGCAGTTTCCACTTGCAATGCTTCGCCTCTAGCAAGAAATGATAGACGCCAGTCGACGACCTCCAAATATGTCTTTGCACATTTCATGGTCAGTATCTATCACCGTCTTCATGCTACAACAAACAGGCCGTATTAACACCGACCAACAGGTCGGAATCGTTGAACACTACACCCTAGGCGATTGGAAATCCGATATGAACAAAGCAATGCAAATTGGTATCGATGCGTTTGCACTCAATTGTGCCAGCGTCGACAGCTACACGCCTACCCAACTAGCCCTAGCCTACCAAGCCGCCGAAGAAGTTGGCTTCAAAGTCTTCATCTCCTTTGACTTTGCCTACTGGACAAACGGCGACACCGCGAATATCACGCAGTACATGCAGACATATACGGGTCATGCGGCTCAGATGCAATACAACGATGCCGCGGTTGTGAGCACCTTCGTCGGTGATAGTTTCGACTGGACACCCGTCAAGGCTAATACGAATCATTCGATTTGGGCGTTGCCGAACTTGCAGGATCCGGCTGAATGGTCAAGTGATGCTCCACGGAGTGCGGATGGGGCATTCTCGTGGTATGCTTGGCCAACGGACGGAGGGAATAGTATCATCCCAGGGCCGATGACCACTATTTGGGATGATAGATATATCTCGGACTTGGGAAATGCTACTTACATGGCTCGTATGTATAGTGTTACAACTTTAGTGGGATCTATAACTCGGCTAACGGCTATAACAGCTGTATCTCCATGGTTCTCTACCCACTTCAATACCAAAAACTGGGTCTTTATCTGCGAGGACCTTCCTACTCGCCGCTGGGATGAGATATTGACCATGCAACCAGATCTTGTCGAGATAATCACATGGAATGGTAAGTCTGTTACTTGCATAATCTTTAATCGAAGAAGATCAGGATATTGACCGGGAGAATATAGACTACGGCGAATCTCATTACATCGGCCCGTATTCAGCAGATCACTCAGACGATGGATCCTCCGAATGGGCCTCTGGATTCCCGCACGATGCATGGCGCGACCTTTACAAGCCCTACATCCAAGCCTATAAATCCGGCGCTTCAGTCCCAACTATCGACACCGAAGAATTAGTATACTGGTATCGCCCAACACCCAAGGGCGTCACATGCACGAACGATACCCTACCAGCCCCGAATGGTATCAATTTGCTCTCTGACAGTATTTTTGTAGCGACTATGCTAAAAGAACCTGCTACACTGACTGTTACTAGTGGTACAAATTCGCCGGTAAGTATTGATGTACCTGCTGGTATTGTGACGTCGAATGTTACGATGGGTGTTGGCGAACAGAGCTTTGTTCTCAGTCGGGATGGACAGACAATCCTCAATGGTAATGGGGGTTTGAGCATTGTCGATACGTGTGAGACGTATAACTATAATGTCTATGTTGGAGCAGTGACAGCATAACGTTATCAGAAGAGAAGACTTGGGAATTCCTTCGAATGCCATTAATCAAATTAAGTTCAAATGGAACACACCTCCACAGGTATAAGTGCTGGAAATCTGTCGCTTCTGTAGACCGACAGATGTCTACGTTTTCCAAGCCTCTAGTTAGTATTCAGTCCTAGTCATCACCTCGGATCAAGGCTTGCGAGAGCCAAATCTGCCTATTCCGGCACTACTGGCCTTATACTACGTTTCCTTTTGTCATTTGGTGAATAGGAGCAGATTCGAACCCGGACACTGATCAGTGGCGCCGCACTAAGAATTGAAGCAGAGATGACTACTTAATTATTTCACCTGGCTGTAGAATACTCAATACTATTGGTCTAACAAAGTTGATACGAATGGTCCTACTAAGTGCCAGTAAGTGGAAGTCTCGACACAGCAGGTCTCAAAGAGATATTTCTAGCATTAAGAAGCAGCCAACCACTTATCAACCCTATCTTCGCCCTCAATGATGCTCAACACAAATCTTCCAAAATCATCTACATCATCTGGACTCGTCACTCCGGGCTTCAACAAGTACTTACCGGACTGCAAACTGGGACAAAAGAGAGCATCCTTCTCCCTAAGTTTTGCCCACCATTCATACGCCGTCTCGGCTTGCCATAATCCCGCACGAGTCGTGAACATCAATCCGCCGGGACACACGGTAAAACCATAGCTCAGTAGTCTATAAATGCATTGCATGTGACCGGCGACGAGCCAGGTGCGGCGCACACTCTCGGCGAGGATCCATGCGTTCCAATCTGAATTTAATTTAATTTCAAAGTTTGCATGTCCTTTTGTGTTCCTCGTCGATGTGGCTGAATTGACGTATTGACTAGACAGTAATGCGCTGTCGAGCATTCGTTTGCACCAGCGGCTCAGCACCGGAATCAGAGATTCGGCCATTATTCTTGATCTCGGATCGCCGTCAAAAAGTCGTATTGTTTGATAGACTAGTAGCGCTTGGACGCGGGCGACATGATCTAGAACACTTCGGGATTTACTCGGCTTTGTTTTTGTTTGCTCATCGTTCTTTATTCTCAGTGTTGCGGTCGGAAATGGATCATCAAATTGGTATTCAGGATTGTTGTCAATTTCGAGATCGTCCGGATCACCCTCCTCATGCAACAATGTCTCAACCCTCTCCTCGATGATCCCTAACATCATCTCCCTAATTTTCTCCGTGCACGAGAAATAAGCCGCGCCTGTCGTGTACGCATCTTGTACACATCTCGGCATATGCAATGCTTTTCTTCCATTACCACCACTTCCATGAGAGTGGTAAAGTCTCTTATGCACAAACATATTACTTCCTTCCTCGATCCACTGCTTGATCCAGCACTGCACTTGATGCACCGTACTATTTAGCTGAGGCACGGAACGATGAGTGCGATTCCTGTCGCCTTCAGTACTGTGCGCCACAGTCCAGGTGCCAGGTAATAGAAAGAATTGCATTGACTCGGTAGCATAGTTGCTGTTCAAGAAGTAGTGGTCGGATTGGAAGAGGAATTGCGATTCCTTATTTTGATATTGGCCTACCAAAGATTGCTGCTGGCTGCTGCTCGGTGCTGAGAGCGCACATTTTCGAGTATCAATGATTCTTGCAGCGGCATTGCTACCACTACCATCGCTGCTAGTAGGGCTGGCAGTACTAACATGGTCATGAAGCCTCGTCGAAGAATAAACACACGGGGTACCCTTGACGACGCATCGCCGACATGAAGGATGTTGCAGATCGCATTTCCTTTTAGCCTTTATGCACGCATTGCAGGCCTTTTGTCGTGTTTTCCGTTGCTGCTGCCTTGATTGGTCTGCTACTTGTCGTTTAGGTAACATGTCTCGTGTCAACTCAATGCCGAACTAGGTGATATGCCGTAACTCCTTCTCTGAACGCCTGGTATTTTTTAAAGGTATAGGACGATTTGCCACAGAAAGCAGACCATAACTCACTGTAATACTCTGTAGTTAAGATGGGTTAAAGCGAGACTTCAGCTAGGTACTTATGACGTGTGAATACGAGCTGATGACTAATTCAAAAATCAGCAAATAAGCTAGTCCAAATACGGCATGCATCTTCCTATTCAGGAAAAAAAATCTCATCTTAGGGTTCGCAATGGCAAGTTCTAAGTAGAGATGGTTTGATTTTCTGGACAGCTACAACTAGCTAACAAAGACTTCCAGGCGAGGTTGAACAATAAGAATGGGAAAAGAGTGATTGTCAAGGCATACGAAGCCTCCGTAGTACACTCTTCACCACGTAAATCTTGAATTCGCCAGTAGTTAGAGCTTACCGTGAACATCTCAAGCATCTTGGATAACTTCTCTAGGGAACGGCACCATTAGCCAAAAGTAGGTACTCTGCAGCTGGTGCGTAAACCTGAGCTAGATACAATGGGGTCCGACCTTGCCCATTTTTAGCATTAACATCCGCGCCTTGATCGATCAGGTAGCGTAGGATTTCTTGTGCATTATCTGGCTGAAATTTCTGGATTCTGCAAGGCAACGGTATATTTGGTGTGGGAATGGCTTTCATATCGCGCAAAAGTTGCCTCGGAGGAGGTCTTTGACACCTTGGGCCTCTCAGTTTTCCAGTGGGCCATTGAACGCCACATTGAGTCACTGCATAATGCAAGATTGTACACCCTGTAGAGTCTCTGGTATTCAGGTCGAAGCCTCCCTCCAGGAGTACCTGCACCATTTCAAGCCTCTGATATTTCGTAGCTCTTATGAGCGACTCGAGACTGGGCTTGACTCCGTATTCTATCAGCAGGCGTATACAATCCACGGAGCTGGACGCAACAGCGTGAGGAAGTTTATCTTGGGGATAGGTCGCTCCACGCTCGAGTAGAAGCCGGGCAGTCTCGAGGGTGCCACGTTCAGTCACCTGCTGCATGATTCGCTCGTGACCTTCATCTACCGACGCAATCTCCGCACCATGGTCTAGCAGGAACCGTACTATATCCGTCGACAGCTCTTTGGAACGCACTGCCCTCAATAAGGGGTATACACCGTCATATGGGATGTTCATGTCCGCCCCAAATTCCACCAGAAGCTTGAGCATCGTCAACTGACCCGTCTCTACCGCGCAGCTGACCAGTCCGCCGGCTTCGATATGAGGTCCTTGAACATCCGATCCACGCTCCAAGAGAATTCTGACAGTACTCTCGTGACCCGACAACAATGCCTCCACGACTGCCGGCTGGGTGCGCTTATGGGAACGTCCCGGGACCGTATGCACCACTCCATTGATTTTGGCCCCATGGTCTAGCAGCATCACCACCATCGCATCATTTCCATTGCTAGCTGCGACACTCAGGGGCGTCTGCAGGTCGAACCAAGGCGAGACCGGCACTTTTCTAACCAACAACAGACCATAATTACAGATAATATTCACGTCGGCACCGTAGTATAGAAATTTCTCCGTGCCTCGTTCATTTCCAGTAGCGACGGCTCGCATAAAACTTGCTAGCCAGTCGTTCAACTCATACACGCATGAATCCGTTGGGCGGGGCTGATAGAGATGTGGAAGAAGTAAATTGTATATGCGTGAATTCACCTGCAATAGACGGGAAAGAGGTTCATTCGAGAGGTTTGTTGCGATGAGCTGTATTAATTCGGTAGGTAATTTCAATAACGACATCTTGTGTTTGATGTAGATAGAAACCTTGACAAAGGATCTTTGACACAAATCTCATTCGAGCCTGTACGTGGATAATCTACAAACTCAGAGAGACACTCGGCAAGTAGGCCTATTTGAAGGCCACTGATACCTACCTGCGCTAGTTTTAGTGTGCTCTACCGTGGTAATCCGACGTCCTGCAGAAGGAACGAATAAGATCCGAGTAGCTTTTCCGAATCGAGACCTAACTAATATATCAACATGGCTAGTCGAGGGAAATGTGGCAGTGCTACATACGACCGCTATATCATGTTCGTTCCTTGGTTTTAATCATTGCCCCAAAAATCATACCTAGATTCGAAAAAACCCCAGTAGAAAGCTGCAGCAGAAAGAAAAATCACGATCACGAAAAGGAATACAATTTTGGGATTGGATTACTCACCTATGTCCAAATGAGGACAGATAGGAGTATATGCAGAACCATACCAGCCAACGTCATCGAGAACATGGAAATCGGTGGATATTCGAGGAGTAGCCAAGGAGATGTTGATGCTCTCGAGTGCCATCAGAAAGGTGCCGAGTGAGAGAGAGCACAATGTAATAACAAATCTCAGTCCTGTAGGATACTGATTATCTCCTTCATTCATCTGCCATCCCTCCTTCTCTTTGAAATGGGTATCGTGCTTAAAGTCTTTAGTGATCATCTTGTTCGAACGGCCTCCGCTGTTTCAATGACGATAAATTATTGGAAAGACTCGTATATCTCCAAGTGTGTGGTGAAAGGGGTTTGCATCTTCTACTCAGGTATAGACAACCTAGTCCCTGATGTGACCAATACACAGCGTGAAATCTATCAGCGCCAGATCACCAAAGTTCCACGGGTGTGCTGGTTTGCGATGTCTCTGCTAGACCCCTGGGCATTGCTTATTGTAATGCAAGGTCCATAGGCCAGCAGTGATTGTGTAGCAATGTCACATGCACGAGGGATCAATATATGATGACCTGTTCAGACGGGTTTACAGAAAGCTAAGCAGCACTTGAGACAACATGAAGTTAGACGATGGGATGTCAATGTACTCAGTCTATCTTTTTCTGCTACGCGAATCTCTGCACTTTATCAATATATTCACGCATAAACCAAATCCGGCTGACTACAAGTCCAATTCGCCAACTCCAGCGGACCGACGTGTGCCTCTCAAACAACCTACCTAAGATATTCCATAATATTAATTTCGAGGTGCTTTACAGCATGGCTACACTGCTTTGGCCGTCACACATCAACCAGATGCCTGACCGACGTGTCCCTTTGCCTCGTCTGCATATGCATTTGTGGCGCTCGGGGATCACAGGTCAACAGTTTTTCTTTGTCTACCTAGCTACATATAGGTAGAAGGTACATATCAGGCACTCACCAAGGAATAGGCAAGCAGATAGGTCTCAGCAGATGCGATCTACCACTCTTCAGGCAGCATCTTATGTTGAAGGCCAGTTCCTTCCATTCTCCAGCACCGCCGCCTTCCCCATGTACTGTAGTTCAGCGCGTTGGGAGAGGATGAAGACCTCGCTTGCCAGCGAGGCCCTTTCCTTTTCCCACACACACACACACACACACACATTCTCATCCATCCTCATAGAGAGAGAATATCAGCCTGTTTGAGCGTCAACATCTTACAGATATGTAGAAATCCTTCACCGTATAGCTAGATCAAAAGCACTATACAAACATTCCAATCATATACCCCCCCGCGCGTTCCCAGCTCGAGTTCGAACAACACTAGTTACCATGGAACTAACTCAATGAGCAAACTCACTAATGATCTCCTCCCAACATTAGCTATAATCTAAATACACCAAAAAAAAGAGATCTTGGCTTTCAGCAAGTGACAGCGAATCGGGGGTATATACAAACCACTTGACGTGAGCGGAAAGGAAGGTCGATTTCCAGATGTCGGGGTCCTTGAATTTGTTAGTAAAATTCTGTATTTCAAGGCCGTAAGATAATATCAAAATCCCGACTGAAAAAGCAAAATAACAAGATTCTGTTCATATATATGCCTAGTATGTAGCAAAAACACTGAACAAAGCTCAAAATCTTTCCGTAGAACAAAATTCCAGTCCCACTCTACCCAGGCACCGCCATGCTTGATTGAGATGTAAATTCAGAAGAAATATGATGGTCAAAAATATATACAAGATCGATCCGGGTACAAAGCAAGAAAGCAGATAGATAATGCTGACATATCGGGACAGGAAATTCAAAATCTCAAAACGCCATGTGTGTAAATGTGGTATGTGATGTCTCGTAAAAATGCATGCATGGGAAACGGAAATTGGTGCAATGGTTATGTAGATAGACTCCGGCTTGAAGGCAAAGATTACAAGGTTGGAAAAACAACTGATAAAATGCTGAAATAGACATGAGAAATGATCATGAAACATGTGAGAGATGAGAAGTGAGGTTGAGGTGAGTTGGACTAATGACTATCGTTTCAGTAATCGCGAATCTTTCGGGCACCAAAGAGGTTCAAATCGATCGCAGTATCGTTTACGCCGACTACTGGAGCGGCCTCTTCCAGCATCTCCCATGGGCGGACAGGATATGATCCGACAATTCGGCCGCGACTTTGCACACGCAGCCGATTGTTGAGTGCCAAGGGATCCTCAACTGTGTTCCCTCCTGCTGCAACGGCTGCGTTGACGGAATTGTTGGACGGTGTCAATGTCGCTGCAGGCGATGAAACTGACATGGAAGAAGGAAGGGCTCCGCCGAGGTTACCGAAATTCTCCGCAACGGGACCAAATAGAAATTGCAGGCGAGGGTCGTTTTGTACATTGAGGGCTGGTGGAAAGCGTTCTTTGATGAAGTTAGCACAGTGTTGGCGTGCCTCGTCGGGAAGACCGTCGACAAGAGAAGATGCAATGTCTAGTGCGTATGTTTGAATGGTGTTTCCGGCTCGGACTTCTTTGGCTGATGCGAGAAAGTATGATGACGCAGACAGGTCTAAACGTGGCTGCACCGTAAGCCCCAGAGGCGTGCGGGATAGTGAGAGACAGCAGATTATGATGAGCAACCGGGACAGATCGACATAGGCACCCAGCCGTTGATTGCCAGTTGACGCCGGTAGATCGAATGCGGCCCGGTGAATTCTGATCATTTGTAGCATTGCAGTCAACCAGAATACAAAATTCTCTTCGCTGCCAGATAGCGAACGTGTCATTGCTTCTTGGGAAGAGCGACTGCGCTGTTCGGTCCAAGTCCGCACATTCATGTGCATGGTGAATAGCTTTTGGAGAAGAGCGTTCATCTTTTCGACAAGGACAGGTGCCACGGTTGGAATACCTTCTTCCGGTATACTATACGCAAGCCCGTCGATAATGGCCAGATAGACGCGTGCATTGTCTTGGATACTGAGTTTGGCGTCCTCAGAGTCGTTCTCCGGAGCGTTTTCGGAAAGTGCAACGGAAAAGAAATCCTGTTCGGCTTTCTGGCGTAGCTATTGATTTATTAGTCAACGCGACAAGGTTGATAGTTTGTGAGTACATACCTGCTCTGCAGCCTCTTGGCCCATTGTAGAAATCAGATCAAGCCAATAGGTATTTCCAACACGAACGTCCGCCACTGCTGATTTGTACATCAAATCTACGATGCTGCTCCTGATGCTATCGTCATTTTTCTCGTCGAACAGAATCTGCAATTTCATCTGACACAGTGGCAGAGAGAGATGATTTGTCTTTGTGATAGTTGTCGCCGTCTCCATCAGGAAATCAGGATTGCTCTGATCGTCACTCAAAGGAAGATCGAGAGATTTGCGGACAACAGGAAGGAATATTGGATAAGCCTTCATAAGAGCACGAATACTGTCGAGTGTAGCATCTTCGGGATGGCGTACAATAATTTCACTCAAGAGAGAGACCACACATGGAACCGAAGACACTACATCTTGAGTGCCCAATGTCATATGAGGTGCAGCATCTTTGAGAAGCGCGAGAGCTTCATGCGAGTGTCCATGAAGAAATTCTTCTTGGGCTATGCGAAAACGGTACGCCAGAAAGTCGTATAGCGGTTCAGCACTGTAATTTGGCACGAGAAGCTCGAAAAAGTCAACTAGCGAGTCCGGTAATGCCGAGTTTGCGGGTTGAAGCGAGCCAGAATGTAGAAGCTTCTTCATCAAAGTAGCAAAAGCTGGTAAAGTCACACATCCGATGCCTACAAGAGGGTGTAGCAGACGAGACAAGTTTGGCCGAGATGTAGACTTTAGAGTTGTCTCAAGCCATTGAACCAGCAGAAGATCAAAGTGTTTCGAATTGAAGGACCGTAACTGCACAAGATGACGACATACCGAGCCTGGAATTGACGGATTCTTCTCATTGTAGAACGCAAGTTGCTGGATCAGTTTCTGGAAAACGAGGACCATCGTCATTTCATCCATACTGTTACCGGATGACAGAAAGTGGTCCATATCCTCGTTAAAAGAAGGGCTGGCGTCGTTCAATGTCTCTGCCATGTGGTCTGACACTGGAGAGCAAGCTGCAAGAGCGAGGTTACGGTCCGCACGGGAGAGTTCTTGCCGAAGTAATACGAGCGCGTTGACCTCGTTGGGAAGACGGTGGCCGACTTCTGCCATCGAATATGCTAAATCATAGAGCGGCTGCCCGTTGGTCTTGACACGAAGGAAAGCTTCGTAGAAACTTCTAAACAAATCACCCAGTGCACCAATGATAGCGAAGCACTCAAAATGACGGTTGAGCGTATCGACAGCACATGTGAGCAAACGAACGTTGTCCGAGTTTGACGCGTCAATGAGAATATCCGCAAGCATAGAAAGGTCGCCGTACTCCTCGAGTATAGAACGAACAACTAGAAATTCCTCATGGGTCAGAGAGGATACTACTTCGACAGAATTCTCATAGACCTTTGCATGATAGGCAGAGCTGTTCTCATAATGTTCAGATACAGCTGCTCGGATCCACTGGCTGACATCAGCTTTAACCGTCCACGATAGACTGTTTTGGTCGTGGCTGATATTCATGTCAATGTCATCTTTTCCGAGCAGATTCGGGAGCCTCTGTTTCAAATCAGCCTTGATGCTATGCAATACCTCGGCTTCGGATGAAGATAGTCCTGCACGAGCCATGAGCGTGTCTCGGAGGTTGCGAAGATGTCGTGGAAGGCGGGCGACTGGTATGTGCGATAGTAATGCTATGTCCACGGGTACGGATGATGCTGGAGGGTAGTGTTGGCGATATTGCTCAACCGCACCTCTTGCGACCAGCCACTGCAAATACCGCCCAACCGAAAACGTCTGAGACCGAATCAACTCGACTATAATGTGATATACATTTGTCATGCAGGATGTCGACTGCTCGATAGAAGTCTGGGTGAGAAATGGAAAGATACAAGCGTCGATATCCATGCCTGATCGTTTCCATTTGCGGAAAAGCCGCACTGCAATGTACACACGAACAAGGCCTTGGCGAAACGGACTGGCAGCCCACTTCAAGAGCACAGAAACGAGCTCTTGACGATCGGGAACAAGGGCGAGGCAGTCACTTGACAAAGCACACATGTCGCAAGTATCGCGAGATGCATCCAGAAGCTTGATTACCTGCTCTTGCGGTGAACGTTGACGGGCAGGACAATGAATCCCCGGTCTCTGAACACGGGCGTTTCGAAGAACAAGCGACTGCAAGATTGCCTTTTCCCTGGAATCGTCCGAAAGTGAAGATGCAACAACGTCTTGATAGCGGTCCCACGATCGTGGAAGAATAAGACACGGTGAGTTTTCTCGGCAGAGTCGGCGAACTAGCATAGAGACTCGGTCAATCAAGGGTTGCAAATTCATTTTAAATTCAGACGACGTGGCTTCACGCAGCTTCTCCAACAGAGTCTCCGCAAGCCTTCTGCCTCGTTTTCTGAATCGTACCAGACTTCCCCAGTAGATACTCAGCATCGCAAGCCATATCGGGAAGGCGTCTAGCGAGGAACCCTCCATCGAAGAAAGATACCAATCGAGATAGCAGTCTTGGTCAAGTAGATGTTCGTAAAACAATCGAGCAGCGAGTCTCACTCTGATCACTAGTCAGTCATCGCGCTGAAAAAGCGGGGTGAGATAAGGTCTTACGCATATGTCATCTTGTTTCGCCAATCCGGCTTTCCACATGCACTTATCACTCCTGCTGTAAATTGTTGCACACTCAGTGTCCATTCACGGACCCATTTCGTCTCAAGTCCTTGGGAAAGCGATCCACTGGTGCCCTTCCTTTTGAAAGCGCGGATCTCGTTGGCGCCGACGCATTTAGCCAGCCATACAGCTCTGCCGATAGGCACTCCCTTGCCCAAACATTGGTCCAGTAGAACTTTGCCTCGGATTCCATGCGGTATGGTTCGGCTCAATCGTCGCAATGGAACGGAGGAGTTTGCTAAATCGCGGAGCCAAGCCTCCCGTTTGTTGTCCGTGAGCGTAACACGAGGAGGCGGTTTGAAGGTAGACGTCGTGGCGATCTTTTCGTTGATTTGACGTTTCTCCAACGCGGCAGCAAAAACAGATGATAAAAGCTGTAAACTAGAGTGGTTCTTTAATTGGCTAGAGAGCTTGGAAGCGTGCGATTGGATATCGGAGTTGGTGTTCGGACCCGGTACTCTGTCGAAATTTCCTGCTTTGACGTTGAGGTCTGACAACCTGTCTTCGGGGTGGTTTCCTGAACGAGACCATGGCGCATAGTCGGCGACTTCTGTAGAATTATTAGCCGTTGGCCTTCCCTTATTCACATATGATCAAAATGATAGTACTTACTGTCGCGAGTCAGACAGGGTGCGATTTCTGGGGTCTCTGGGTGATATGGAACGGTTTGGACCACACGTCCCCGCATATTATTAGATAAACCCTCATTTTCAACTTGCGACTGACGCGCAGGCGTATGAGTCCATGGTCGCACAGGGAACGGCGGCGGAGACGGAGGCTTGGAGGTTTGCGATCCTGGAGTCACATTCCCAGCAAACACATTTCCTCCGTAGGTATCAGCGACTAATTCCTGGAAAGAATATGCCGGCCGACCGCGACCTGATACTGCGGAAGGTCTTGTTGGGTTGGCACCGGTTGTTGCGCTTCGAGCGTCTGCGCTTCTGGAGGAAGGGGTACGGCCATCACCACCCAGGCCGGACACAGTGGTATCTAATCTGGGTCTCTTGTGAGGATGTTCGTTTTCTGCAGGGCCGTCGGAGCCGGACAGGTCGACGAGCTGTTGGGCGGAGGAAGGTGCGGGTGCCACGGCCATGGACGACCTGTCGGCTGTCCCCAGAGAGCAAGGTTGGCTTGTCCAGGTGTGGAGGCCCGTCGAGGAGGGATGTGGGATCATCGCATGTAGACGGGAGACATGGTTGTCTCTTGTCGGAGCGATTCAGGTCATCTAGTTTGAATGTATCGTAGTAATTATGTACTAGGCTCTATTGGTAGTCGAGACCCAGTATAGGCTTCGTCTTGACGGGGTGAGAAGGCGACAAGACAGCAACCACAACAGAGGCTCGGGTCGATGAATCAGACGTTGCGAAGGAGTTAATATATAGGATGCGATGCGATGGTGGCCGGCAATCGTATGATTCTTAGGAAGCTGGGATCTGGCGTCCCAACCGTTACCTAACGTCAGTTGGCTTAGTTCCCGCGGCGGACGGATAAGTAGTTGGGTGACATACAGCGAAAATGTCGATGAATGAGGTGGATAGTCGGTCGATTTGGGATGGTAAGCAGCAGGTTTCGTTCGGTTTTGGGGGGGAAAGGACAGGGACAAAAGGCGAAAGCTAAGCTGATGTGAGGTGAAAGAAAAGCGATGCAAGCGAGTTGACATGGTTTGTTGCAGGAAAGCACGGCAGCAGCACGGATAAGAGAGGCTAGGTATGTATGCTGCTGATAGACAGTTACTTAGTACGGAGGGCTGCTCGGGGGAACCACCGGCAGTAATCAGGCGTATTAAATACGGTATATTACGCACACCACAGGATTTATAACACTAAATTGCGCCGTTCTACGTCTTTGTGGCTTGATCGTAAGAGCGAGGGCCGAAGTACGGGGTAATGCCATTACCATACCATACGATTTGTATCTTTTCCGGGCTCAGCGGTCACAACGAACGAACCCGGTTAACGGCATGCCTTTCTGCTATTCACGTACGTAGCAAAAGCAAACATGCTGTTAGATTTTGCCCAGGCCATTGTCGCGCGGATATAAGTAGTACGTATGATCAATAATTGAGTTCAGCGGACTAACAAAGTCCGAATCCTGTCCGTGGCGATACAGCTTGCAAGTCAACCTGCACTTATCTCCTCCACTTACCCGGGATTCTACCCGTTGATTGAAATATTCCCATCCTTGATTGCGAGATAGGTAAACCTTACCCATAGTCTGGTTTGTTACCGCCAGCGAGCACCACTTCACCAGGCAACGTTAGTGGCAAGATTCACCGAGGCAGAACTACGAACTACGTCTTTGACTCCAGCGACGACTGTAGTCGACTGAAATGACGGTCATTCTATCAATCACCAGTGTTAAATCTGACATGTCACGTACGGTCAGACAGCCGTTGAACGACAAACGAATCGCACTCTTGTACAACGTGCGGTAAGCTGAATGGCCCATGGTCTGATTGATTGATTGATTGATTGATTGATTGATTGATTGCATCAAGCAGGCTACGCAAGGCTGGTATTGCAGCCGGACGGGGGCGGAGGAGGCCCGAGGGCGAATCTGTAGTCTGTAGAGTGTAGACTCTGTACCAATAGTACGTAAGATCTTGCTATCCGGTGACCGGCACAATACACCAATCTAGGTACGATGTGGCCCCGGAGTATACACGGGTGGTATTATACATATTACATAGTATATAACACAGGTACATATACCATGCTACGCTATAGTCAGTTATTTGCGACTTTGAGATAAGCATGTCAGTAAATAATAATGCGCTGGACCCTACCCGACAAGCGTCACGCTATCGCCAGCGTTGAGTGCACACTACAGCCTGAGCCTACAGGCCCGGGATAACATGGCGCGTCCACCTCGCAATCTCTGTTCCAAGGGACACCCGGAGATAGTCCGCACTTATGATCATGGCATAACAAAAGCTGCTGCTCAATGCAATAATGCAGGCTGCGATTCCGGAGATGCAAGTGGAGATGGGGCTATCTATTACTACATAGTACATAGTACATAGTACATTTTTGCCTTTTCTTGGGCCGTTAGCACGAACTATGTTCATACATGTATTCAAGTATTGCCGTATCTAGTAGTAGTATCTACACAAAATGATCCATCGTCTCTGCAATCTTTCCATAATTCCCGTGCTGTACGTACAACTTACAAGAGTCGATCTGTGTAACCCCCAATCTTTCCTTCTGGGCAATCCACTGTCCAATGGCTTTATGCTGTCGGTATCTCGGCAAATATCGTTATTCTATCCGTTTCGGCTTTCTTTCGTTGTGTATCCCTGTACGCATCTCGCTGCGATCTGCATCCCGTTTGAGATCAGTGGATCAATAATCGTCAACAATTGCATATCCGTTTGTTGTTGCCGGACACGTACGGCCTCTGTCACAGTGTATAGTTACACATACGTACATTTCCTATCTGTAAACGCTGTTTGTTCGTTCGAACGAGACCTCGGACTGCTTTTCTTATCTTCCACGGTTATTTGGAGTGCTTGAGACGGGCATTCATTCAAGTTCCTTATTAGGCGTCGCTACCACATGACTCGACGCTCAAAGACGGTGTGCAAACTCTCTGGAATCTGATGTACATGGCTTCTTCAGAGCGTCAGACATTGCATAAAACAGTGATGCAAATTCCATCATTGGTGGAAATGGCCTCCCTGATGGTATCTCCAACAATGAATAACACTGATTCCAGGCCAATCACCCTGACAAGATATGGGCTATACTGTAATTGGTCGAATACACAAAAGGACCCACCAGCTAGCCACAGCGGGCTAGCGCGGCACGTGTCCGGAGATGGTTAGCTCCCCTGGTTCACTCACGGAGTACTCCGTCTCTGGGGAAGCAGCAGCCAGACGATCAGATCCAACGCATCAGCAAGATATACCTCGTCTCGGCCAGAGAATCCGTCACAATGTCGAACAAGAAGGATATGCGAAGGGTAGACCTGGGTGAGTCGTTCAATGCCAGATCTTCCACGGTGGATTCGATTGCAATGCGCGCTTGATAGGTACAGCGGAGCTGACCGTGGCCAATTGGTCGTTTGTCGATAGTGATTCCATATGTCGAGCCACCAGCGGCGAAGAGCGATACGGATATTACAGGTATGCATAATTGTGCCGAAAGATAGTCATGATCTCGTGAAGCATTGGGCTGGTGTTGATACGGGTTATAGGTGCTATGAGCACTACTCTGCCAATGGCGGCTGTAAGATTCCCCTCCCTGTTGCGATATTGTCGCACGATGCTAATGATGTCGATATCAGATGTTTACCCGAAACCGGTATGTTGCTATTAGCGCGTTTACGTGCGCCGAATAATATTGAACAATTCAATTGACGAATGCGATCCCTTATCTAGCATGATCGGATGGTACGTTGGTTCCTGCCTATGATGCTATGAGCAGCGGACTAATTTTCGGTTATCGATACAGGGTCTCCGTGATTATCTCCATCCAGAATTGGCTATCAGAATCCCCTGAGCAGAGCAAAAACGCTGCGACGCCGAGTTATATGTCCGTCTTTATGTCATGTGAGCCTACCCAAGCGACATCGATTGCTGCGCGACCTTAATACTAACTCGAATTCATTTCTAGTGATGTCTCTTGCCGTCGTACGTTTACGCTCTTGAATCTCATCACAGAGATCGATATTCTAACCCAGCGATAGACATATATGCCGCTCTTTTTCCCTGCGCCAAACGCTCGCGGCAGCACCACGGCCGATGCTCCGGCACCGTCGCCGTCCCCATGATCGAGAAAGATTGCATAGGTTGGATAGGCTAGATGGTTTAGACAGGGGAATATCCGGGCACACAATCCGTTTACTGAGCGAGGACCGGTGGTCTCGTGACCCATGTAAAATAAACATGTTCTACTAATAAGCATAAGCATAATGCTCGCTCATTTCGAGTCATACCTAGGTAGCAATAATAGACCGAAAGGTGTCTCGCTGCAACCGAAACAGCATCCGTGAGCGCTGGATGATGCAACGCACTCTGACACAGCCTGGTGACTTGTCCGTCTTGCCACCTGACTGGCCGGTGGTTACGCCCAGATAGGCTTTGACTGCCGCGCTCTGACACGCTGAACTTTGACGTGGTCGTTTGCAATCAAGTCGAACACTAACTAAATCATATTCCAGCATAGCCTGTCCTCTTGCTGTCAACAAGGCTCCTAAGCACAAACTATGTAAATACATAATAGCAATGTTGATCTCCGTCAATCATCCATACGTATGAGTGGCAGGTATCTTTAGTTAACTAACTAACTAGTTAACTTACTATGTACTAGTATGTAGTTAACTAACGTTATTAATGGTCAAACAAGGGACCGCTGACTAAGAGCGACCGCCAATCAGCACGTTGGCCACCGGCTGAGTCATCGACACCTTCCTCGTTTGGGCCGGCACTGTGGGCTGGTCTTGGCAAAATGCCTGGCGGGAAGGCTCGCCCCTCGCTGGCTGGCTGGCTGGCTGGCTGGCACTACTACTCTGCCGTTCTTTCTCGTTCGATCGCTTTAAAGAGAATCCGATTCCTCCTCCGCCTACACCATCCACACTCTTCTACACAACTACATCTCCCCTCTTCCATACCAGTTTCCCACCACAGAAACCACCACTGCATCCGCATCGAACAAGAGACTACCCAGGGTACCTCTCTCCAAACAGCTTTATTATCTATACCCCCTTTTTCAAGGAAGTTTCCAGCAAAGGCAGAGTTTATGTCCATCGAAAACCTCAAGACCTTCGGTAAGTCTTCTTTATCCTCTATCCTCTAGCGGAGGATAGTTCTATGCCTCTTCTTTACACCACCTCTCTGTATGCCTATCAATCGCGGATAGCGCGTCATTCATGATGTTTAATCAGAATGATTTCGGCTCGTGATGATGGTAGAGCGGGGTAGTTTTAGTTCGTGCGACACTTGACCAGAGACCAATAACTAACCACCACCATCTTCACAGACCCCTTCGCCGAAGCCGACGAAGACACCGGTGAGACTAAACAGTCTCAGAATTACATTCATATACGAATTCAACGTATGTCTTGCTATTCTGCTTTTGTGGGCGGTGAATGGCTAGCTAACTGTGGGCAGAGCGCAATGGACGTAAGACATTGACCACCGTTCAGGGTCTTCCTAAGAAGTTTGATCAGAAGAAGATTCTCAAGGTCATCAAGAAGAAATTCGGTATGTCGTCTTTTGTCTCAGGCAGTACAATGGCCAAGGGTTAACGGGTCTAGCTTGCAATGGCACCATTGTCAATGACAGTGAGATGGGGGAGGTGATCCAGTTGCAGGGTGATCAGCGCAAAGATGTCCAGGAGTTTTTAGTCGACAAGATAGAGGGCTTAGAACTCGACGCCAAGACCATCAAGGTACGTCTTTTTCTGTCGTTTTCGCATTGCGGCTTTTGATGTTAACGTTTGCCAGGTCCACGGGTTCTAAAATCACGCGCCGTGTCGTTTCGGTCCTTCTCGACAGATCGACCCCTTGAGGATACGATGGAGCTGTCTCATCGTGTCGGTTGACTACATATCATCCTCATTCTTAGAGTGTTTTCGCTCGACGAGTATCCTTTTCAGCGACAGCACGATGTCACTGTCAAGTTATTTATATTCGACATGCGATTCCCAATGGAAGGGTTACGATCTGCTCTTTGAGTTATTGGACGTGGGAAACTTTTAATCAAATGGCGTCTTATCCGAGGTCACCTTTCTTTTCCGAAAAGGTGATCTTCGGGGCTGTTTGTTCTTTCTCATGATTCGATGATTCTGCTTTTAGGGACGGGAGGACTAGAACATGGCGTTGTAGATACCCTTCGATGATTTGTCTTTATTCTTCTTGTTTCCTTTGTATGTCTTAGCATCGACGATGCCGATTCAATATGCCGATTCAATGAAAGATTACCACGACTTTTGAAATATCTAGAAATTGTTGTAGTATTCGATGATGTGACTGACACTCAGGTATCAACGTGAAGTACGACATGAATCTAACATGCAAACAAGTAGCGCCATAAACGAGGAGCATAAAAAAGTGATAACCCCCTACGAAGAACTGGTAATAGACCCAACCCATTCCAACACCTTCTGCCCCATAACGAACGCAGGTACCTCCGGCTCATTATCGCGGGTCAAATGCAACTGCAACAATATCAGCGACATGGACACATAACTGGCCACCGAAAGCACCGAAATCGAAGCCGTGGTTTCGCGTTTGATCATGGCGTGGTTTTGGGTTGCATGGTAGAGGAATGTTAACGTCTAGCATTCCACGGATGAAAAGTTAGTGAAATGGTTGCAACGAGAGAGAGGGAGGGAAGGGGGGCATACGGTTGTGATTGATATCCATGCTGGCAGGAGTAAGCGTGGATCAGAGGAGGCGCCGGATAGCCAGAGGACAGAAGACGTGAGATATGCTATGAGGCCGTTTGTGGCTAAAAGGCGGATTAGAACTGCCGGGGGGCTGTAGTTGAGAAGCCTAGATATCGTCAGATGTCGTCGCATGTGCGAGGTGGATTGGGGGAGCGGTCGTACCAGCGAGACATCATGCAGTCCATGAAAAAATAGGATAGATACGCTGATGCGCAGCACTACATATCCGCAACATCAGCTATTATGCTCTTAGAAAAGAAGCAAAAGGAAGAGATAACACACCCACATAATCGCCAACGCAACCTCCGTTACCCTAAACCTTCTCTCTACATCCCAGTCCGCCGCAGCACTACTAACCACAATCGCAACCCAGCCTTCCCTCCACATACTCCCCGGCCGTATACGCAGCAACTCCGCAAGAAACGTAAAGGCGCACCTGAGCCCCCACCACAGCGCAGGCCCGACGCTCAGCGCGCGACACACCACAAGCGGCAGGTACCATTTCCGATCTACCCCAAGTATGACCGCAACGCGCGGGTGTAGTTTTGATGCAGATACCGTTGGCGTTGTTGCAGACGTTTCTGTTGGCGTTGGCGCCGGTGCGCGGTCCTCCATTCGAGGTGTGTGAGGAGGATGAGCAGGGCTTTGATGAGGACGGCTCGCTTTTGTTTCCTGTTTTTCCCGCTGTCCTCGTTCGAGGGGCCCGTCTCCTCGCGTTGTTGTTGGTGGTATTGGTCCGTGAGGTTTTGAATTGCGTTGAGCGTTTCCTCGCTGTTCATGGACTCCGGTAGGTTCAGGGGCGCTTGGTCGAGGGTTTCCACGATGTATTTCTGGATTGTTGGGTACAGGTCTCGAATGGCTTGTATGGCTCTGGGGCCGGGGATGTAGCCCCTTGGTACTGGTGTGGGCGTTGACGTCGTTGATGGGATTGACGATGTCGTTGTCTCTGTCGTCGACGACGTGCTCTCTGTACGCGACACTGGAGCTGAAATTATCTCCGTGGCTGGTACGAATGTTTTCTGTCTCTTGCGTGGTGGCTCCATTGTTCATAAATGAGTTTCGACGTGATCCGACGGGTGAAGGGGGTACAATCGTCGACGCAGGGGAAGTCTCATCTTCGTCGTCGTAGTCAATGTTTTCGTGTGGTGCTGCTGCTGCTGCTGTTGTTGTTGTTGTTGTCGTCGCTGGAGAGAATATCGTCCCGCCGAGACGCTTCATTAGTGCGGAGGCAGTAAAATAACCATGCGGTAGAACATTGGTCGCCTTCAATGAGTCAAAGGTAGATGGTACCAATGCTTGTCGTGGGATATTCTGCGATTGTATGGATCCTCCTTGCTGCTGCTTCGTCTTTTGCTGCTTTTTCACCAGCGTCGTCGATATAGGTGGCGAGTCGAAACGGAGGTCTGCGGCATCGCGGCCGGTGGAAGCCAGTCTTTCTTTACTACGGCATACGCTGCCGTAGATTCTCGCAGTTTTGTAGATCGGTCCTTCAAAGGGTGGAATTGACTTTCGTGCGCCGTTGATCAGCGCAGAGGTACACGTTGTACAGGTGGGTTGTGTTGTGTGTTGTAAGTTGTAAGTGTATAAACACCGCGATAAGGAGAGGTTTTTGGAATGCGGGCAGATAAGGAGTCCCTGCCAAAGAGTGCTTTTGGAAGTACAGTTATACGGAGCAAAACGAGCAGTAGATCACGGTTATTGTATACACTTTACGATTGAGGAAAACCAACAGACGAGTCATGCTGGCATTTGACTGAATGTGAATGGTTGCAGGCCTCGGCATGTCCTTCAGGCTTCGGCATGGCTGTACGACGAGCAACCACAAGTGGTCGCCAATTGAATCTGCTATGATTTCTTTAGTCATATGAATGCATAAATCTGTTAAACGTCCTCCCCTATCCATCAGATAGTATGATTTCAATACGACATTTACGAACTTATAAATAGTTTCGAATACTCGAGAGTTGCGTGAATTGGAATTGGCAATCTACGGGCGGTGTGTCACGTGCGCCTATTCTGCCCGGAGAGGAACAAAGTCCGCAAAGCAGGAACAACATTTTTGTCCCTGGCCAGCACTCAACGAATGCTCATACGACATCGTGACAGTCTCTCCGGAGGACTGCGCGAATAACCCCACAACAAAAATGGCACACTCATTCGGAATAAGACCGAATCTCCTCCCTCGAACCGCATCTCGCTCAATCCCCATCTACAGATCCTCACCAATCCTCTCCAACGACAGACAATCACAATGTCGCGCATTCTCGCAAACCAAACCCACTGCCGTGAAAGGCGGCATGATGTCCGGACAATCAATCATGCCCAAACAGCCACCACAACCCAGTATGCTGACCAGAATGCGAAATATCGATCCCTACAAGGTTCCGACAGACTTTGGCATCTTGCCGGGTACCTTTATAAAGCCGGAGGGCAAGGATTTGCCTGAATTTTTCAAGCATCCCAGAGAGCGGTTGTTGTTTGAGTGGACTTGGTTGAAGAGTTGGTTTACCAGTGCTTGGGCGTGAGTTGCATACCTCTGGCGAGCTTTACATACAGGTCAAATCGCTGATGGGTGGAGCAGTACGATTCTCTTTTGTAAATGGCAAAGCAAACCCCCTCAATCGCTTCTATTGAAACAGCGTAAGCAGATTGGAAGGGACCTCCATAAATTGATGTACACAGAGTTTGCCAAGTACGACCTCAACCCTTTTTTTCTATCTCGATTACGGAGACTAATAATTAAAACAGAGGCAACGAACGGATCCTTCGAGAAAGATGCTCCCCCGGCCTGGGCAACGACCTCATAAAACGCATCCGCAAACGCAGTCCCAATGAAAGCCTCACCTGGACTCTCCAAGGATACGTCCGCGACGCATCCACCTTCTTCACGGGCGTCCGCGTCCTCTCCGACCGCGCCACCATCATGCCCGAAATCCCCGACAGCGCAATCCGACAGATTGTCCTGCGCATCAAAAGTTCACAATCCTCCTTTAAAACAGTCAGCAATGGCCCAGAACAATCCGGAAAGATTATCAATGCCTTGCCAAAAATCCAGACTTGTACGGAGTATTTGGTCATTCAGAGAGTGAGGATTGCGGGTCACGAGAAGGATTGGGAGATATGGGGGTTCGCGAAGCCGACGACGTTGGAGGATTTGGATAGTCCGTTTTTTGCCGGGGGGTTGTCGTTGAAGGAAAGGATTATGGCTATACAGGATAAGATGGCGGGGAGGTCGTAACTGTCTCTCTGGCTGGTGATGTGGTGGTTACAATTGCTTTCTCATAATGTGCTTACTACCTTTTTATATGTATATTACAATAGATGTACAATCACCATTACCTTGTCTACATTGTATCAATCATGAGATTCATTGAGCGGCGAACTATACCTATATACATATATACATCCATCCGTCAAGCAGGCTACGACGCCTCTCTCTCAGCCCGCGCTTTGATGTTCCTCTTCCTTATACTCCCATCAATCCAAATCAAACACGGCACAGTCGTCACACCACTCAACAAGCCCAAAGTCCACGTCGCCGTCCCCCATCCATAATTCTGCTTAATCAAGCCCGCCCAAATCGGGCCCACGAGCGTCCCTAGCGCAAATGCCACATTAAACAATCCATAAGCCTGTGCGTATGCTCCACCCTTTCCGAACGACCCTTTGGGGCGTGATTGTTCCTTTGCGGCTACTATATGCGTGATTTCGGCCATGATGACGGGGAAACTGAGCGTCATTGCGAGGCCGATGAAGACTAATAGGACGACGAGGAGAACCTTCTGGCGGATGGAGTTGTGGTTGACCAGCCTCAACAAAACGAACATGGGGCAGGCCAGTAGGTAGCCGCCTGCGGAGAACCATCGGCCGCCGTATTTGTCGCCTAGATACCCGACCACGGGTGACGTGAGGGTGGGAATGACGATGGTCAAGTAGAGAATGCCGGATTGGAGAGAGCCCCAGGAGAAAGTTTCGTTGACGAAGAGGGGTAGAACGGAGTCGAAGGAGGCGACTAGAGCGGCTTGGACGATGCTGGCAAATAAAGCGGCGAGGAGGCGTCGGGATGCGAGGAGGGTGAAGACGGCGGGGAGTTTTTGTGTCCACGTTTTGGAGGTTGGTTGTGATGGTGTGGATTCTTGGACTGGGAGAGTGGGATTCTCGGGTGATGACTCTTTCGTCTCGGGCGGGAGTTCAGAAGCTTCAACCTGCATATCCTCAACCGGAGCGTCTTCAACCGGCGTAGAAGCCGGAAGATCCTTCTTCTCAACAAGCACAATCCGTAACACAAAATCCAAGCCAATAAACGCATAACACAGCGCCCAAACACCATTATATCCCGTCCTCTCATACAACACACCTCCCAACAACGGGCCTAGCATGAATCCAGAGGTCATCCCCAGACTCACGTACCCCATATACTGGGCCAGCATTTCGCGGGGCACCGTATCCGCGAGCAAAGCAAGGCCCACGACCCAGACGACTGCTGCACTGATGCCCTGCAGCAAGCGGCCGATGATGAAAACGGCCACGCTGGTGGCGACGTTAAGCATGATCGTAGCGCCCAGAAGGGCCGCCAGACCGAGCAGGAGCGGCAGGCGGCGCATGGATATTGTGTCGGAGAACCAGCCGCATATTGCTGCGAAATCAGCTCGTTACAATGATAAAGATTGAATGAGAGACGTACGAGAAAAGACGAGTAATCCCGCGCCGTACACGGCCAGTAGGACCGAGACCCAATATTGAACTATGTATCAAGTCAGCATCTATGCATTTCCTATATAATGGGTCACCCACCCCGATCAACGCCAACATTAGCCCTATACTCCAAGGCAAAAGGAATAACGGGCACAATGACACCATACAAAAAGATCTACCAATGCATTGGATCAGTCTCGTGCCCGATAATTGTGCAAGTTTGAAATTTGCGCAGAGAGAAGTAGACAAACATACGTCTGTAAATACGGCAAAGGTGACCACAAACACAGTAAACCAATTACTAGATCGCCATTTGAGTCCCCATCCCCAGAAGGCGTGGGTTGGAGAGAAGATTTCGGGGAGTGTGAACTTCATCTTCTGTACGGTAAGGTCTGGTCAATTGCGGGTTGCTTCACTTCATCTCTTCCATGAGGAGGCTGAGCAAGATGAGACTCAGATATTCATGAAAAGTCGAGATGATTCAATTGAAAAACATATGTAATCAGTAATCATCGCAGAGGATCGATCTAAACTATAAATGCGTTGTATCTTTTACCCGGAGTAAATCTTGGAAATAAAAACACGACAAGCTTCTCCATCTATTGCCCTATCAAGGCCTAGCCCCGGCCGCGGTTACATCCGAGCAGATACCCTAACTTAACCCTCATTCAGCATCAATGTCCTCCCCGTTTACGCATCCCCAACTCTCTATCTCTTCAGTCATTTGCCTTTATTCCCACTAATAGGCGATGTCTATATCGTGAACGGAGCCAAGAAATGGACTGGCAAGGATGGTCAAAAGAGAGTCTCGGCGCTGATTAACCCAAAGAGAGCAAAAGCCGGAAGATTGAGAATTTCTGGTGCTTATGCAAAGTGGTAACATTGAAGTTTCTGGCTGGACAAACGCGGTCTATATCACAGGAGATGGAGTCTGACGAGGTACACATCAGACTGTACTTCTATCAAGTTCGACGACGTGGAGGTGTCCATCTACAATTTGCTTGGTCAACCCTAAGACTATCACAATTCTTCAGCCCCAGACCCTGCTGATGCTGTCGCTCTCTTCTTCTCTCTATACTCCACTCTCAAGTGAGCCGCACTCTCGAAAAGTCGCTCTGCATATCGTCCCTCGTCATCAAGGGTCCATACACCGCCATACGAATCCCACCAGACATCATCATTCCCGTGTGCTGCGTACGCAAACTCATACATTTGCATGGATTGAGAGGCGACGATAGTATATATTCCGTCTACTATCGAGCCTGGATGTGCCCTAAACGGGCCGTGCCAATTCTGTAGATCATCATCATCATCATCATCATCGAACTCGTCGGCTGATGGATATTCTTCCTTTGGGTCTGCTTCTGCCGGTTCGTCCAGACCGAGATTATCATCCATCGCAACGACAAAAGGAATCACATCCCCCAATCTCGGGCGTTTGTTCACTTTCTCCGGGTTTGCGTCTGCCAATAAAATCGAGCGCGCAGACGCTTCGTCAACGGCAAAGAGCATGGAATGCTGATAATTAGCCGGCAATGTCTCCATCGTCCCTCGATAATGCTCCGCTAATCCCTCCGGAGCCATACCGTTGAACCTCTCGGCGTCTTCGACCCAGAGTAATTTCCAGCGCTGTTTTGCTTCATTCACGCCGTCTATTTGACTGTAGTAGTCAAACGTAGATTCAACAAGCGTGTTGAGTCTCAGTTTGATGGCAGACCACGTCTCCTCGTCATGGGTGTAGGTAGTGCGGTAGAACACGAAGCCCCAGTCTCCTGTGCGCGCGTAGCGGTGCAGGACCGAGAGGAAATTTGGAGGGATGTTTGGCGGTTCAGTAGCTAGCATTATCAGCATGAGCCCCTAAGTTATATAACAGGCTAAGAGGAAGAACATACGAGACTTCGGCTCCGGCTCAGAGCGCGCAAATATATCATCGATAACCTCATTCTTAAACTCCGTGCCGCAATGCGCCTCGAGGCCCGCACGCAGGACATCTTGTTGCTTTTCAAGATCGTCGTCAACTTTAAGCTCCAAATCCGAAAGAAAAGGGAAAGAGAATAATACCTTCTCAGTCAAATTCCCCCATTCCTCAATCGTCATATCCATGACCTTCTCCATATCCCATCCCTCCGGGGCCCAGTCCGGCCGCGAATCAAGCCTGTATTGCGGGACTTCGGTCATGTTAGCCCGAAACTCGACCATTAATGGATCCATGAACATCGCTGCCCACTACCTCTACCTCGTCAGAAAGAATTATCGAGTTAAAAAGCGGCTTTGAGAGAGGTTGCGTACAGGATTATCATCCACAGGCACCGGAATGGACCCCATGGTCTTTTTCATTTGTGATAAGCGGCCCATGTAGACTGGTCTGGCGAGGACAAGGACTAAAAAATAGATTGTTGGCCAGTGGGTGGATAGTCTCATGGTGTATCCAGTATACAATTAGCGTAGTGAAGATCTCAGTGTGTCTATACGAGATGAAGAAAAAAAAACTTGATATTCCACGTGCCACGTCTAGGAAATTAGGCGCTAGAAACCCTGGAGTTCAGGGGCGAAAAGGTTTAATTTAAGTAGGTAGAAGAGCCTCCAGCTTTGGCGGTGGAGACGATCGCCCGCTACGTCTTAATATCTACCAGTCTGGAGTCTGACATGATATTCTGGCAAGTCAAAAATAATACAACAGGGTAATTTTAGATCAATACATAGACAGCGTGCGCCTTTTCAATTTTCATCGCAGCTGACGGACTAGACGAATGCCAAGCAATTTCAAGTAATGGCCAAATGATATGGAAATATTCACATGCAGAATGGAGGGAAGAACATATTACACACAAAAATCACAGAACTATCATGATCGACTTATGCAGGTATGCTGAAAAGGTCAGGTCAAAGGGAGCACTTTGGGTATGAATCAGTCATCGTCAAAAATCTGGAAGGTGTTCAATAGAACCGTCTCAATGACACGGTTCTGCCAGCCAGAGTCGATAAGACTGGCGCCGGAAGCGCCCATAAGAGTCGGTCCGAAGCAAATGGCTATGTTACCAGCCGTCATACGGTTGTTGCTTGCATGTTCCTGGACTCTGTTCAAATGCTATACGATCATCAGTATGCGAAGTAAAATGCTTGCAGCGATAAGCTTACCAGAACCAAAGCACGTAATGTCGCATAGTTGGGATCAGGCAAGCCATTGATAATTGCATGCAAAGAATCGCGTCGTTGGGTATCATTTTCAATTCCTATTGGACAATTTAGTGGCTACTGTGAAGGCGAATACGGAGACACTCACGAGCAGCATTAATGAAGTCATTATAGAATTGTCGCGTGAACAAAGGATCTGGTAGTTCTCGGAAGAATTGCTTCAACAGACCGGCGACACTATTTACATCGTGGAAGAAGCTTTCTGGGTTGGTAAAATCGACCTTGGAGGAGTCTGCGGCCATTAGTATCGATTCGTACTTCTGGGACATGACATACCGTTGTCAAAAGCTGCTTTCATATGGTTGATATGGTTGGCGCTCCCCGATTGTCGGTAAATACCCTCCATATCCAGACCAAACATCTCAACTGCCTGAATACATTGATAGACAATGACTGGAACTGCTGTCCCATCTCTGCGGAACAAATCTTCCAAAGTCAACCCGAAAACAGGTCTGACCGGAGGAAGGTTATTCAAGAAGCCATTCGGTGGCTGCATCATCGGAGCGTTGGATGAAGTCTGGTGGAACGCCTTGGACGGACTAGACGGGTAAGGTGCTGGCGCAGAAGATGGTGGCAGAGCTTGATGAGCGGGCGGTTGACCCGGAGATGCTGAACCAGGGTAGTGTTGATATTGAGAAGGCGAGTCAATGGTGTCCGGATTCACGATGGTCAAAGGTGGTAGTTGCGCGGGAGTGTCTATTGTAGGAGGCGCAGTTGGCTGTGAGGGTGGCAGTGCCGAAGGTTGCTGAGAAGGCACGGGCAGCGAAGGTTGAGTGTTTTGTCGGGTATTGAACGTGCTGGGTTGGGACGTAGGAGTGGACGAAGTTCCAGGCAAAGGGCCCCCAAGAGTCTAGCAAGTCAGTTTCATCCTATAAACTTTAGTGGGAAAACTTACAGCATGACGGTGGTACTGAACTTCTGGAGCCTTGACGGCTCCGGAACTGCCTTCATGAGTCAAGATGTGCTGGTTGAAATCCTTGGTGCTATCAATCTCGTGCACAACCTCACGCAAACTTTTCGGTCCATCAGATGGTGCATTCTTCAGCGGACTAACGCAAAGACCTTTTCCGAGAAGATGTCTCTCGTTGAATGCAGCTATAAAATGTATTAGCTTACCATGTGTAATCCAGAGTACTGCTTAACAAACCGTATTTCTGAAGTTGGAGAGTAACTCCCGAATCGCACTCAAAAATGAGCTGTCGCAACTGGTGGATAGTCTGAGGACGATGCGACGCCAACAATTCCTTGCGCGCCGACTGTGCAGCCTGGACCTTGGCCTGATAATCGGCATCCGCATTCTGCACTTTACGACTGAGTTCTTCCTCCTGCTGCACGGCCGATTTGTGTCCTTTTAGACCAAATTTTCCTCCCTGCTTATCGCCAGTCTTGACCCGATCATACTGCTCAGCCAGAGTATCGTATTTCGCCTTTGCCTTTTCCACGAGAGCTTCCGCATCGGTTACCTTCTTTTCCGCGGCGAGCCCGCTTGCCTTCCACTGTTTGCGGCTTTTTTCGATATTCTCAGAGAGTTCGGAGAGGTCGGCGGACATTTGATATAGCGAGACGGCAAATTGCAGGCCATGGTCGGCCATTTGTTCGTGAATTCTGGTAATTTCATCTTGAGCACGACGGTACGTTCCCTGGCGTGTGTCGGGCTTATGCGCTGCTTCCTGGGTCTGGCGGGCGAGTTTCTTCAAGCCTTGGGCGTGCTCGTCTTCGAGTACTGATCGTTTTTTGAGAAAGGTAGAGAAGTCCTGTTGCGAATGCAGGTCAGACGAAGTCGGTGAAAAGGGGGATCAGCATACGAACCCGAGCCGAAGCAATGCTCTGTTTTAAACGGGCGAGCAGTGTAGCGACCCCAATCTATAGACCGATTAGCTGGTTTTCAGATATACTGACAATAGTTACTACGCACCTCTGACTGCAGAATAGTCTCAATACGCTCTTTTGTCTGGTCATTGGGGGCGGAGTCGCTGGGCGGGTTGAGGTCGGCCAAGCCTGCGGAGTTGGAAGCTGAAGAGATGGCGCCGTCCTGCGACGAGGGGCGCGCGGAGAATGAGGCAGAGGGGGAGAGCGATTCGGCCATGGTGACGCGGTGTGTAATCACTCTAGTATACAGGTCGCATAGTCTTGCAGCCTGAAAGAGAGAGAGAGAGAGGAAAAAGTGACAAAGTGTTCAGACAGACAAAGATGTGTGGCTGCTGACGTCGTTCAATCAGAAGCTCCACCGTCGTACCTTCCTTGCTAAGGGCCTAAGGCTTCCTCGGGCCACAGCCACAGCCACAGCCGCGCTTGTCCCGACTGAAGGAACCAATCAGATGCTTTGTTCCGAGACATTGCAGACACGTAGTGTATGTTGTATGTGTATGTGTTGGTGTTAGGGCAGATGCGTCTATACTGTATACTGTATACTGTATACTGTGTGTGCCTGTGTAGTCAGTATGAGAACGTATTACAGACGCATAGCATGATATGACTGGCGACTATACTACGTAGTATACTCCGTATTGCACCTGGTAATTGATGCTGGTGATGGGATGCAAATGCTTAATTGCCTCTCGACCAATAGGCGACGATCCCCCCGCTGACTAAGCACAAACCGCCGGCTTCGTCGAAAAGTTTTCTGCCGATTGCCGGAGTTCATTCGAGTCTTTGTCCAGGAAACAGCCGATTTGTCTCTTTTATTAAGAAGACCAACGTACGAAACAGAGTCAAAATGGCCAGCTATGGGCCTCCGTCCATATTGAACCCTGATTTTAGACGCACACTCGGTGGTGTCGTCGGCGTCTCTGGCCCTATGCCGATGGTTTCCCCGCCTGTTCCCGATGCCTCTGCCCTGCGAACCACCGCCGCCAGATCCAACGGCCCGGTATTAGGATCTCTCTTATCTGGTCCTGGGCCTATCCCTGGCCCTGGCCCTGGCCCTGGCGCCTCCCAGGGGCTGGACAGCGACAAGGCTCAGCCAATGAAGAAGCGAAGAGGGGGGAATCGGAGGGCCTGTAATGAGTGCAAGCAGCAGAAGGTATATTTATTGTGTATGCAGCACACCATACAGATCATCAACTGACGTGCATTAGCTTCGATGTGACATTGTCCAGGTTCCGGCATCAACGTCAGTCCGCTCACCTTGTTCAAGATGTAAGAGGTTGAATATCGATTGCAAGGTAGAGCAGTCGTTTAAACGTATTTCAAAAAGACGGTAGGTGCTCCCGTCGGTGTCTTACTCCTGTCATGCTTATAGTTACAGTCGCAATGCGGAAATGGAAAGAGAGATTGCAGACCTTCGTCGACGACTGGCCACCGGCGAACGTGCCGAAGGTCAGGCTGATGGTGACGGTCATGAAATGAATCATTCCTCTGGAGAAGTCTATTATGATGCACATACCCCTCCTACTTCATCGCGAGCACAATCTTTATCCGTCTCGGTTGAGCATCACCCATCCCCGTTGAGGCGGTCCTTGGTACCTACAGAGACTCCAATGTCCCACAGCGCCGATGCATGGGTCCTTGAGGATATCTCGCTGTCAAAACAGCGTGTCGATCGGCTTTTTGACCAGTACGTCCTCTTTAGTCTGTACGAGGTCGATGCTAACAACCATAGATACTTCAAATTCTACCACCCATTCCTGCCGCTACTTGACCCGACAAAGGACCCTGAAGAATGCCGCAGCTGCTCCGACATCCTGGCTTGGACGGTCATTTGCGTGTCGAGTCGGCGCTGTCCATACGAATCTGGACTGCTGGTCTCGCTCTCTGCTCCATTTAGTAGGTTGCTATGGGCAAATATTAGTAATGTTCCGCAGAACTATCATGTTGTCAAGGCGCTATGTCTGTTGTGCACATGGCCTCTGCCGACTACAAGCCAAAAGAGTGACCAGACTTTTATGTTGAGTGGCTTGATGATGAACTTGGCCATGCAGCTAGGTCTGCATCGCCCGGTCCAGCCAGAGGAGTTTACCACGTTTCGAATGGAGGTTCGAGGGGAGGAACTCAAGGATCGCCTGCAGACGTGGGTACTTTGTAACCTCGTTGCACAGAAGTGAGTCGTTGTTTTCCAACTACTAATTTGAAATACTGACTTTTCAGTGTCGCCACTGGATACGGCCAACCTCCCAGCACCATCTATGACTGGGCTTTGGAACCAGCTTCTCTCAGAGCGGCCGATTACCGGCTGCCAGAAGAACTGAAGGTCAGACTGCGCATTGAAAAGTTTTGCGACCGAGTGACGAGAAGTTTGTACAATGGACGACCAGAGCCATCTGAATTTCTGAGTATGGACAAACTACTTCTTGTAGGGATTTTGGAAAATGAATTAAAAGAGATGGAATTAGATTTTGGCGATGACCTTTCACGTGAGTATTCTCCTCTTTTCGAGTTGCAGTGACTGATCACCGATAGAAATCAATTTGATACACTTGCGAGCGGCAAATTTGCATCTTCGATACTTTGTATTTTTAAGTCAAAATGCCCGAAGCGACGATCTCACAAATTTGTTTCTCGCAACAACGTCCTTCCTCGGACGCGTGCTTGAGCTCGAGACCTCGCCTGGAAATTTGCTTATTCACGCCACGAACTACATCCTTCAAATGATCGTTTCCGCCGCGTTCGCCCTGATGAAACTGCTCAAAAGCTCATTTGCGCGACAAATCGACATTGATCATGGTAAATTCTTGTTCAACGGCGCAATCTCATCCATTCGCAGAATTAGCGTCGTTGACAACGACCGACCCGTTCGTTTGGCGAATGTCATTTCTCAAATGTGGAATGCAAATAGTGCGGGCGATGATGCTCTCCATCTCGGGATTCGAAGTCGGATGAGTATGAGCCATGTATACGACACGGTGTGGCGCTGGCGACGACGATTCAAGCAACAGAAAGCGCCTGACGACTCACAAGGTATGCCCCTCTTGAACTAAATCTTCAGTAGTAATCACACTCACGATAGAAGGAAACATATCCCAAACTCAAACCACGACCGGCCTCCCAGGCCCGCAACCCGACCATACCCTAAACAATGCGTCGTGGATGCTGCCCGCCAATTTCGAGGACAACGCGTTCATGAACGAAGCCAGTTTCTCGGATTTTTTCGATTCACTGAACTGGGTTTTCGACGGGGTGCCTGATTCTATTATTGCGCCGCCTGTTCTCTGATCCTTTTTCTGCCTGTACCAAAGATACCCGATTCTTATTCATGCTGTTTCAGATTGTACATACGATGGATGAATATATGCTTATCAGAGAGAAAAGAGAAAATGATATATCAGTAAATAAAATGTGATATGTACCGAGACGTATCAGTATAGTTTCAGATGTGACTGATATCTGTAAGTCGGAGAGATGAGCCGGCTCACCTTCAGCATGCAGCCCGGGATCTGACATGAGCAGCAGCAACATGTTACATTTTCTGTATACTCCGTAGTCTGGAACAATACTCACCGATTACTGCGATCAATATGCCATCTCCACCAAGTCAAATGAATTACTACTAACTTAGTACTAAGTACCATCTCGATAAGCCAGGCTATTGCTAGTTCCGGCTCGTGCATGCGCAGCCATCCACTCACCACGCTTTCTGCGCCTTTTGCACTGTGACAGGCTGGACTAGCTGCTCCAATGGTGGCCACCATCCGTTGCTATTCGAGGGAGCTATTCTTGGAAGGTATTTCTTCGTCAATTTATAAATAACTTCACTGGATACTAGCATTCCGTACTGGAGTACGTACTGGAGTTTGGGCGTGCATACTTTGTCATGGTACTAGATCTAGTAATGGCGCTGATACGCACGATGACACGATCAGATGAACCCCCTCAGGGGACGGTGTCTGAGGCAGTTTGAATGATTCAATGCTGTCAGCAGCATCAAGGTCTGACTCGTCTGTTGGGCTGGATGTTGTGGTTGGTCCTGCTGTTGTCCTATCTTGTTGATGTGGTTGAATCGCAAGAGGGGGTAAAGCATGCACCGGATCTGGGATCTGATTGTACACTTCACTCAGCGGGCTCAGAATATACCTAAAAAGTATAGAAAACAACAGCAAGTATCGTATCATGTAGAGATGTAAGTTTAAGATGTAGAAGTCAGGGTCTCCCCCGCCTTGAAGGCTAATCCTCTCCGAACTTAGCTTCCTTTAGGTACTTGCCTTCCTAACTGAACTAACTCACTCAACTAACTTAACTACCCTCTGCACTCGACCGCTCATTGCTATCTACATCTCTCTTGCATTGTCAGTCAGTCATTCCATACTGCATCCTATCTGATTGCCTGCTGGACTGTCAATTATCGTTAATTTTTATTCTTTATTCTGTAATTCTTCTTACATTCGACTGCAATTCCTCCCTCTCGGATCAATTCATTCCATAGCGAGTCCCTGATTCCCCCGCCTGTTTGTTGATTGTCAGTCATAAGTTGCTGCCAACGAGGTGAGTTCTTGTCTTTGCATTCATACGCTCTGTCTTCCTATTTCACTGCGTTGGAAAATTCGAAAGAGTGATGGCTGACCTTCTGTCTAGATACCCCTCCCCCTTTCTTCCTCGCCGAATAAACTCAACTCGATCCAACCCGTCTACGCGTCCAGATAAGGGACTGAATACTCCGGAATCATAAGCACAATGGCGTCTGGGCCTGCGACTCAATCATTGAAGGTACCACCCTAGTTCCAGCCGCCGACAACAAATCGATGGATAACAGCTAATCGATCGGACAGTGTGTGGTGACCGGTGACGGTGCTGTCGGCAAGGTTCGTGCAAGAAGACTCATACCTTCAGGCACAAAACGGAATATTGACGAGCGCAGACATGTCTCCTGATATCATACACCACCAATGCCTTTCCCGGCGAATACATTCCCACCGTGTCCGTCCCCTTGGCTGTCATCTCGCATCTCCCGTTACTAACAGATGGATAGGTTTGACAACTACTCCGCCAGCGTCATGGTCGACGGCCGACCCATCAGCCTCGGACTCTGGGATACAGCCGGTCAAGAAGACTACGACCGTCTCCGCCCCTTATCCTACCCTCAAACCGACGTCTTTCTCATCTGCTTCTCCATCGTCTCGCCGCCCTCCTTTGACAACGTAAAAGCCAAATGGTACCCCGAAATCGAGCACCACGCGCCCGGCGTGCCCATTATTTTGGTCGGCACAAAGCTGGATTTGAGAGAAGACAGAGCTACCGCTGAAGCGCTGCGGGCGAAGAAGATGGAGCCCGTCTCGTATGAGCAGGCGCTCGCGGTGGCTAAGGAGATTAGGGCGCACAAGTATTTGGAGTGTTCGGCGTTGACGCAGAGGAATCTGAAGAGTGTGTTTGATGAAGCTATTCGGTACTTCTCCTCTTTCTGATTAATTACGTTATATACTAATCTTTTGTGCAGGGCCGTTCTCAATCCTCGCCCTCAACCCAAGAACAAGGCAAAACGATGCACTATTCTGTAATCTTCTTGTTTCTGATCATATCTGCTTGATTCTTGTCTCATCCTACTACGTATATGCTAATTTATATCCCCATCGTTTTGTTTACGTTTACGTTTACCATTTTGACATATTTTGACTTGACAACTGTGAATACATATACCGGTTCTATTGACCAGTGAATGATTAACCTACTTGACCAGTTCTTTTACCTCTTGTGTGTGGCGTTTGTTTTGTTTTGAAATTCCAGTTTCTGTTTGCTCACAATTGTATCAACTGTCCTAGATTGGATACATAGAGAACTCTTTTCATATTCGAAGATCCTGCATTCCTCGATCGAATTGTACTCTACATACTCCAAGCTTCCATTGATTTAGAGAGGAATTGGCTTTTGTCGTTCATCAATTAGCACGCTTTACCCTTATACATAATAAAAAGAAAAATAAAGAAAATCGGAAATGCAACGCGACAATTGAAGCACCCTCTTCTATCAGAGAGCTTGTAGAACGGATCATCGCATCTGATTCAATCGACTAGGATGAATACCCGAAAGATCCCCTCCTTCTCCCTCCTTGGAAGACTCCTTTTCGCCGCCCTTTTTCTTCTTCTTCTCTTCCTGCGCATTCTTGGCTCTTTCCTCGGCTAGTTTCTGGTTCTTTTCTTTTAGTTTTGTGCGACGGGTTTCTGATTTTCCGCCTCCGCCGGCCCTATATATTCACCAAGTCAGTTCAATACATACTTTATCTAAAGATTTTGTAGGGATTGGGGTCATAGGACGCACGTAAGTTCAACGTTAATCTTCCTAGCGGGACTCTTCCCATCATCAAACGACGAGTGATGATACAACTTCAAGCAGGTCTGCATGCGATCAAAGGCCTCGAATTCGACGAAGCCGAAACCGCGGCATTTGTCGCTGTCCTTTTTGTCGGTTGCGACGCGCACGGATATGGGTGCGATTTTGGAGAAGTGCGCTGTTACGGCTTCTGTGGTTGCGGTGTAGGGGAGGTTTCCTATCCGACTCGTTAGCAAGTATAGCGTTTGAGCTGATGGAAGGGGGGGGGGGGGGGGGGGGTTACNNCCCCCCCCCCCCCCCCCCCCCCCCCCCCACGTACCGACGAAGACGATGAAGCGGTTTTTGTTAGTTGCTTGGTCCTCTTGTTTCGCTTCTTTGGCAGCGGGTTTTTCTTTCTTCTCGGATTTCTTGTCGGCGACCTTGGGTGTAGTGGTCTTCTTAACCTCAACCTCACTATCCGACTCGGAGCTGCTGCTACTGCTGCTAGAATCCGAACTCGAATCCGAGTCCGAATCCGACTCTGAAGACGACGTCTCTTCCTCCTTCTCCTTCTCATCGACATCCATCTTCTCCTCTCGCGCCTTCCTCTCCTTCCTCTTCCTGCTTTCTTCCTGCTGCTTCATCTCCTTTTTCTTCTGCTTCTTCTCTTTCTTCTCCTGCCGTCTCTGCGCCTTCTTCTTGTCATTTCGCTCCCTGCGTTCGCGCGCTTCTTTCCTCTTCTTCTCCTTTCGCGCTTCTTTCTCGGCTATCCACTCGGCGCTATGGCTCTCTACTTCCTTGGCCGCTTGGCGTTCACGCTTTATCTGGCCCTTGGATTTCTTCTTCTCGGCGACTTCGGCGGCGTCCATGGGCGTGGTATCAATCACGAAAAAGTCCTCTCCAGCAGGCTTGCTCCCTGCCTCCGTTCCTGTAGCGGCAGCATCTTCAGCGGTAGTAGCAGGACCCTCGCGGACCCGTTCCTGCACCGGAATCGCATTCGCGCCATTCATCAACTGTGCTGCAGCACGCTTGCGCGCTTTGTTGCCCTTTGGTAGGTATTTTTCCTTGTTCTTTACTCGTTTCGGTTTCTGTTGTTCGTCGGCGCCTAGGGCGTTGCCCCCGGCGGCTTCTTCGCGCTTGCGTTTTTTGTCATTGATTTTCCTGGTGGAAGCTTGTTTTTGTTTGAGGTTCATTTTGCCGGGTTTTATCGCTGCAGCGATTGTGGGAGGATGGCTAATTGGGAAATGTGAGGAGGTGGTCAATGGGAGGAAAGTCGGTAAGTATTTGATTATCTTTTTTTTTTCTGCCGTTGGGAGAGGTGGAGTGGGCGGTGGGCTGTGGCCAGTAGGAACAAGTCGATTATCTCCGGGCATTAGGCGGTGTGGATTTGGGATGCAGTGGATGATCATCAATTGTCGATTTACAGAGAAGTTTAGTTCTTCAAAATCACTTCTTTTCTTTGATAATGCTATGTACAATTCACACTGCCACCTCGAAACAATCAAATCGCCCGCATGTCGTATCTCCCATGTATGTATCAACAACGTAGCAGACAACCTCCCAACGATATGTATGTAATATATGCAGAGTAGAAAAGAAGATATAAATCACACCTCCGGTTTTCGTCCATAAACAAAACTAAATAGCGAATAAATGTGATATTGCGGATCACAAATCTCGGCTTTGACTTTGTCGATCAATTCGCGTGTGTCTTCCTTGCTCCACTTTAGGACTCGGGTGAAGACAGCTAGAGAATACGGCTCGACGGCTTCGAGCATTTGGTATTGTTGGACTCTGCCGACTTCTTTCATGCGTTTGTTTTTGGGCCAGGGGCCAATGGGAACCTATTTCATATCAGCTTGAGTTGAAATATAACATTGGAGACAGGCGAACCTTGTATGCATCCTCCGCAACATCCACAAACCCAGCCTCCTCCATCCTCTGCTTATGCAACGAATAATCACTAAACGGCTTCCCAAACATCTGACTCGCCTCGTTCAACTTGTCCTTCCATAACACAAAATTCTTCGCTTTCAGATGCGAGCCGTCGTCCGACGAAAAGTCAATTTCGTATTCCTGTATCTCTAGCCATCCGCCGGGTCGCAGGTTATCAAAGGCCTGGGTGAAGAGTTTGCGCCAGTCGCGGATTGAGCCCGTCATGCCCCGGCCGTGGATGTAGTCGAAGGATTGGTAGCCGTATAACCATTCACTCTCGACGTCGTCGACCTCAAAGCGACAGTTTGAGGGGAACCAGGAGGGTTGGATGGGACTCAGATCTGTGCCTAGTACCTCCGTCCGCGGATTCTCTTCTGCGAAATCGATCGCCCATGCTCCGGTGCCCGTACCGAAATCCAGCGTCCTCACCGGATTATGCACGGGTGCTCTGTACAGCTCGCCATTGAGTAGAAGTCGGAACGTGTGATGTAACAGATCGAGACGTTCCTGTTCCCGCTCGTCATTGGGGAGCAAATACTCGCCGTCCCGGAAAGAGTGATATCGCCGCCCGTTTTCGTATTTGTAGTTTTTGATGGACGAGACGATTGTCGTGCGGTCGTCGATTGTGGAGGCTGCGTAGACGATGTCGCTGTTGTCGCTCTGCGAAAGTGAGTTAGTGGCACTGCTTGTTTATGGTATGTGGAGTTGACGTACATCGATTTGTAGGTCGTCGCCGTGGTTGGCTGTCCGGCCTATGGTCTCGTCTCCGTCGAGGCTCGCCATTTTGACTATTCTCGTCCTGTAACAGTGTGGTCGGCTGTCTAGGATGTACTCATATATAGAAATATGTATAATTGGAAGCAAGACTATATTCTCGCCCAGAATATTCTCATCAACTCAGTGGCAGTCGACTTAGGTGTCGTTGGCGGGCGCATGGAGCTGCGGGGACGGGGTATTCGCATCAACAATGGACCTTCTCTCCGTATGCGACGATCTCGTAGCAATTCATACAAAAATTAGTCTTCTTACCGAGCCAAGCAGTCGGAATCACAGCTAGCGCTCTAAGCAACAAAGGCGCATTCAGTGGTGTAAGTCGTGTACAATGTTGTAGAGTCTAACTAGTTACTTAACTAGTTACTTAGTTAGTATGACGGCGAGTTGAGTAAGCTCCAAGGTACGGTCACTTGGGTATGTACTGTAATGGCGCGTATCGCTGGTAGTTCGTCCCGAGAGAAAGGGCCATGTCGCTCCACTGTGGGTAAGTACCGCCAATAGTATACCGTCAATGCCAGTAGACTAAGGCTGCTTACAGGCTGTAGTCCCTTTCGGGGAGATTCCTTCCGCAACTCCTGTAATATTACTTGTATCGAATACAGAGTCTCCCGTGAAGATCGCCTGAAGAAAGTTGACTGTTCTACACCAGCCGCGCTCTTCTACTATGTAGTACTTCTACCGACCAAGAATAATATTACAGCTTCGATTACAACTGATGATGAACAAAGAATTGTCAAATGCAAGAACTGCCGAATAAGGAATATCGTGAATTGATTACGTACCAAAGAAAAAAAGCAACGACATACTACGGAGTACTCCGTACTCCGTACATCACCAGCGTTTAGTTCCATTCCCAAAAATCGACTCTGGAGGCTGCTAGGTTGCATACAGTAATGTCCTCCGTGCATATTCAGATCATAGCCTTTTCGCTGGATATGCAATCCATCACCAATTGCAACTTCCGATCAAGAGGAATTACGCCTCCGAGCAGTTGAAAGGCGTGCTATTGGTCAAACTATGAAGCCTCCAAATATGTACATGTAGCATTGGCTTTGGGTTTGGGTCTTCCCGCTCCGTATTCTCCGGGCTCTACGTACTGCGTACCTTATCTAGATTCTTGCAACCTCGTCACGACTCACGATCCAAAATCGACAAATTCACAACGAATTGCCCTGTTGTTCGGCCACGTTGTCGCGGAAAAAATTACTCAGTACAGGATTAACAGAACAGAACAAAAGAAAAGACAGGAATTGACTCGTCAACTTTTCTGCGGTGCGCCCGACAGTCTGGATCCCGGTTCTCGCATCATGGGCCGCTGCATGCGTCTTTGTCACTTGAAACTGCCAATCAAGCCACCTAGGCGAAGCGATGACTTGGTTTGGGTGCTTTACGACACTACTAGGATGTTCTGTTCGATTACCTAGGCGAGTGAGGATACGATTTCGATCGTCGATCGTTGGCACCCCTTTGATTCGTACGAGTAGGTACCCATGTAAGCTAATTGATTGCTTAATATACAAGTATTTTCAGGTCTTTATCCTTGGATCCATAACGCTCTTTGAACTCTTCCCTCGTCAAAAGTTCAAGTAAGGGTGCATACACCTCCTTCATATCAAATATGCCGCGTTTCTTTTGGTCAATGTGCGAGCCATCAATAACGATGCGTTCGAGTTGCTCGGTTTTGAGTGTACCTGACAAGGCGTTAGTTACCTAGGTAGTAATGACGCCGCTCGGAAGGGAGACATACCCGACTCTAACAAATCGATTATTCGTTGTGGAGTCCCGACGCCAATACTGACTCGAGATCGCTCCAGGAATTGTTTTGCTTCTTCTATCTTGATGTGTTTGGCGAATAGTTTTGCGACGGCAGCGTCTTTGTTCTGGAATGATCGTAGTGCGCTATCCCATATCATTAGCCGTGAGAAAATGTAGCAAGAAAAAAAGGTACCCACCGAACTAAATCAGCCGCTCGAAGGCCTGCCGAAGCTATCACGAGTGTATGCGGACTCCCCTTCTCCTCGGACGCACTCCCCAACCTCGCACCTTTCTCCGGGCTGTACGCTTTGAGATAGTCGGGCAACTGAGCCAATTTCCGCACTTGTTCAAACGACGTCGTGTCCTTGAATGCCTGCACCGGCACACTCATATCACTCAATTCCACAGCCGTCAAATCCTTGTTATGCGCCTTGGCCTTTTGCATGAAATGATCTGCCAGGATCTGCTCGTTCATTTTGCTGATTGATTCGTCGATAGCTTCTTCCCTGTCTGATTGTGGGGCTGTTTTATTTGCTGGTTTGCTGCCTCCTTTTGTGTCTTTCTTGTTGTTGTTGTTGTTCTTGTTGAACTTTTTGTCCTTGTTCCAGCCTTTCTGCTTCTTGCCATTGTGAGCTGTCCTGTCACCGTCTTCGCGCTTTCGCTTCTTTTCTTGACCCTTACTGGACGAAGCGGATTTGGGTGTTTGGGTGTCTGCCATGTTTCTAGAGGGCCCGGACATAATGTACAGATGTCAATCTGGGGATATGTTCTGTCGTTGCGAAAGCTCTGGAAATTTTATTTTTGTCGCATGCGTGCTTAGTCACCTATCTTATCGATAAGACTAGCTGTTTTCGGTCTAGCGCATAATCAGACTGCGGGAGCTCCACGCGACTTTCAACGCGCGTTGACTGCAGCTCTCTTTACATCGATTTATTCTGTTGTCAATCTGAAGTAGACTCACGGTCAAGGAAAAGATTGACTTGCCGCTCGTCAGATCCTTTCATACATACATGTACAGTCCCGAAAGTCAGCGCCATGTCGACTCCAAGACCCCGCGGTCGTCCAAAGCGGACATCAACAAACAACGATGATTCCACAACTCAAATAGTAAGCTTGAATGACTCGAGGACATTGTGAGAACAGAACTGAGCTCTTCCAATAGATACCAACAGCCTTAGACATACAGCCAACAACACCTCGATATACAACGTTAACACCATCCGCGCTCCGTTCAGCAAGTCGGCAGACTCCTCGCGCCGCGCCATTGACACCATTTGGGCTTCGTGCGATGCAGCGCCGTACTGCGAATACTCCCGGTCGAGATCGGAGAAAGAGTACACGCGGTCCGCAACGCGAGACGGCCTTTGACATTTTGCGCAATCTCGGTAGAAGTATGAGCTTCAGACCTTTTAGTGAAAGACCGGTACTAAATATTATGTGTGATAGCGCTCGCCCCAATCTCAAAACCAATCCAATCCTCTCCCCAAGAAGAGCGAAGCCCAACCCCGGAAAGTTCGTCAGATATAGAAGATGAAACAGTCTACCTTGACCGGGAACCATTACCAGAACGCCCGCGTCTTTCACTCCCACTTCGCGCTGACAGCGGTACAAGCAGCGATGGAAGTCCAGATATGCCTCCGCCACGACTATCCCTGCAATTTGATGAGGATGATATTACACAACGCTCCGTGGAATACCCGCGCAGAGCTATTAGTGACAAGGATCGACAGCGGCTAGAAAGAATGAGTTTTGGCGATGTAAGAATGAGTGAGAATTTTGGCGATCTTACGCGGCTTGATGCGTTTTCGGAGGCGGGAGATATTACCGGTCTTGTTCAGGATGACGGTGATGAGGATCCGGAGCAGACGCAGCTGGATGAAGCTGCATTTGACGCGGGGTAAGTCAATATTAGACTTGTCCCATTATGTCGCTAACGAGATGCAAAATAGTGGTGAAACTGCGGACTTAGGCCGGTTCAACCTGGAGTTCAATTTTCCAAGTCCCGTTGCTCCCGCAGCAGATTTTGACGATGCTCTACCAAACGACGAAGATGATTTTATGCTTCAAACTAATCAAGCTGAAATCCCATATCCATCGTCAGATGACGACGCCGCAGATGGATTCACCGGATTTGAAGTAAATATTCCAGACCAAATATCTGAAGCCGACACCATAGGCACCGCCGAAGCTGGAGCCGGGATTGTCGGCGGTGGCCTTCGCGACGAGCCATCAAAACGAACCCGAAAACAAAAGAAAGTTTCAAAACACGGCATCCCAGTCCCATTGCTACCGACAGGCGTCGTGAAAAGACTAGCAACCCGCTTCGCGCGTACGGGAGCGGGTAGTAAAGCCAAGATCAATAAAGAGACACTTGCTGCGATTGAGCAGGCTTCGGAATGGTTCTTCGAGCAGGCTAGTGAGGATCTCGCGGCGTATTCGAGACACGCGGGGCGCAAGACTATTGATGAGAGTGACGTTGTGGCTTTGATGCGCCGGTATGTTCAGTCCCTTTGTACTGCTGAATCTATTGCTAACTGTGTAGACAACGTCATGTTAATAGTACGAATACGGTGTTCTCGTTGGCGCAGAAGCATTTGCCGAAGGAGCTTTTGCAGGATATTCGATTGGGTCTACCGCCTTGATCCTCCTCCTGCAGCTCTGAATGGGAAATAGTTCCAAGAAATGATTTACGGCATTCGAATGCGTCTTCTAAGGTCCGACACGCGGTCAAGCTAACGTCCGAGCCTCTGTCTCGTTTGCGCACTTCAATTGCGGTCTAAATGGATGGCGCAATGTCATCCTGCGCAGCCTACCAGCTCGCAGTCCGTCCATGAAACCACTTTGCATGGCCTTTGGAATGCACAAAAAAATCCATGAAATAACATATGTATTGTACAATGATATCATACACCGAGTACGCTTCTAGCTGGGATGATTTACATATTCTTGCTCTGGCGAACTCGTCGCAGCGCCTCATTAGGCCGTTTGCGAACCACCATCCAAAGCATGATTGCCGTCGACACGGACAGGCCGTACCTAGACATTCCATTAGCTGCAATGACGCAAATAAAGATTAATCTCAGAACGAGAGCGTACCATGTAAATATATACTGAAGATGATTATTCCTCAAATTCACCTGCGCCGGCCGACCAATCGGCACACCATTCGCCGTCCGATTCAAGGACTCGATCAAATCCGGCACTACACATCATCAACCATTGTCAGTAAAACCCCTCTCCACTATAATTAGCAGAAGATACATACCCATAGTCTCCTCAATAAGCACCGGCTGACTCCCCGTCAATTGCGCCATCTGCTCAATATCCGGGAAATAAAACTCCCCCTTATCCGGCCTATTATCAGGCGTAAAATAATTCTTTTTCACAGGGTCTCGTATCAACCCCTCAACCACGACTTCACCGCGCGGTAAGCCCTCGGGACGATCTTTCTGGTCTTTGAGTTTTTTGGATATCCAGCCGCGACTGATGAGGACTGTATTCTCACTCTCGTTTTTACCGTTGGTGGTGGATCGTTGGAGGGGCGTGATGACGATGTAGCCTTCTTCACCTTCGTACATTCGCGGCCCTATCAACATTTCTTGGTCGTGGCGGTACTCGCCAGTAGCTACGATGCGGCGATAATCGAATTCGGGGATCACGTCCGGGTCGATGCGTGGTGGTAATGGCAGCGGGGGTTTGACGAGTCGATCTTCGAATTTTGCGATCAACTTGGTTTTCCAGTCGAGTCTTTGGACTTGCCATGTTCCGAGGACGAAGGCTGTTATGGGGATGAGGGCTATGCATCGTCGTTAGCACTGCTCTTTCGGATTCCTGGCAAGGAATGGGAATACCCAAAAGAATTAGCCCGGGCCCATGACGACGGCCTACACGCACGATTTGAGAGGGTCGGTCAATCGGCGATACCCATTGGGGGTCGTCGGCAGGTTGCTGGTGTAGTCGTCGACTGCTCGTATAGAAATTGCGCTGTCGCTGACGAAACTGGAGCTGTTGACGGCGGCATCGTATACATACAGAGTCGAATATGGATAGATTCCGTTGCTGCTGTTGTAGGCCCCTTTGTAACGCGGTTTCTGGGAATTGCGTAACCCTTAATAGGCTGCTGATTAGAGGCCTCATTTCATGAAATTGTGCCGTTGCGCAAGGTATTTGGTGTGGACAGTCCAATTGAAAGATCGTGGTATGGAGAAATGTTCGAACATGCGGCAGAGCAGCCGTTCCGCTCGTCGCCGCTTTAACGGTTCACGTGAATTGAAGCTCCTCGACCAATCAGAAGCGTTTTAGCATATTGTGACTCGCAACACGACTCGAGGACTCTAACCTAGGAATGAGTATTCAGAGATAATTCAATTGTTCGCTTCCTGATTTTTGATATCATCTTGTATTGTCGTATGTTGTGGTCGGTCCTCAAGTTGCCTCAAGGTGATACTGCCTGTCGACCCTGAACAGAATGATTGGTTGACTCCACATCCAATATCATCCATCAATCACATGCAACCACCTTCATCAATTATCCAAGCTCTCGACATCTCTTACCACCATCGCAAACAGGGAATAATGCGATAAAATGTTTTACCAGGGCGATCTACAGAGTGGCATTGCCACTGCTATGCGCGAAGTAAAGCCCGTCGTTTGCTTCGTCCGTGGTATGTCATTGAGCGTTCGCCAGCTGTATAATCTGCATGCTGACTCGGATGTGTTTGTCTAGATGATCGAGAAGAAAGTACGACATGGGAAGATGAATATTTTGATGATGAAGAGGTATGAACTACCAATAGTTGCAACAATTTGTTTGGGTCATGGCTAATTGATGTGGCAGCTACGTCAATTACTCTCAAACAGCTCGGTCACTCTGCGTCTCATAGCCGGCACCCAAGAAGCCGGGTTTCTTACTTCGATATGCCCTATCCAGAACTTCCCGGCAGTCATAGTTATAAGGAATGGAATGTTGCAGGAGTACCTCGTCGCGGGGACGGCCAAGGATGCTTTTCAGACGAGATTGAAGATGGCGATTGCTGCGAATGCTGCGCCAGTTGAAACGTCTCCGCCGGCAACTTCTTCGGATACTGCGCAGACAACCGAATCACAAGCATCATCACAGGACGTGACTCAAGAGCCCGCGCAGTCGCAGGCACCTGTTGTGCCCACACCTCAGCCGCAAACGCAACCGCAAACGCACACGCAGCCACAGGAACAGACTGTGCAAATACCACCCGTTTCCCAATTACCAACCTCGCAGCCGACTCCTGCTTCAACAGAGGCATCAAGCAGAGAAAACATACGAGCCGGTAAACGACCCGAAACTCATGAAACCCCCGAACAAAAGAAAGCAGCACGGGAAGAAAAAGAGCGCCGCGCGCTACAAGCCAGGCTTCAACGAGAGCATCAGGAACAGAAAAAAGCGCGAGAACGTATACTCAATCAGATCAGGAAGGATCAAGAAGCGCGCAAGCAGCGTGCCGCTGAGGAGAAAAACAATTCCAATACAGCTACTTCCTCAGGTAGCGCCAGGGGAAAGAAGGAACCATCACAATACCGCCTTCAAATTCGTCTGTTTGACGGGAGTTCAGTCCGCAATAGTTTCCCGCCGTCAGCGACGATACGGAAAGACGTCCGTCCGTGGCTTGAAAGTCAGCGCTCAGATGGCGCGGAGCCGTATACCCTCAAACACATCCTGACACCTCTTCCGAATCGGACCATATCCGTCGCAGAGGAGGAACGGACTTTGGAAGAGCTTGAGCTGGGACCTACGGCTAGTCTGGTCATGGTTCCGGTTGCGTCGTATATTGAAGCTTATGCCCCGGCGGCCGTAGTGAATAGTCTGCCGGGAAGAGTTGTATCGTCAGGTTATGGTCTTGTCTCCGGGGTAGTGGGCGGTGTAGCTGGTTTGGTTGGGGGATTTTTGGGTTATGGGAGCCCTTCCAACCAAGCCAACACTACTACATCGAATTCGAATCATCAGCAAACTGCAGCGCCGATGACGGCATCAACTACAAGGACGAGAAGTGGTGGGGGCATCAACATCCGAACGATACATGATCAAAGGAATGAGCGGGATCAGAATGAGTTTTATAATGGCAATACTGTAAGTTCACTGCTTTCCTAATACGTCCTTTTTGCTGATATATTGCTCTCACTAGTTGAACTTTGAGCCGAGACAAGATGACGATTCGAAGGACAAGTGATAGTTAGTAGGACTGAACATCATGCTTGAACGGCGCATACATTTGCTTCATGAACAGAAATCAAAATACCATTCCTCTACTAGAAACGAAGCGAATCTGAGTGGAGGATTTTCTTTTTTTTTTTTATTCGCTTTCCATGTCAACAGAGGCATGAACTGACCATCATCAGGCCAGCATATGACTAGTATACAATATATGCCAAAAAGAAAAGGGAGAAAAAAAATAGCAAATCAAAATCTGCTCATAGACAAACCCTTTGTAAATCTAGAGATGATATTCTTTCCATGCTATGCCATAATCCATAAATATCCAGATAACAGAAAAAATAAACAACCACTATTTGAAGGGGGCGCATTTAGTAAGGCTTAGCAGCAGCCTGGCAAGCCTTCAACTGATCCAAATACCATCCACAGATGGTCAAATCGCCCTTGTTGTCGTCCATGCATCTGCGGAAGGCTTGTGCGTCGGTTGCGCAAGCGGGGTTTTCCCATGCGGACTGGGAGGAGGTGTTGGTCGCATAGAGACCGCTGTCCATGGCCTGAGAGGGTGCGGCAGGTGCTGCTTGCTGTTCGGCGGGCGCGCTGGAACCGCCTGAGAAGAAGCCGCCGATGGCGTGGCCGATGGATGAACCGACTGCGACACCACTGTAGAGAGAAATTTAGTTTAGGATTCAAGAGACTTTTTTTTTTCCGACAGTAGGTTTCGGGCGACTTACGCGGCGGTAGAGGCCATCTGGCCGAAAAGACCAGGTCCCTGGCTCTGGACAGGCATGGGAGGAGCCTGCTGGGCAGCAGGAGGATGGGCGGCGGTGGAGTGAGGTGCGCTCTGCTGTTGTTGGGGGGCAGCAGGTCTGGCAGGAGCAGCGGTAGGACGGGTGGGAGCGCTGCGCGCAGGGGCGGCGGGACCACGACCACGGCTTTGACGAGGCATTTTTGATGTGTTGTAAGAGGTTGAGAGGCAAGAGTTGAAAATGAGGCGGATAGAGGATAGAGGCTGAGGTTGAATATGTAGTATGTATGACTGTTGAAGAATGTTTTTGGTGGAAGAAGTTCGGAAGGTCGGAGTTTTGAGGCAAAATCGGCCGGTACGGGTGTCGCCGTTCGTTTGTCTGATTGGCTGAGCGCCGGTCGGGGTTAGGATAACCGCGGCTTTAACAGCTGACTTATTATTTACTATGTTGTGTAGACTCTATGATTGTGTCTGTAGAATGTACTTAACTATGTATCGAAATCTATCACATTGCTGTATGAATATGTACAAGTGTTAAAAACCGCCAACGCCTGCATCCTGGCTTATATCCGGACCGAATGCATATGCTAAAGAGTAATCATGAAAGAAGTCAAAACATCGTGAGGATGATTATTGCTTCTGCTTCTTCTTGTCCTTCTTCTTTTCCTTTCGTGTGGCTTCCTTTTTCCGTCGTCTCTCCTTCCGAGCCATCTTTCGCTGCTGCTTACTATCCGGCTCCGGAACACCCTTCGCCTGTCTCTTTGCCTGGCGCTCAGCCTTCTTGGCGTTGATTAGATCTTCTTTCCTCTGTTTGGCTTTTGCCTTGGCAGTTTTCTTTTTGGCGCTTTTCGAGTCTGCTACTGGTTCTGAGGGGAGCATGATAAAATCTTCCATAGGTGCGATGGATTTTGCCGACTTCGTGTCGACTTGCTCTGTTGTGGGAGATTCATCTTCGGATTCTCCTGACTCCGAGGATGATTCGGCTTCTGATTCCGAGCCTTCGGCTTCGGTCGATGGTTTGCTGGGTTCTTGCGAGGAGGTTGATGCTGATGATTCTTCTTTGGGTTTCTTCGCGAGCATGGCTGCTTTGAGTTGTGCGCGTGCTTTTTCCTTTGCTTGTTTTTCTGCGCGCTCAATGTCGTATTGGTCGTTGCCGGCCTGATAAGTCAGTAAACGTAATACCCCAATGAAGAACAAAAATCAACATACAAGACCATGAGCTATGAACCGGCGCGCAGCCTGCTGATCCAACTTCATAGCTGGCTTTGCTTCCTCCGGTGGGGTCTCCAATGCCTTGATCTTGGCATAGTACTGCTTCACGCGAGTCAACTCTTTAAAGACTGGGTGTTCTTTGGCATTTGTGCCATGAAGATTAAGATAAGCTGTTTCAATTAGCGATTACCTGAAGACAGATGAAGGACGAAACATACAGAAAATCAATGACTCTAATGTGTATGTGAGCAACGCATGGAGCTTGGCTCTTTCCAATAGCGGCAGCTTTTTGGACGTCTCGTCCAACGAGCGACTTAGCAGCGGTTCAAGAGCCTCTTCCAAGTCGTCGATGTGATCTTCGAGGCGATCCAATACCGGTAGTAAATTTGCGACCTCCATATTGATATGGTCAATTAATCTGGATGTTGTGTCGTGCGACACACTGATAAAAATAAAAAGTTTCTCGACGTTTTTTCCGTGGCATATGAAGGCGGTGAAGCTAGGCGGTCAATCGGCAGGCATCCGATCGTCATCACATTTGAAGCTCAGTCTGAAATTATATTTTCGATGTTGACTCGAACTCAATTCCAATAGCTTGACAGAGTTTGATTCTACTCTACGAGCTTCAATATGACCAGCTGAATCTCTCCGCTACATCTCGCAGACTCACTTCCGCATTTCGTAGCACATTCCGCAACGATCACCAAACGCCGCCAAAGTGCATGCTCGAATCGTCAACCATCCGCTGATGCGGATCGGTATTGTTAGCATAGATGGACTTGCAAGATATCGGCCTATCATAGTGCCATGGAACCGCAGCTTCGCGCCTCGAACATACGCAACTGAACGGACAACCATGACGGATCGTGAGAATGAGTTGCGCGAAACGCAAGAAGAGGGCCGCTTGTCCGGACGAATACACATCCTCGGAATGGGTAATATCGGCTGTTTCGTGGCACACTCATTGGCATCTCGAATGACGCGACCGCCGATAACAGTCCTCTTACACAATCGTGAGATGTACGACCGCTGGTTGGACCGAAAGCAGACCATACGCTTGATGACGAATGGTTCGGATGATAATAAGACTGGGTTTGATGTGAATGTTCTGGATGAAAATACCTGGTACTCTATACCTTACCATGGCGAAAGCAACACAAGATACAGCCCCGAGGAGCAGGAAGATTATGCACCACCGCCGGAGGCGAATGATGCTCCATCCTCCGAGGTCGATAATTTTGGTCCAGACGACGAGAAAATCGAGTGTTTGATCGTGGCCAACAAGGCACACGTCACCATAAACGCACTATCCTCCGTCAGCCATCGATTAACTCCAGATTCGACCGTACTATTTCTTCAAAATGGCATGGGCGTCATCGACGAAGTGAACGAGCAAATATTCCCAAATGCAAGTCTCCGCCCTCACTATCTACAAGGCATCATATCACATGGCGTCAAAATGAAGATGCCATTCCATATAGAATACACCGGTTTGGGCACCATGATCATAGGGAAGGTCCCTTCGTCAACCGGGACTGACGCCAAACGAACCTACGCAGTAACCGATGAAACTGATTGGGCCCCATCCACGAAATACCTCGCACGCACTTTGACATTGACACCACCATTAGTGGCGGTCGCCGAACCCCCCATTACTGTTTTGCAAAATCAACTAGAGAAACTGGCGATGAACTGCGTCATAAATCCACTAACGGCACTGCTGGACGTGAAGAATGGCGAATTGCTATACAATTATCACATTACTCGCACAATACGAATGCTTCTCGCTGAGATATCGACTGTTATCTGCGCTTTACCAGAATTGGATGGCGTGCCCGGCGTCAAAGAGCGTTTCTCGACCGAGCGATTAAAGAGTTTGGTCGTCAGATTGGCCAATGCGACGGCAGAAAATACGAGCTCCATGCTTCAGGATGTGCACGCCGCGAAAGAGACGGAGATTGACTATATCAATGGATACATCGTCCGTCGAGGCGATGAGTTGGGTATCAGGTGTGCGTTGAATTATATGATGATGCAACTTGTACAGGGGAGGAGCCATATCTCTGTACTCAGAGAAGCAGGTGCGATGCCGCTCAGTCCCTTGGAGGCGGAAGAAATGGAGGGCGAAGAGGGCTTATGATGATCTACGTCGTTTTCAGTCTCGGTTAGTTTACATGTACCAATATTTAGATATCCTCATTATGTATTATGGCTTGTATCATCAATCAAGCTTCAATTTCACACCATTACATAGTCGTTTTACTTGCTCCCACCGTCCTATCAACATTTTAATCTGCTCTTGTGCTAAACCGTCTTTTGCCTCGGACAGCGATTCCTCCAATTTCGCTATAGTCACATCGGCCTCCTTGATATAAAAATCAATCCAATCCCTGATAATAGCATTGACCTTGACAGGATTCGGCGGCCCGCCGCGGCCCTGTATGTAGTTTCGCCAGTTACGTCGCGACATGCATTTCAAACTCGCTGCGACTTCGGTGCGGAAACAGGGGCCGGCGTCGAGTGTAATTTGGTGATTTCTTCATCCAAGAAGTTTCAATCAGTGATAGTATATACAGTCATTGTGGTGAGAAGACGTACCCGTAGTATCCTTGGTGTATGAGTTCTTCCATCTCGGCGATTGTGAGGTCTTTGAAGATGATGTCGTCTAGGAATAGGGCGTCGGATTCGTTGGTTTCGAGATAGAATCCATCTTTTTTAAAGTGAAATCTTGTTAGGAACTGTTGAATCTGGAGAGGGTGGTGTACGTACACTCAACGAAAAGAAAGTCATTTGGATGTGGGCCGTAACTCATATATATCTCCTCTCCTTTTTCTAAAATCCAATTGATTAGGGCTTCAGGGCAAGTGCATATACGGGCTAAGACGTACTGTATAATCTCGTCGACCGAAACGTATAACTCTTCCCATCAAAGTGCACCTCGCATTCCTTCCAGCTTGTCAGCACACAAAATCAGAAATGAAAACAGATGTCGATCTTACCGCATCATCAGTATGGTTGAAATAATCCGCAAACGGCACCATAGCCATAGCATCATTGCTATCTTCTGGCGGCTCTTTCCCGGGCATCAGGTAATAAAAGCTCCTCGTATTGACAATCAACCAATGGTACGAGAACGTCCCCCAATCTGTATCTGGAAAGACGGCAATAACGTCCCGCCACGCATCGCGTAACCGCGCCTCTTGTTGAGTAAGTAGGTTCTGATGTTTTGTTTCGTATTCTTCTGTGAGTGGCTTCTTACGAAATGTGTTCCATGATCCTGATATAGAGGGTGGGAGTGTGGCGGGTAATAGGTCATGTTGAGTAGTCGCAGTAGTAGACACTGCAGTCTTTAATCCTGAGCCTCCAAGCTTTTTAGACCAGAGGATGGGCATTCCTTCCTCAAAATCAGGAAGGGTCGGCCATGTAGCTTTCCAGAGATCGTACTTTTTCAATACTTTCGGATCACCGTGAGTGAGAAATGCAGCGAGTAGGCCGTGTGTTGATATTATGCCTTTGAACATTTTGACAAAATCAGATGGTATGCTGTCAATGCTTAGCATGGCTGTTACAGGCACTTCGACCATTACTTCATTTTCCTACATTGATTGTCAGCCTCTTTCAAGGAGTCATAATGGAGTGTAAAGATGCATATATTGCTGGGATACCATACTTGTATGTCCCGAGTTGCTATCATACCCAAACCTCGACCAGGGATCCTGGCGGGTTCTACCCCGTTCACTTTGACGCCTTGGCCTATAGCCCATTGCATAAACGCGGTGTGATGCTCGCCGGGAGGGCTATATGCCGACATCTTTGTTAATGTTAGATTTAAAGAACTAGGATTTCGCTTTTTTGGGGGATAGTCTTTTCGAGGCCGTCCGCGCTCCTTAAGACTCAGTTGTTTGTCAGATTATCACTAAAATCATATTAAAATCATAACCCTTTGGAGGGGCCAATCAATTGATAGAGATGCATATCATTTGAGTAAGTGAGATTTTGAGAATTCGATGTCAAGAATGGAAGAAATATCAACAACAACTGATGAAAGAAAGGACAGTGGGGCTTAACCCTAGCTACAGCCAATAGTCGTCTGTATTAGTCTTGTCCAATCAGAAAGAGCTATCTCTTGGGCCAGTCCTACTTAGGAAGGACGTCTTGAAAATGCCTAATTGGGGAATATAGGGCTAATCAGGCCAAATCAGCCGCTTACTTTCCTTTGGCTTATTATTCACTCTACAAATGATCAAGCTTAAAAGAGGGAAATATGAAATGGGAATAGTTATTCCGTTACTTGTCTTAATCAGGAAAGACGTAGAATGGATATTCGCACGTATCAAGGCGAAGAGTACTGATTTGTCAGCCACATTTTCTTTGTAGTCTCACTTTCCAAACATCGCCATCAGGTGTGTATATCACAACTACTCGCAAAAGGGTCTATAGTATGTAAATCTATGCACTATATTTCGTTGATACTAGCCGAACAAGGGTCGTCTTAAGAATGGAAGGACAGAACGCGCCTTGTCCAGGTGGGTCGGTGTTTCATCCCCCTTCTGAGCTCCATCGCTAACCATTTCCCAGGCGGGAGATTTCAATTCATCTCCATACAGAATCCAGAGGATGCTAAGGACCGCACGACGAGGCGACTGGCGCGATCGCATGCCGTGGCGCGGGGCCTCGAAAAGAAGAGAAGCCGTCTGCAACAGTCAGGCCATAACTTTCGCACAGTATCTTTGAAAGATGGCACTGCGAGTAAAAGTAAAGAGATCAACCAGAACAAAATTGCGTCACCCGTTTCTCTTTCAAAAGTAGGCCCTGGGCCATTTCAATTGTTGGCGGCAGAGTCGCCGAGATTGCAGGTATTACTCAGTCAGCGTAAGGTCTTTTCTCAACGCACGTCAACCCAGTAACAAACTAACAGACCAATGCAGACAGCAGTAAGCGTGCTACCGAGCCAGTTCTTAGTGTTGCAGACGAGCTTGTGCTCCAGAACTTTCAGTCGGTTCTTCGGAAAGGACTACATGACCGCGCTCTGTTGAATGCCGTCATGCTAATGTATACATCAATTTCGACTACAAGCAGCTATAATGACGAGAGTTACAAGTACCAGAGCGAAGCATTGAGCTCCCTACGTCAAAAGTTGATGTCTACGGATGAAGCTACTTCCGAATCAACCATAGGAGCCATTCTGTTACTCGCTGGTATTGAGGTACACCACTCTGATCATTTTGAAGGCATACAGCAATGAATCTAATATTTGACGGTATAGGCCCGACTTGGGATGCCGCGTTCAGTGCAACTTCATATGGGAGCAATACAGCAGCTCCTCGACGTCTGTCAAAGAAAAGGCGTATATCTAGGTGACGCCATCAAGCGCGCTATATTCTGGTGGGCAACTACATAACGCGCGCAAACCTCTTTTCGAAACTTACTCTGACATCTTCCAACAGGCAAGATTTGAATTGCTCCGTCATGGCCGGATCAACCCGAATTGTCGACCACACGACATTCTCCGAACTCAAGTGGACTAGATATCCTTTCAATTCCAAATTCTTTGTCCTGCCACCTGGATTCAAACCTTTGACCTATTTACTGGGTGACGAGTTTATCGAAATCCTCAAGGACGTTTATGCGCTACAATGTATTCGGGACAATCTGTGGTCTGCCAAGGAGAATGTGATATCAATGGCATATATAGACAACCACCAGGCAAACATTCAGTCGAGACTGGTAGTAGGTTTATCTAGTCATTCGCCGTTCTCTGAGTGCTGTCATTTAGCACTATACCTATGTTCGTCAATGCTTCGTTGTAAGATCTGGCGTACTTCCGTGATTCCTGTAAGTCAGCTCATATTCCGTGTTTGTTTAGTAATATCTTTACCTCGCTTTTACTAATTGAATTGCGCATCAACAGTCACATCTTTCACTACAACTCCTCTGCAAGTTACAACAAGTTAATGACAATATCATCTGGGACGATCACCCCAACCTACTGGCATGGATGCTCTACATCGGAGGCGCTTTTGCGCCTGCTGGATCTATACGATCAGGTTACGTGGCACTGCTGCATGAGAACCGTAAAATTAGGCTCAAAGGCCTGGTCACATCATGGCCAGAGTTGCGGGAGGTTTTGAAGCAGTTCATCTGGTCTGAGAATGCATTTGCCACGCAAGTTGAAGCATTTTGGAGAGGGACGTCAGCTTAGACTATATATAGAGTTAGATTGTATAATATCGTGAGCTAATCAAGAAGTTCTTCACTGGTGCGGGCATGCAGCCGGCAAATAAGACGCAGACATCGGCCACAAACGCAGCTAGAGAATAGTTGGCATACACCATCAAGTGTTTGAAACCTTTCTTATTTATAATCAATTTAGGTAACTCAGGAAATTTCACAAAATGTCTCCGACTTTTTCTGCTCGGTTGTTGCGTGGCCGAACAGGCTTTACCCAATTGAGAAAAATCTCATTTCCCTTTTAGGAAATATCTCGTTGCCGTAACTGAAGACATTGATCTCTTGTTGTCTTGATAATATTTATCTATGCGTAGAAATTTCAACGAAGACTGTGATTTCAATTTCGGACTCTAGTTCAATTTGTCCTTCTGCTCCCTGGAAATGGTCTTGGGTAGTGTGTATAAATACCTATAAACCCGACACATTCTCCCAACCTAGATATCATACACCTTCATTTCCTATCCCCTACGCTAACCACACTTGAAGACCTTCGCCATAACTTCACCAACCATGTCTCAATCCAATCTTTTCAGACCCTTGAAAATAGGCAACATGCAACTCGACCACCGCATCGCAATGGCTCCTCTCACCCGTCTCCGCGCCACCGACGACCGAACTCCAACCCCCATTATGAAAGAATACTACACCCAACGCGCCGCCGTACCAGGAACCTTGATCATCACCGAGGGAACATATATATCCGCTGCCTCTGCCGGCGGATTCAGCAATGCGCCCGGTATTTGGCGCGAAGATCAGGTCGATGCCTGGCGCAGTATCACTGACGAGGTCCATGCGAAAGGGTGCTACATGTTCTGCCAATTATTCGCCATGGGCCGCGCCGCAGACGTCGACCTGTCCAAGAAGGAAGGCGTTGATATCGTGGCGCCTAGCGCGATACCGATTGACGACAGTTCCGCGGTACCGCGAGCGATGACTCTCGAGCAAATCAAGGATACTATCCAGGAATTTGTGAATGCTGCAAAGAACGCTGTTCGCGCAGGGTTTGATGGCGTCGAACTCCACGGCGCAAACGGCTATTTACTCGATCAATTCATCCAAGACGTGAGCAACGTACGCGATGACGTGTATGGAGGCAGTATCGAGAATCGTTCCCGACTCCTGGATGAGGTTATCAATGCCGTTGTCGATGCTATTGGCGCTGAGCGTGTAGGACTGCGTTTGAGCCCCTGGAGTACATTCCAGGGTATGCGGATGGAGGATCCCATCCCGCAATTCAGCGATGTCATTAATAACGCTAGTCGGTCGGGCATTGCGTATTTGCATCTCGTCGAGTCTCGTGTTTCTGGTGCAGAGGATACCGCGGCGAGGTCGGATAGTTTAGATTTTGCGTACAAATTGTGGAATGGACCGATTCTGGTTGCTGGAGGGTATTCGCCCAGCGAAGCACGCAAGCTCGTGGATGAGGAGTATCCGGAAAAGTCGATTGTGGTTATTTTCGGGCGGTATTTCATTTCAAATCCGGATTTGGTGTTCAGAATCAAAGAGGGACTGGAGCTTAACGCGTATGATAGACAGAGCTTTTATAGCTACATGGCGGCTGAGGGATACGTGGATTATCAGTTTAGCAAGGAATATTTGGCGGCTTGCTGAGTATAGAGCTCTCTGGGCTTTGGATTGTTTGTATCTAACTTATATAGCACCTAGAATTAGACTGCCCTTACATGAAAGTCCGTGCGCGGCTGAGCGTTCTCTCAAAACGTATATTTGCATCCTCCTCTTCAGCCTTACCCAGATACTCACCCGGCAAGAGAATAGCCCTGTCAATTGCAACAGGAAGACCGCGGTGACGACCTCGAATCATCACCGCACACAGCACAAGTTTGCTCAGGGGATGCCAGCCACCCGAAAAGCTGTATGCCTGGTTGGGCAAGCCGGTACTGATGCCGACACAACCGTAAGCACTTACTGTCTCGAATAAGATGTTGAACACCGAGTACGTCACTGGATCGCGCGTAAATTGGCCCGCTTCAATGATTGTGATTATTATCACGGCGAGCGCGAGCCACCACGAATCGTGCGCCAGCTGGAGACGCAACTGATGCTGGACGAAATAGGCACGGCCGCGCGGGATCCATCTCGAAAGCGGATCCTGTGAATCTGTGGACGAAGATGAAGACGACTGTGACTCATCGCCCTCATTTGCAGATGGGTCATCTGCGTAAATGCCCAGACTGCGCTCTTCGTAGACGTTGGAATTGCGCATCGTGATGACGACCGGGTAGACAGAGATATACATCATAACAACATACAGAACTTGAAGACCGACCTGCAAGGAAGAGATGGGAATAATATAGAAACCACCGCTTCGGACGCATAGTGCTTGAAATAGACCATCCAGGATCCGCGGGCCAACTGGTATAGAGTCCACTACGGGGTTATCATACTGTTCACTAATGTTAGTATAAAACGTTAGCCATATACATCGAGTGCTTACATTCAAAACTTCAAACGCAACCCAGTCAATACCATTGAGAACAATGACCGAACATAAGAGCCACCACGTGTGTCTCGAAGGAAAAAGCGTGGTATAACAACGGCGTGGATGTTGCAAAAGGAACGCCACCGTTTCGTGATACTGATTGAAGTAATCGATATTCGGCGTAAACGTCTTGAGGGCGAGCAGACACCAGCGAAGGAAAATGGGATAACTGCGTTGTCAGCTGTTAATCCAAGGATCGAAAAGTCTGTCTCCTGGGCATATAGCTAAACGCACCATGTATTACCCGCTAAAATGAGCAGACCCATAGTGATAAGGAAAAATCGCGAGTCCTGAAATGGCACCTGCAGGCGTAACGAATCAGGCTTGTTTCAAAACACAACTATGAGTATCCTACCGCGTTGGCATCAAGCAGACTCATGCCGGAGTTGTTAAAAGCTGAAACTGCAAAGAACACGCCAGTCCACCTGTGTGAGGATATAAGTCATTTGGCAAAGGTCAATATAAGGAACAGTAAGCCGCACCAAGGATTGAGTCCGTTTTGTCTCGTCAAAGCAGCGTGATGTCGCGCCACATAAGCGCCAACAGCGAGGGCGCCTAGAAACTGCCAAAGAAATAGATAAAGTGGCACGATGACCGATAAAAGACAGACCGCGCGATATTCAACCCCGCCGAGACGACGTCGCTCTGCTTCGCTGAGGTGGTGAAAAGATGAATTGCGACCGAACATATCAAGGAAATGAGAATGATGTCCGGAGACTTCTGAGTCCCGGCCTTCTTCTCCAGATTCTGCTTGGCTGCGGACATTAGTATACGGCGGACGCAGATTTCGTTGATACGCGGTTGTTGACCGATCTTGCACGTCCGCGGCGAAGGTGATTTGATTTGGCGCGGAATCATCTCGCTGCCCTTGTTCCTGTCCCGCTTGACTTCCGTCGTTGGACGACTTTCCCTTTTGTGAAACATCCTCGCCCTCCGAAGGAGCTGATACAGTAAGGTTCATTTCAAGATCACGGTTGTCACGATTCGGCTGCATGGTGTTCGAGTGCCCTGTCGATTCGGTCCGAACTGATCGGGGACGAAGCAGACCGTTGTTATTGTTGGTGAAAGGGCGAGGGAGAGACACTGAGCTCAGTCTCCTCAAGCTCAACGAACCTCTTCGCTTCCTCCGACGTTGCTCCTCCACGATGTCACTGAAGCGCTTTTCGAAGGCCCGGCGACGCACGAGGACAATCGCAATAGACACCCAAATCTGCGTCAGATCATACGTCAACGCCCATACGACAACATCTTGTGGGAATAATAAGTAGAGGCATGTCCTACCGTAGAACCCACTATGATCAAGAAGAACAAGATCACTTGTTGAAACACGTTTAACGTCGATAGATTGACGGTGTTGAGACCCGCCTCGGTCATGGCGCTCACAGTGAAGAACAAGGCGTCAATGTATCTCACGCTTTTCGCCGGCGTCGATGCACCCCAGAAAATAACTGATGTGATCAAGCACAGCCCGATAAAGTATGCATAGTGAATAGTCAAGAACCGTGGCCGAAGCCGTGGCTGGAGCGCCCGAATCGCGTCCAGTATGCGCGCCATTGTGGCCATTGTGGCCATTGTGCGCGTAGAGAGCATTCACCCGGTCAGGGCAGCTTCCTATCACTGGGAAATCGATGCATCGCGATAAGTTGTCGACGTTGCAAAACATAGTACGGGGTGCTAAATGTACGTACTACGCACTAAGACTAGGAGATACGGTATGTACGTAAGACTGTAAGTCAAGCTAACCATGCTGCCCCACATGTCATGATCGTCAATGATCCACCATCCAAGACCTATCCAAGTCTCTATCTCAACAACTACAGCTACATCCAAGAAAATGCCTCCCACTCCGAGGACCGCGCTCCTGAACGCATCAATTCGGTGTTTGAAATGTCATGAAACTAAATTGAAATATGCATCCCGAAGCTTCTCCGTCCTAAATCGACCGCCTCCCAATTATCCGGGCCATGTTCCTCTGAACAGGATTGAGCGCGGTGCGCTCGCGATAGGTTCTGCATTTGGCTCTTTGCTCAATCCCTACAGACATGGTATATATATATATATCACTCTTAATACACTATATGTTCGACATGTAATTGATAAGCTTGACTAGATCTCATTGCGGCACTTGGCGAAGCCACCGCAACACCATACTTCATATACCGTCTCCGCGACGCCATGCTCTCCAACCCCACCGGCCGTCGCATCCTCCGAGATCGTCCTCGCCTCACCTCCGAAACCCTCAAATTACCCTACCTACGCAGCTTACCTGAAAATTCGGTTGGCTGGACTTACGCAAAATGGCTCGATAAGGAAGGAGTATCGCCAGACACGCGGGACAGCGTACAATACATCGACGACGAAGAGTGCGCCTACGTCATGCAACGATATCGCGAATGTCACGATTTTTACCACGCAGTTACGGGCTTACCGACTATGGTTGAGGGTGAATTGGCGCTCAAAGCATTTGAGTTTTTGAATACAGTGCTACCCATGACGGGATTGAGTCTTGCGGCTGTTGTGCGATTGAAGCCTGCGGAGCGAGAGCGGTTCTTTAAGCTTCATCTGCCGTGGGCGGTGCGGAGTGGTTTGTCGAGTGAGGAGTTAATTAATGTTTATTGGGAAGAGCAGCTGGAGCGGAATGTGGATGATTTGAGGGCTGAGTTGGGGATTGAGGCGCCGCCGGACTTGAGGGAGATTCGCCGTATGATGCGGCAGCAGGAGAAGAGGGCAAAGGAGCAGCAAGCTCAGAAGTCCGGTTTGTGAGTCAGGCGGTTTGATTCTAGACAGTGGTATTGCTGCCCATTGTATATTAGACGTATATCATACATTTGCAATGAGCGTTCTCAGTTTGTGCCAACTGCGCTTGCTGCTAATTTCCACAGTTCGTATCGTACGTATGCAGTCCGGCAATTCATTCAGGCATGCTTATAAATCCAACAAATCATCATCGTCATCGTCCCAACCACCCTTGCGACGACTAAAAACCACTTTTTGCTCCTCTTCCTCCTTGCGCGAGTTCTCCGCAACCGCGTTGAGGAGATCCTTCAATTGATCTTCCGTCACTTTCTGGCGCAACTGGCCTGTTTGTGCGAGCATGATGAGCCTGTTCTCGATATCGGTGGCGCGGGATTCCTTGACGAGTCGTATTCTTCCGAGTCGGTCTGCGGCTGCTGGGTCTAGGATTTGGCTGAGGATTGTGGCGCGTCGGTCAGCTAGTTTAGGTCAGTCGATGCGCGGTTTTTGACGGGTTCAAGAATGTTCTGTACCTTCTGCTTGTCTGTGACATGAAAGTATTTAGTAAAGTACAAGTTATTGCTCGAACGAGAGCGCTCACCTTCTCTGATCTTCTTGTCCCTCACCACCACCGGGAGCGGCCCCGCGGCCACCTCCCTGTTGTTGCAACTGAGCAAGACGAGCTCTTCGGATCTATATTGAATATTAGGTCATTTGTCCATAATTACCGCTTGATTCGCAGCTTGACTGACTTCCTCCAACTCAGCGTCAGCCATGACGATTTATCCTCCTTCCCCAACCTTTCTCCAAATGTATCAATAGGAGGTACTCGAATCGGAGGTCGCTCAGTTCTCAGGCGTAATTCAATAATGCCTGTGGTGTGTAGATATGTTCCGTGTAAGCACGCGTAGTGAAAATGGTAAATGTAACTAGTAAGTTGGTTGTTTTGTTAAGAAATGTTACAATGATTATCAGGCACCCCACTTTGTGGCCTGAGGCCTTTCAGACAGGGTAACTATAGTTAACTACTATGTACCTAGTGGGGGAGCACTTTATTATTTCTGGAGGTTTCTGCCAATTACAATACAAATGTGAATATTGTTCAACGCAGCAATTTATTATAGCTATACCCTTTTGTTTTCTTGTCCGTCTAAGGGCTGGTTCAGCCTGCTAATAATCGTCTGTGCTGTCACAAATGTTTCTTCGCTTCTCTCTCGCTATACTCCGCGTCGGCATATTCGAATATCGACTAGTTATACGTAACACGTGTCTTCCAGTCTTGTTGGGAGCTTTGGCATGCTTATTGATGCTTCATGGTGCATCCGACCTATAGAGATCTACCCTGTATTCCAGTCAAATGACAAGAAAATACTATGCTGTTTCACTGCACAACATGTAGCTTTATCCCGTCATGGTCAAATCAATGCACGTGACATTTGTCAGCAGGCATTAGCTCTCGGATCGATGAGGCGCTAACCCGATCCGAAGGCTGGCGGTTATCTCCATTCGCCACTCTTGCTTGCTTGCTTCACGCCTTGACCAACCACTCAATCCTTCACAGTCCCACACGCAATCGCTCTCTCCGGACCTCAGGGACTGTCTGTCCGTCTCTCTCTTCTTCCCTCAGCTCTCGTCTCGTCCTGATCAAAGACACTCACGCTACTCGACTGCGTGCAGCATTTTCGTTTCATTTTATCTACCACTATCTCAGCTGAGCTATTGATCGACCGAGTCCTTTGTGGGTCTTCATTTAACATGCTCCTGGTGTAGCGCACTCGTCGCGGCAACGTCAATAATCGGGGGATAACCGGCCATTCTTGTCATATATCGATCTTCCTCGATGACAGTGTCTTTCCTTTGCTGGTCCAGCTGCATTGACTCCTTCAAGTTCATTCCTTTCAAGTAGCTCGCTGAGCCGCCGTTTCCCGATTATATTTTATTATCGAATCTCATCATGGCCGAGTACGTCTCCAGGCAGCTGCACCTCACTTCAGAAAACTTGCGGTCTAACTCGATCAAATAGCAGCCTCATTTCTCTCCACACATACGGACACAGCAGCTTTTTATCGGCACCCAATATGTTATCCCGACCAAACAACCACAAGCGATCCCAGTCCGCTGGAAAGCGGTCACGATCGCCCGCAAGATTTCTGACGAAGATGAAGTCTACCAACGCCCTCTCCGAATTCAATAAGACCGGTCGAAGACTTTCGCCAGCTGGATTGGAAGATCTGCAGGAAAACGATTTCAACACGTTGAGAGACCCGCGAATGGCAAGCACATCCGATCTTACCGGCACTTCGGATTCGTCGCATCACCCCGATCTGAGCAGCGAGGTGGCTACCCTGAGCGCGAAACTGGTACAGGCGATCAACAACCAGACGAATTTGGATGACTCATTGTCGGCTACCCGTCAAGAATTGGAGGAGACGCAGGAAAGATTGTTGGAGTTGGAATCCGAAAATGAGAAATACCGAACAGATATTTCCAGCGGAATCATGATTAAACGAAGTGATGTCGAAGCGGAGATTTTATCCATGAAACAAACGCTTGATGAAGAACGTGCGAAGCGAACAGTGGCGGAAAAGGACAAGAGAGAGATGGAGCAGGAGTTGGAGACATTGACTGCCGCTCTGTTTGAAGAAGCCAATAAAGTGAGACATTCCTTTATTAACTGCCGATGATTTGCTGACAGTCAATAGATGGTTGCTGCTGCAAAGCAAGAGCGGGAAGCCGTTGAGAAGAAGAATGAACAGCTCCGTGCTCAAATCAAAGATACCGAAGCTTTGGTTGCTTCGCAAAAGGAACAACTTGCGGAATTGAAGACCGTCATGCAAGAGATGAACTCTGCTCGCGATGATAACGATGCTACGCCCAATCCCTCAACAGCCCCTACATCACCAGCGATGGCGATGCAATCGAATGTAGGCCGATTTTTAGATTCTTCGAATTCAGCACCCGCCACTCCTGTGCTTAATGAGATCCTGCCTGCGCCTTCAACATCCTTTTCTCACTTGATCAAACCGGTTTATCGAACGGACATGGTTGCATATGACGATTTCCGTGAGTTATTGGAATTCGCCACTACTTCCAAACCACCTAGCCGAGTTGCTAGCGGCTCATATGGCGGCTTGAACGTCATGGGGCTGGCTGGCTTGACTTCAAGCAGCAGCTCGAATGCCGCGTCCGGTACTCCCGGCAACAGCCAATCTCACACGCCTACCGGAAGTCCCCAAACTGCCGTTCCTCATACTCCTTTGAAGGACACGCGGTTTTATAAACGAGTTCTTATTGAGGATTTCGAACCCACTCTGCGCTTAGACGCCGCCCCATCCATATCCTGGCTCACGCGCAGATCTGTTTTCAGCAGTCTGTGCGACGGAACGCTGATTGTGGAGCCCATGCCTGCAAGCCATAAAAAATTTCAATTTCCTTGTGGTCTTTGTGGCGAGCGCCGACTAGGCGACGTCAACGAACGAACTCATCGATTCCGGACATCAGACAGCGAAAGTGCTCAGCGATACTCTTTGTGTGTCCTTTGTCTCGAAAAGGTCCGCGCTTGCTGTGAGTTTGCCGGATATCTTAGAATGATCCTCGATGGCCATGTGCATGTTTCGGACGTAGAGGAAGAGAAAGAAGCATGGGAGGAGACTATCCGCTTGCGAGAAAGGATATTCTGGTCACGGTTCGGTGGCGGTGTCGTACCGTCTTTCGTTTCCGCCGAAGATGCAGAAAAGCCCTTGCCTGTACCGGTAGAGGCTGGTGTTGCAGAAATTGAGCCGAAGTCCGAAAGTGAGATTGCTGATACTGCGGATGGTGCTGTCGAAGGTCTTGTAAAAGTGCCTCCTGCTTTACCACCAAGAAATACCGACCGTGTGGCGGTTTCGCCAACCTCTGACGTCAAGGAAGCAGTATCTGTCGATATTGGAAGTCAAGTCGATGACAGAATCGAGAGTGTCCAAAAAGCCTCAGATGACCTTGACGATACTGAAGCAGAAAAACAACTGCGCGCCGACTTGGAGACGACTCTTCCCGACGCGTCGCATTCCAATGAGGATTCCGAGTCAACAACTCCGCATACCAACAATCACGCGCAGTCGGAGAATAATGATCCAGACGCAAAAGCCATGCCAGGTGCTTTTGATTGATTCCGCCCGGTGATTAGTGGTCACTCTATTTATCCTTATCTTCCCCTTGTGCTCTTTCTGATCAATCAATCTCGGAAATGTTTCTTTTTTTTTTTCGAGATTTCGCCCAACTACCCCTTTATCACATCGCTTCCTCTTTTCCTCCTTCAATGACGCTGGTTCGGGCATTGCATAGCATTTTGTGACGATTTTCATACACCTTTCCACCATCATCATAGTACGCATACCACGTACTTCTACTGTATTATTAATGTAATAGCTTCTTATTCTATACATACCCCGAGTTTCTGATCCTGATTTTGCATAGTACATTTCACCCCCCCACCCGTTCGAAGGTTTTCATTCAGTTTCGCATATATAATCATTTTTTTATCATTTGAGAGAATGCGCGTGTTTGGAAGTCCGTCACGATTCGAGATATTCATGCATTTCCTATACAGTACTCATACTCGTACTTATTTCTTGATTTTGACACTCGCCTATTTCTTCTCCTAAGGGTTCCTCGTTTGCATCTTTCTCCACACTTTAGTATTCACTTTAGTAGCGAGAATCTATGAATATCAGCTTGCAGAGTTGATTCAACACTTCATTGATTATATAACTACTACCTAGTAGGTGAGTAAACTCTGAACCAATGATATGCCAACATGAAGAGCGCTACTGCCCGCTGTCTAGAGAATAATCTACTACATGGGAAGGGGAAATCATCCGTGTTTCAGACATAGCCCGGAGTTATTCGTGGTGTGCTCATTACATGGATCTTCTCAAGCTGAACACAATCCACCGTGTAGCAACTTCTCTGCCCCCGCAATTCGTTTCATGAACATAGCATCGGGACTGTACTTCGAAACGGGGCTCGTTTCCAACGGACAAACACATAAAACGCTGGCTTCAGTCGATCCAGTCAATATAGAACCAATATGGCGGACAGGCAGCAGCCACAGCCGCAGCCATTTCCGGAGCACATACTAGAAAATATCCGCCAGCAGCGATGGCAAACAATAAGGTCCAAAATGGGGCCTGAGGGGTACTACATGCCGCCCCAGACCGGAACAGGCCCTCAGGGGCCCCTACCGCAGCCTCGAACAACCACAACGGATGGACTGTACGATGAACTCCCCATCGTAGAGCCTGACGACTTTGGCCATATCGGGCCGAAGCCAGACTACGTTCTCGAATACGAATCCGCTTGCAAGAATGGACAGTTTTCCACTGTGCAGGCCGTCGTCTCCTCGCAAACTCGTACTCCAGCTTTCCTACATGCTGGCCTCGTGCTTGCACTGAGCGCGGGAAATGTCGAGATTGCAGACTATCTCCTTACCGCTGGCGCGGCTGTTGTGCGCAACACTCCTGAAAGTATTCTATCGGCACCTGCTGATCTACAAATCGCCCTCTTTGAACTACTTCTTACCAAAAAAGGCTGGACCCCCAACACCCCCGGCTACTATGGCGAAGTCTTGCTTCCGCGTGTAGTTACTAATATCCCCCTTCTCCGTTGGTTTCTTGACCACGGCGCAAACCCTAATCTCGGGCGTCAGCGATACTTTCAGAATCGTTACGGTGGGCCAGAGACCAATTCATGCGCAGCCCTTACGGCAGCTGCAGCGTCAGCAGCGCCGGCAGACACCGAGGCTGTACGCATGCTTTTAGATGCCGGTGCAAAAATCGACAACGGCGCACCACTGCATTATGCTGCAGGTGCGTGTCCGAACGGCGAGAACCCGCATTATGAACGGGTAACGCCAAGTAAGGAGTTTGATAGAAGCAAAATTCAAGTCATGGAAATACTGGTGGAGCGTGGAGCAGATGTGAATCAGGCAGAGGTATCGCGTTATGTGGTGCCTCGGTATGCGATTGTGCATGCGGTCATGGCTGGTGCGGTTGAGAGGGTGAGATGGCTTTTAGAGCATGGTGCGAATCCTGAGTTGAGAGGAGGCACGGGTTCTGCGGTGACCTATGCGCAGACTTTGGGAAGCGAGGAGATGAGACAGGTAATCGAGGAGGGAGTAGCGGCTAGAAGATGGATAAATGTCGCGGAGAGAGAGTCTGCGCCACCTGGTTGCTCATGATCATATCCCGTGGAGCATTACCTGGCGAGTCATGTCGGAGAGTGAAATATTTCCCATCAGACAGAACTGAGCTGTGTCGATAGTGTCGAGGAATTTGGGGACGTTATGCTTGACGACATCCTCGATATATCTTGATTAGATTGTACATCAATACTTGTATCTTCTCAATTGTATGAGTCAGGGTCTGACCTGTCAATGTGGACGACATGCAAAGAATTGAAAATAATGTTCGGCAAAGAAAGAGAGTAAGCCAGCTTTAGGGCGCTCAGGGCAAATCCTAATCTAGTTCTGAGCCCTACCTATTGTAAAAGTTGACGTGACTCCCTCCTGTCCAAGGCAATCACATCTAGCTACGTGTACCAATTTTGCAAATTTGGAGGTCTGGTGTCTGGGTTCTGAACTACACTTCAGCTGGTCTCTACGTGTATGCGCAATATACTTTGAAACCAGGACCGAAAGACTCAGCATAATCTCTCTATCCCTGAAAATATAGCAGCTCCGCCTTCTCTGTGGCCTTCCGAATAGCCAACCTTACCTATGCGAACATCATCATTTTAGGGCGCGTCAGAGTCCGTTGATTTTCCGAGCCAATAGCCAATACTCTGGTCAATCTCGTTACATTTCGTCTAAATCACACTGATATTGTGTGGTGCACTTTGTCAATAGGTAATCGGATGATATGAGAATTGTAGTGCATGAATAATTCTGTTCCGAACTTTTAAAATAGTTTGAAGAGCTACTTTATAAGGCAGTTGAGTATCGCGTGGCGCTTGAAAGCCTTCCAAGGTTTCAACGTTAGCTACATTGGGCTCTCTGCGAGTAGTTATCTACAGCTAGTTCGAAATATAGAAAGTCTTTTCAAAAATCATATTCAGGTAGGCGGATGGCTCAAACCTGCATAGACTTACTTCATTCGTACAGAAACCCTAACCTAACACGCCTAGCCCAAACATGCTAACGAACTAGAAAACCCAGCCCAAAGATAGAAGTATACATGAGGCATCGACAAATGCCAGCTTTTGTACATCACATTGCAATCCGCCTTGTTCACCCCCTTTCGTAGGTTTATGCTGGACGTTTCCGATATCACTGAGCGGAGGTAGGCGGAAAAGAACGAGAAGATGTAATGAATATATTATCGACGAAAAAATTAATGGCCTCCCGGGTATCCCTGTTGATACTGTCCCTGCTGATGCTGCCCCGGGGGCGGTTGTTGTTGATGATGTCCAGGTCCATATCTCTCGTGTAGATTCCTAATTTGCTCATTGATATCCATCGTCGGCGGATTAGATCCGCCTGGTCTGGCGATCATTCCGGGACCTGCGCCGGCTGCTGGTGGACCAACAGTCGGCATTTGCATGTGCGAGAAGTGAGATGGTGCACCTGGCGCACTTTCATATCCAGCCATGCCTGGTGCTGGTGCTGAGTAAGGCTGTGGTCCACCACCTGGAGGTGCCATCATAGCCTGTCTCTTGCGACGTGCTTCTTCTTCCGATTCCTCATATCCACCTGCGGCTGCGGCTGAAGCGGGCGCATTCGCATAGTCAAACACATCGCTTCGCTGACTAGCAAGACGTTTAAGATTGCCCGCGACATCCGTTGTGATTAAATTAGTATGCGCGGCACGAGATTCTGCCTTTTCGCGTTGCTCTTTCCAGCGTGGATCCAGCATTTCGATACGCATGTGTTGATCCAATTCTGCAACGGGAATTTGCTGGTGACAATTGGGACAAAGCGCTGTGACGGCTGCATTCTGTTGTCGTCGCGATTGTGCGCGTGGCACATAGTCTGATCGAATACGCATTGATGGCGGTTGGCCTTTTGCGGCTGCCTGGGCGGCTGAAGCCTGGTCGCGTGCTTCGGCACGTTCACGGATGCGCCGTTCTTCTTCTTCGTTGGCTGCAGATATAGGAGTTGGGACGGTTGGTGGTTGGAAGGGTTGTTGCTGTTCTGCGGGTATAGGAGTGTACTGTGGCTGGGGTGTAGGACCGACAGGTTGCATGGGGTAAGCGTTGTAATATACAGGCTCTGCTTCATCTGTAGGCATTGCCTCTTCAATACGGAGCGGATTGAGTGACATCGCTGCCTTCTGCTCTAGAGATGCCGACTGAAGATCACCAAGTGAAGCTGGAGGTGGCAATTCAATTTGATCGTCTGCCTCGGTAAAAAGGACAGTTTCCACAACCGCAAAATCATGCCAGTCAATCTGTGCGTATTCAATACGTTCTCTCTCCTGTTCTTCTTCTTTCTTCTGCTTTTGTTGTTCTTGATATTTGACCCATTCCGCTCGCTGTTTGGCCCGGTCCAGAATATGGTATTTGCTTTTGATGTTTCGATCCACTTCTTCGAGCCGGCGCTTTTCTGTAGTCTCCGCATCGATGCCTTCCTTCGTTAGTAATATAGTGTACTGATCGACTAATCGTGTAAAAAACTGGTATAAACTGTGTTGCGGCCGCAAAAAATCAAACTGATAGTTACGCGCCTCTCTTTGCGACAACGACGTCATAAAGGACTTTCCTCTTTTGGCGACGAAGAGCGCCGTCAACTTGACAACTTCCAAATCTTGCGCATTGATGATAGGCATTCGCGCTGAGAAATGAAACTCTGGGGGTGCAGCCGGTCCCTTGGGCTTCTCCGGTACTGGAGTAACTACCGCCTCGCCTGGTCGTCCGGCCGAAACGTCGGTGCCGCGTCCTTCTTTGATCTCGTCGAGTCGCCATAAATAGTATGCTGCGTATGCGTCACCGGGGCTCAAAAAGGAGAATTTCGGGTTGTTTTGTTCTTTTTCACGAATTCGCTCTGCACATCGAATTATTAGCCATGAAAAAGAAGAGATACTTGCGAAGACCTACGCTCAAAGACGGGGCCGTTTCGAGCGGCATATCCAGCCGTCTTTTCAACAATAGCTGTGTGATAAAATTTTAGTAAAGGGCCTCAAGAGAAGCTAATCGAGTGGATGGACACACCTCTAATATCCTTGGGTGGCACGACGATGCCCTCTGGAGGTTTGCTTATGTCGTCTACCGTCGTGGGTGTTGAGACTCCATTACCGTTGGCTACTGCTGCAGCCATATTTTCTTCTATAGCGCGACGAGAACAGAATCAACGATGGGTTGCCAGTTGATCAGAAAATGTTGAGCTGGAGATGGTCGCATTAGATATTTCCCGCGTAAGAACTAACTTGAACAAGGCTAGAGCTTTGCCCGCGCTTATTAGCCGCGCGGCTTGGCGGTAGTGTCCCGTGTCCACTCTCAGATCTAGATACTTACGTGTAATGAATGATTAAGGAGCATTGCATGATCCCAGTCTGAATGCTCGTATTTACTACCGATACCAGACTGAGTCGATTGTCATCATATCGAAATTGCTCAAAATCGTCGTCTATATTCACCTCCTGTCGTCGCTAATAATAGCCCAAAACAGCCAGCCAGTAAAAAGCCGCGCTGTGCTACCTAAGGCGGAGCTTCCACCTGGCTCCTTCGTGCCCTTCCCCGTACGAGATCTGGCCAGCTGTCGACGACAAACTCCCTTTCGATTCATTTTCCATCAACGATTTTTCGGTTCACGAGCATCTTTTGCAGTCACTTTGATGGGATCTTTCTATTCTAGTTAATCGTTCTTTCGCTTCCTGACTTTCGTTTATACTCTTCTCCTATCCCTTTGTTGTCCCCTTATAACTACTAATTGTTACGTACTCGTTGCTGGCAAACCTCAAATTATTCTCCGATCAATCGCATTATCCACAATACATCTAGGATACTAGGCGACTAAGATTTACACCCATCTCTCAAGAGTCTCCTCGATGCAACCCAATTGCAAACATGCCTGCCAAATCTAAGGACACACTCAGTGTGCGGCCGGTGTCTCGAGGAAACAACCGCTCGCGCAGCCGCAGTCGCAGTCGCAGTCGTTCGCCCAATCCCAAATCGAAGAAATCTACACCCAAGAAAACAAAGGACTACTCGTCGGAAGGCGTCACGGATAATGACATCTTCAAACTTCCAGCTTCAGACTACATGTGGCTCGCTGGCTTGACCCTGGGGGCAGCCGCAGTCCGACTGTTTCGCATTTACCAACCTTCCAGTGTTGTCTTCGATGAGGTCCAGTACGTTACGCTTATGTTCTATTCAGTGGGGGATATTGCTTGGCTAATATTCTGGTCTTGTCAGTTTCGGTGGATTCGCAACCAAATACATCAAGGGCAGGTTCTTTATGGACGTCCACCCCCCGCTTGCCAAATTGCTCATTACGTTGGCTGCATGGCTTGCTGGCTTTGAGGGCGATTTTGACTTCAAGGACATCGGAATGGACTATCTCGAACCCGGAGTCCCCTATGTTGCCATGCGCCTGCTACCGGCTATTCTTGGTGTCTTGACTGTGCCCCTGATGTTCCTAACCTTGAAAGCCACTGGTTGTAGAACATCTACCTCGGTCATGGGAGCAGTATTGGTTACCTTTGGTAAGTGGCCTTGAAACAGCCACGCAAGAATAGAAGCTTACCTGAGAATAGACAATGCTCTCACCACTCAATCCCGGTTTATTCTACTTGACTCGCCCTTAATTTTCTTCACGGCCTTGACTGCATTATCCTTCACGTGCTTCACAAATCAACATGAGCAGGGCCCTTCCAAAGCATTCAAAGGCGCTTGGTGGTTCTGGTTGGCCTTTAGTGGACTTTCATTAGGTGCCACACTGAGCGTCAAGTGGGTTGGTCTTTTTACTACCGCCTGGGTGGGATCCTTGACTCTCCTCCAGCTATGGGTTCTTCTAGGCGACTCGAATACAGTCACACCAGTAAGTAGCTTGTAAGATATATTACACAACTATCGCTAATTACGTTATAGCGCCTGTGGTTCAAGCACTTCTTTGCCCGATTCTTCTGTCTCGTTGTCATCCCACTTGGCTTCTATGTCGCAATGTTCGGCATTCACTTCCTTTGCTTGGTGAACCCTGGAGAAGGTGATGGCTTCATGTCTTCTGAATTCCAGGCTACACTCAACTCCAAAGGTATGCAGGATGTTCCGGCTGACGTTGTCTACGGCTCCCGAGTCACTCTTCGTCATGTCAATACCCAGGGTGGTTACCTCCATTCGCATGCACACATGTACCCCACCGGAAGCCAGCAACAACAAGTCACCCTGTATCCACACAAAGATGAGAACAACGTCTTCCTCCTCGAGAACCAGACGCAACCCCTTGGAGTTGACGGAGTCGAGATTGAAGGACCAATGGCTTGGGATAACGGAACCGCCGAGTACATCTACGATGGAGCTGTCCTTCGATTGTACCACTTGATGACTCATCGCCGTATTCACTCTCATGATGAACGTGCTCCTATCACTGATGCCGACTGGCAAAACGAGGTGTCTGCCTATGGATACGAAGGTTTCCCTGGCGATGCCAACGACCTTTTCCGTGTCGAGATCGTAAAGTCCTCGTCCGATGGCGAGGAAGCTAAGAAGCGCTTGCGTACGATTCAAACCAAATTTAGACTTGTTCACGTTATGACTGGATGTGCCTTGTTCTCTCACAAGGTCAAGCTACCCGATTGGGCCTTTGACCAACAAGAGGTTACCTGCGCCAAGCAAGGCACTCTCCCTAATAGTCTCTGGTATATCGAATCAAACGCCCATCCCGCGTTGACAGAGGATTCAGAAAAGGTTAACTACCGAAATCCTGGTTTCTTGGGCAAGTTTTTGGAGCTGCAAAGAGTCATGTGGACAACTAACGCCGGTTTGACCGAGTCGCATGCCTGGGACTCTCGCCCTCCTTCATGGCCCACTCTCCTTCGTGGTATCAACTTCTGGGGCAAAGACCACCGCCAAGTATATCTGCTTGGAAACCCTCTCATTTGGTGGTCATCAACCGCTGCAATCGCTCTTTATGTCGCTTTCAAGGGCCTTGCAGTTCTCCGCTGGCAACGAAGCTTCAACGACTACAAGAACGTGAACTTCAAGCGATTCGACTATGAGGTCGGCACCACAGTGCTTGGCTGGGCTTTCCACTACTTCCCCTTCTTCCTCATGGCTCGTCAACTTTTCTTGCACCATTACCTCCCAGCTCTGTACTTTGCCATCATGGCGTTATCGCAAACCTTTGACTTTATCTTGAACCGTGTTCAGCTACCTGTTATCGGCAAGAAATCAATCGTCGGCAGCGGACTCATCGCAACTTTCCTCGCCTTGAGCGTCGGTGTCTTTGTCATCTACTCGCCGCTCACCTATGCCAACCCTTGGACAAGGGATACCTGTCAGAGCGTGAAATTGCTCGATTCTTGGGATTTTGATTGTCCTATCTTCCATACTAACGTAAGTCTCCCAGAATGGAAGCCGCCTCATCGCGGTAAACATCGATCTACGTGATTATGATTAACGAGTCATTGGAAACAACAGTTGAACGATTATATAACACCATATTCGAACGCAAATGAGCCAGTGAAATCACAGGCTCCTGCTGTTCCCATCCAGAACCAGCAACAACCCATCGGCGGAAGTCCAGAGGGCAACCAGCAGTTCGTTACCTCACAACCAGCGGGCTCAAATCGAGTCATTGGCCGTGAAGAACGTGTTGAATACCGCGATGAAGCAGGCAACCTTTTGGACCCGAAGGAAGTCGCCAAACTACAAGCAGAAGGAAAGGTGTCCTTGCAAACCAAATACCAAACTCAAACCCGAGTCATTGATGCAAGCGGCAACCAAATTATCAAGAACGCGGAGCATGCTCCTCCTCACCCCGATGTCGAAGGTCAGAATCCGGAGACCAATCGCAATGGTGAGGAGAGCATTGTTCCTCGGAACGAACCCGCGTCAGCCGCAGGTTTAGAGAAGTCTGTTTACGATGAACAGGTTGCCAGTGCGCCTAAACCCGCAAGTGAGGCTCAAGGAGCAACGAAATGATTGCCGGCATAGCTATAGCTGTTTGGTTTCTTTTAGCTAGTTTTCTTCAATATTTGTGCTGATGCATATCGATATGCATCAGTGTGTGGCATGTCATTGTGTACCATAATTTCTCTCTCTTCCTCTTTTCCTTTCATGATGAGCTAACAAAAGATAAAAACAATCTTTCTCTTTACCAAAATTTTCAACGAGTTTCTAGCAGATTAATTTTCAACATCAGAAAAAAGCAATGATAATGAATGGAGGAAACAAATGAAATAAGTATTGAATTTCGAAGGACACACAGATTGCTCAAAACTATACATAGAACAAACAAGTAGTATCTGTCTGGGTTGTATTTTTTTTTTTTGGTTTTCTCGTGAAAATGATGACCGGATTCACCATATCGGGTCTTCTTTCTAGAGTACAAGCAAGCCACGCCTTTTTTCTTCGCAAAACTCGTTCTATAAGAGAGAGGTATCAATCGGATCTATACTCCGATCAATGATCTCATCATTGTCCGTTCACTTTGACGGTTGCGCACGAATCGAGGGGGAAGCTTAGTAGTCATATTCCTCCTTTCCGTACTTGTTGAACTTCTCGTGAAGATCCTATCAAGCCACATTACACTCTTAGCATCCCATTCATTTGATTTCACTAGTTGGGTTGGTATGAGACGTACCTCGGGCAAAGTAACATTGGGCACAATGACAGTGTTCAAAGCGCTGGGAGCGTTGCGGAGAGGCTGGCTCTTGTCGCCGTGAGGGTGGTATTGGTATTTGAAGACTTTGCCTTCGTTCTCGCCCTCCCAGGGCATGGCGGATTCGCCGATGCGGACGTTGCTTTCGGAGGTTACGGATGTGGGCTTGCGACCGAAGAACCTATACAATTACTGATTAGCTGTCGCTCATTTTGTTTCTGTCGATTGTGTTAAATCGGGTGGGCTGCGTTGCAATTGAGTAGCGTATAGTGCAATTGATGTATCGTATGACGAGTAGAGGAGATGAGGGTGGAATTACCATCCAGCAAGCATGAAAGCACCGGACATGACACCGAGGAGAACCTGTAAACATGATCAACATCCACAATTCCGATTGATCTCTTCCAGCGTATGAATGAACATACGTAAAGCTCAGGGTCGCGCTTGCCAGCTTTGGGCAGGTTGGACTCCTCTTTCGAACTGGCGAATCGGCGGACGGGCGCAGCGCGAGAAAGAAGAGCTGGGCGAGCAACGAGGGCCCGACGAGCTGTGAAAGATGCGATTGAAGACATTTTTGGTGTGGTTGTCTGTTGCGGACAGAAAGGGTGGTGGAGGGGAGAGCAGTTGTGGTCAAAGACGAGGTGTGATGTGATGTCGTTCTCACCACACGATGATATCTCGGCCCGCGGATCAGGTGATTTTCACCTTAGCTTGGGTGCTTTCCGGAGGCGGCTGTTGATGCCTGACTTTCAAGGCTGTCAAGTGATGTCTAGTGGGTATCTGAGACGGCATCGATCTACAGACAATGTCAGACATTCAATCCATATTCAATCAAATTTAGCATCTGGGCTCAGTGACCAGTCAATCGGGTTCTCAAACTGCAAGACATATGTGACCTCAATCTAATCTAGGCATTACATAATCAGTTAGACTAGAAGCATTGAGAAATTACTCTTATTTGCATCACTATCTGCTGGTGGATGAGCCAAATATCACCTGGCCTATGACAGAGAACTGTAGATACAAGTAAAATGATATCTCCGCGAGCTTCTCGGGGCAAGTTGCTAACCGATAGCAATTTGAGGGATAGACCTGAAGCCGATGAGTTTAGCGATCTTTAAAAACATGAGTCCACTATCTGAGCAACCTTGTTATGGCTTAGAATCTAACCAAGGGTCGTTGTAGAGTTCCGCCGCCGTGGGCCGCTGCTCGGGCTCCCACTGAAGCATCTTCCTGACAAATCGGAGAAAGAGCCGTTTATCCTCTCCTTGTAGAAACGGTGTTAGATTCGAGAAAGTGAACTCTTCAGAAGGAAGTAAATGTTGATGCTTGAATTCGCCTAATGAAGGGGAATAATTAGAATCTTGGCACCACTGTTGTTGAAAATCATACCTTGGTCAGAAAATAGTTCAGAGCATACGCTCTTGTTGGCTCTATTCAATAACTGTAGAGGTGGTGGACCAAGAAGCCGTATCATCTGAGCTAAATGTGCCTCTCGACTGTAATTATTGCTTCTGCGATCTATCCCGTCAAAGAGAGTGGTGTCGGCAAGGAGCTCCCATAACTGGAAAGTAATTGAGCACTATGGTTTGTACAAAGATTATGCTTGAAGGGTTTCTCACCACGTTGCCCAAATTCCATATATCCGCACTGTACGTCCAGGGCGCTTCCAGAAGAACCTCTGGTGCACTGAAAGGCACGGGTTGGATATTGTGATTATGCGGTGTCGAGACATTGCCAAATACCGCTGCACTAAAGTCACTAATCTTGACTAGGCCAACTCCCTTTCTTAAGTGTCCGAAATCGGGTTCAGATCGATATATTGGGCGGCCGTCGCTATATATGCAAACAGCCGAACGGTTCTGCTGTCGTCGAACGTAATCTTCGAGAATAGAGCCATCTTCAAATCCGACGAGGAAGTTATCAGATTTGAGGTCTTCTATGGCTGTCAGTAAAGAACAAACTTGGAGGAAGTAAGACTAGCCTGTGTGTATAATATGACACTCAGAATGAAGGAAATCTAAACCTTGAAGCAATAGCTTCAAAAAGGCTTTTAGCACTATTGAGGGTACACCGGTACTTCCAAGATGTCTTCCTAAAAGCCAGAGGGGTTCCCTTAAGGGCTCAAACACTAGACAGACGTGTTCCCCACTGGGACCTGAAATTGTAAATGAGTCGGTCACCAGTCTGATATAAGCTCGACCTTCGTGGGAGGACCGCAGTTGCGATATATGCTGAGAAATTTCCACTTCTTCTTTTGCCCACTCCTGCTCTTGTTGCCCGCAATTTGTAATCTTTAGCGCTACATATTTGTTTGATTGCCAGCGCCAACTTCATAGTTGTCAGTGGCAATGCTTTGAGCAAATATGGTACGACTTGCCGATTGGTATCTTTTGCTAGCCAGACAGTAGAGTTAGCGCCCCAGCCGAGTTTCGAGATTATACAATATCGCTCATATATTGTTTCTCCAACATGAGCAGGATAGTATTTTCTGGAGTCATAATGGGGATGCTGGTCCTCTTCTCGGATGGCTCTGGGGGTGCTAAGCTGAGATATAGAGCTCATGCTAGACATCATAAAGCCACTCCTGACTCGATGAATATGAGGTAGCTGATATCGGAACATAGGTGCTAATAGAGCGGATGGTTAGATGAATTTGAGAGGAAACTTGCTTGGATACTTGGGAACTTTCCTCGGAGTGGTAATATTATTCCCCGAGCTTTAACTATGACGAGTCAGGAGATGAGCCTTGGAAAAGGGGTCTTTTCTACATTAGAACCTGCCTGTAACGAAAGGAAGGCCTTTCCAACGTCTGACTCTGATATCTAGAGAATTCATTCTATTAAGCGATGGGGCCCCTATGATATAATAACTTATCTAATTAATAATGACTCAGAGCGTTCTCCGAATTCATATTAATAACATCTGAGCTAATATCTATATGGTGAGAAGGTTAAATTCTGCATCATACCTCTTCTAACATTTGATTCCTTGCACTCTATATGATAATACAACGCTAAAAGTTCGCGTTCTGTAGGGTGCACATAGTATAGATGGGGGATGTGGTATTTTCTCGGATCGTTGGAAAATTTGTCCTGCCATATTCAGTCGCACGTGCCCCTATACCTATGTGACTATGTCAGAGCAAAATACCGCTTGACCAAAAAGGAGATCCCCTTAATGGGGCGATATAATTGGTAACGGTATATAAGACAGGTACAAATATCAAACACTCTGTATTCGCTGGTAGACACGTGACATTTTTTCCAACAACCTATCTAAGGAAGATGAATCACTTGATCAAGAAGCAAATGTCTAAGCGAGCGTGGAAGAGGTTCATGAGTTCATATTGAACAGCAGCCAGAAGACGGCACATTGATATCTTCATTTCAGCCGATGTTTTGTTGTTCGTGATAGATACCTAGCTCTAGGACAAAGTCAGAATATCTCGTCACAATAACGAAATAAAATTGCTACACACTTTTGAAGCTATCCTCATATCTGTTCCGGGGTGTTTTAACAATCTGATATAACGAAGATATAAACCACCCGTTTCAGACACTTCTTGATGTTGCGCACCACGAAGAAGCCTTCCCGAGTACATACCCGGATAACGCGTATCTCAGCTTATCCGTATTGCAAGCTATATAAAGCCTCATCCAGTATCGGATCCTAAGTGCAATCGCTCAGTACAGTGACTACCATTTGACAACAATCCCCGTCGGGAACTATATCCCCGAACTAAAGAACGTCGTTCCCGAACGATATACGAGCTTCAGCTCGGGGAGCACCATACCGTAATCTTGGAAGAAGTAGCAATGGTTGCAACATGCAGCTTATGAAATTACTATATAAGGAAAGATTAGTACGAGACCCAGAAGATTTACCCACATCCCTGGTTCAAAGATTGCAAGTTTCTAGGACAGTCCACTATCTACGAAGAAAGTCACATGCCAGAGATAGGATGGTACTTTCTTTCCTTTCCCTGTTTGCCCTTGCAGCAGGGGTCTCGGGGGCTTCAATCTCTAGCACTTCTGGTCCAGGCCTCAGTGCTCGCAGCACCAATCTGACCCCGGGATGCGAGAACGGCCCGACGTCCCGCCAATGCTGGGGTGAGTACGACATCAACACCAACTACTACGATGAGATCTTTTACACCAATCACACCGTCGAGTACTGGTTGAGTCTTGAGGAGATCGACTGCGCACCGGACGGGTACTTGCGTAAATGTCTGACGGCCAATGGCACTATGCCTGGCCCAGCCATCACGGCTAACTGGGGAGACGAGATTGTCGTCCATGTTACCAATAACATGAAAACAAACGGCTCGGCTATTCACTGGCATGGTGTGCGGCAGCTCAACAACAATGTAAACGATGGAACACCTGGTGTCACGCAGTGCCCCATTGCACCTGGGGCAAGTATGACTTACAAATTCCACGCCGAGCAGTACGGTACATCTTGGTATCACAGCCACTTCAGCCTCCAGTTTAGCAATGGTTTGTACGGCCCGCTGATCATCAACGGTCCTGCCACAGCTGACTATGATGAGGACCTCGGTGCCGTCTTCATCACGGACTGGGACCGCGAAACAGCTGACCAGATCTGGGCTACCATTGCCAACTTCAACGTCACGTTCGATGGCTCTGACACGGGTCTAATCAATGGCATGAACACCGGCAATTGCACGGCACTCAACACTACGAATCCAGACCCCAACTGTCTCGGCGACGGCAAAAAGTTCGAACTCCACTTCGAGCAAGGCAAGAAGTATCGGTTACGGTTACTCAATGTCGCCATGGAGGACTGGGTACAGTTCAGCATTGACAACCACACCATGACGGTGATTGCAATGGACTTTGTGCCTATCGTGCCGTACCAGACCAATAGCATTTTCATCGACATGGGACAGCGGTACGACGTTATTGTCGAGGCGAATGCAGCCCCCGCAGATTATTGGCTGCGCAGCGGTTTCGAGCCATTGTGTATCCCTAACGGTGCGGGCGCAAACAATATCACAGCCATTGTGAGATACGACAACACCAGTGCCGCGGATCCGACCAGCTCGAGCGTGGACGGTGCAATTTTGGGATGGGACCTCTGTGTAGATGAGCAGCCCACTAACTTGGAGCCATGGGTTCCTGTCGACTTAGACATGGCCAACGTGGTCGCAGGCGTCCAGAGGGAGGTCGTAACAGGATTCTATGACAACAACACCTACCTCCGATGGTCAATCAACGGGGGTTCGTTCATGTGGGTAAACTGGTCGAACCCAGCACTGGGAGACGTTGTCGCCGGAGATTTGAATGGCATTCCTGCGACAGACAACATTTTCCAGGTTGGCTCCAACTCGTCGGCAAAGAGCACGCTTCGTAACGAGACGGAATGGGTCGTCCTCGTCATCGAGGATACGACTCCCATAACTGGCATATCTCATCCTAGTACCGACCCCCATCCCCTGCCGTGAGGCTGATGATTATTGAGGCTAACGTGAGCTGAAGTTCACTTGCACGGCCATGACTTCTTGGTTCTCTCCACAGGGTACGAAAGATGGACTGGAAGAACGTATGGATGGCAGTTAGCCAATCCGCCGCGCCGCGACACGGCCACCATGCCAGCTAACGGTTACGTCGCTATCGCGTGGCCTCTCGATAACCCGGGTGTCTGGGCGTTGCACTGCCATATTGCCTGGCACAGCAGTCAAGGCTTCGGGGCCACCGTGCTAGAGTCAGCGGACATGATTCCCAAGCCGCTAGGAGGTGACTGGTCCAAGGAAATTGACCCTGTTTGCAAGGCCTGGAATGAGTGGGTGCCGACTGCCCCCTTTCAGCAGGTCGATGCTGGTATCTAAAGCTGAATAGTCTCATAAATTCAAGTTCACGAGTTCCATGCATATTTCCTAATTTCCTAAACTGAAAGATTCTCTTCATTAGTAGTCACCACACCAATTCACTGTCAAGGTCCTCTCCCTGACCGACTTGCTGAACGCTCGAAGACCCCCCTTGACGAGTATCGATTTTCTTCCGTATTTTGCCTCTTGTTTGCGTATCTTTCTTGTTCGCGCCAACAAAGCGAAGAGTCTTGGAGGATATACGTAGATGAGTTGTTGTAGACAATTCCAATCTGAATGCACAGGAACTCTAGCAAAAGAGGGTAGTTGAGATTCGCGGCCTCTGGAATATGTGATCGGCATGTCAGCAATGGGACATGTCTAGTCTCTTGAAGGACTCAGCCCAATAATTGGGTCGAGATTTCAATATCAACGATGAATAAAAAGAGATAATCATTTGGAGTAGAATGACGCAGGATAATAAGCTCGCCCCGCTAGAGTACAAGCGGTTAGCGTCAGGGACCCAGTGATGCGGCGATTAAGGAGTCCGTAATCATCCATCATACACAATAATCATCCACTTCTTTACACATCTTCGTCTCAGTCCCTCATTTCGAAACGCCGTCCGCTCTTTATCTAACTACATATACCCTCCCTTGAATCATTCTTATATCCTGCATCCAGCCGCTGACGACGCGTGTCTTGCATCGAGTTCCTCACTCAACTCCTTGCCTTCCGGCCCACCGTCGCCCGCCGCAGGAATCACACGCACGTCGAATACCATTGCTAAAGCCTCTGCTTATCCAGAATCGCATCATGAACAGTCGCTCCGCACTCTTATAGCCTGAGATATAATACGTTGGAACAGCCGGTATCCAGCCATGGCTGACTCCAGCACTGCATCGACCCCAATCACACCCGGCTTCCCGGTATCTCCTGGATTGGATGTACCTCGCCCCCCTTCCATAGGCGGTATCTCCTCACGCATGACAGACATTGCTTCTGAAGATGGAGATCGATCCATGTCCTCGCGTGCGGCGACATCGGCCCAGCCACCGCAGTCTCGACGAGGCCCACCACCACCGGCGGCCCGATTATCAACGGGGAATTCGAACCCACTGCGTCCGGGCAGCTCGTCCAGTCGAATGAGCCGAATGAGCAGAACGCATGTTCCTTCGTTCACTCCGCAAGCGTTCTTCCGGCCTATGAGTTCCCAAAAACTACAGGCACATCGTCGTCCAAGTCAGGTACCCCAGGAGACATACACAGAAACGACAGAAACTGTTGAGGATGAGAACGGACTGAACCGGAGAAGCTTGATATCAAACAGTACGATTCATCTTGGCGCTCACGCAAACGACTTGGAAGTCCCTCCTTCTCGTGGCACGGAATTTACCGATCCCATCATCTCTGATCGAAATACCTCCAACGCGAGCCCGACGGGAAACACAACTATTCGGAGTCTGGGGGAAAGCGTCAAACTACTACATGAGCGAGAGAAGAAGTCTGCGCCGGAGCGACTCAATATAAATAGGACTGTCCAAACGGGAAACTTACACGATCCTCCGCAGAAATCACCGCTATCATTTCGATCCGGCTTTTTGTCCGTTCACAACAAAAACGAGGATCATCAGCGTCCGGCCAGCAGAGGCCACGAAAGGTTATCGTCGGTGACATCTTCTTCTCCGCGTTCAATGAAGGATCATAAAGCGCCAGCCCCGCCTGCAAATCTCGGCAAAAATTATGAATATTTTACAGGCAATACAGTTTTCTGGGGTAGCGGCAGGTTTCAGAACTCTCGTGACAAGCCTGTAAACATTGCGACAGGAATCTTGATTGTTCTTCCTGTTGCTTTGTTTCTGGCATATTCGTATGTCATCCGTGGTTATTGGATAGTACTTGGCTAACTTTGCAACAGAGCACCCTGGCTATGGCACAATGTTTCCCCAGCAATTCCCATCATTTTCGCCTATGTATTCTACATTTGCTTCTCGTCTTTTGTGCACGCCTCAGTCGTGGACCCTGGTGTAAGTTTGAACCTCCCGCTCGCCAACGCGTTGATTGCTAAAGATATGTGCCAAAGATCATTCCAAGGAATTTACATCCATTGCCTACAAGTGATCCGTCTTCTGATCCGTTAGCACTGGGCCCTCCAACAACTGATTGGGTTATGACTAAACTTGCTACGTCTGAAGTTGATGCCATGGTCGTTCCAGTCAAATACTGCAAGACCTGTAATATATGGCGTCCACCACGATGCTATCATTGCCGAGTGTGCGACAACTGTGTCGAGACTCTAGATCACCACTGCGTGTGGCTCAATAATTGTGTTGGCCGTCGCAATTATCGGTACTTCTTTGGATTCGTCAGCTCTGCCACGATTCTTGCCTTGTTTCTTCTTGGAGCCTCTCTGGCGCATGTGCTTCTCTACCGGCAGCGTGAACACATCTCCTTTGGCGAGTCAATCAGCAAATGGCGAGTTCCATTTGCAATGGTGATCTACGGCGCTCTTGCTTTTCCATACCCAGCAGCACTCTGGGTATATCACCTCTGGCTCGTCGGCCGTGGCGAAACAACTCGTGAATACCTCAACTCTCATAAATTTGCCAAAGCAGATCGTCTCCGACCTTTCTCTCAAGGAAATGTGTTACGAAACTGGATTTCAGTACTCACAAGACCCCGACCACCGACATATCTCCAGTTCAAGAAACCGTACCAGCAAGGTGATCAGCGCTTCGCAACGCAAAAGCGCAAGTACCTGACAGCGAAAGACGTTGAAGCTCAAGCTGGTTTGGAGATGCAAGCTGTTGTTGGACGAAACACCAACACTGGTTCATCATATCAACCTGATGCGGTGGAGCAATAGCAGATGTTGATTGATCCTCCCTCCTTCCTGCACTTACACTTCTATTGTACCATTAACCCAACCCGCCCTCTTCCATTCACTTCGCCTTCCTATTCTTCTAGCACTAATGTCTATCGTTCTTTCTACTCCCTTTTTGCTGGTTCATCTTGGCTCTATTGGCATAACGACTCAAACTGTCATTATACGATCTGATTTTTTTTTATTCTTCCGAATGATTCCCCTCTATTACTAATGTACAACTATAACTACGTTCTCTTCTTGTGTAATGGGTTTTTATATTACCACTCTTGATGGTTTCTTGACCACAAATAATATTCCTAGTGTCCACTGTCCATATCAAAGAACGACATGGGTAGATAAAGGTTCTACAAACTGTAAAGTGTCTCGTCGTATACGTAGGTATAACAGACAAGATGCCGGAGCTAAAATCCTATAGATTTTCTGATAAGTGGTAGTTACTCAGATCGAGCAACTGTCTGAGCTCTAAGACATGACCTATCTGTCAGGACAGGTATCACGTTGCAAACCGTAGTATCAGGCTTGCAATAATCGTTCCGGGGGCTGCTCGGATCATGATTGACGAATCTTTCATGACCCGGAAAGAGTGCTAGTAGGAACGAATGCTTAGAAATTGAGGTGGAAGACGGAAGCTTGATGCCGTGGTTTCAACGTGTAGTAGGAATAGAGGTATATCAAGAGACATCCAGGAATACATGTATCCCTAGCAGCTGGAAGAAGCAGCCGTCTGCTTGACACATCGATTCCATGGAATGCTGACCGGGGTGGGATGGACTTCTTAGTCAGGCAGGAGGGTAGTCACTAACTTATACGTACATAGTAAACATTCCATCCTGACCAAGTGCCCTTTTAGGTTGCGTTCCTGCCGACTGCCACTCCTCCCTCACCTCACCTCGTTCCCAATCGTCCACCTGCAACAATTCTCTTTCACACTACATACATCCATTCATCGACTCCATCGACACTCTGTTTGTCTTTGTCTGTCAATCCTTGTTGCATTTTCTTGCTGAAGACAGTCACCTTGCTATTCCATTGTTGTCGTTGTTGTTGTTGTTGCTGAGGTCTGTCGATGGACGTTCAGTTTGCACTGCATCAGACATCAACAGCCAAAACCTGGCACAACCCTCGCGACGCGTGAGATCGGTCTTGGTCAAGTCAGGAATATCTCTCAGCTTATCCACCTGGCAATAGGATTGGCCTGCCGGATCCAGCCATCCAGTTATCTGAGTTCATCCTGGGCCTGACTAGCCAAACCCGTTTTTACTCCACCCTCTTTCAGTCTTCTGCAGCCCCCAGCTCTCTCCCGCGCGACATTCAATCAAAAGCCCCCCCGTTGGGTCCCGTCCGCCTGGACGTTTTACCCTTTTTCCACCTGTGACTTTGTCCTTTCCACGTTATCTTCATGTTTGAGTCGATTGTCAACCTTCTATCGCCCGCGGCACTGACCAATTCCATCCTTCGCGAGGCAGTTGCTGCTGCCCCGGGCTCTTCCAAGATGATGACGCGCCGTACCCGTGCCTCCCTAGAATCAGCCGCCGCTCTTCACAACACGACTACAGACACGATGGAACAAGATACTTTCAGCAACAACGGCCCCATCGGTGTCGACTTCTCCGGTCCTTTGCTTACGCCAGAAGCTAGTCGTTCCGAAACGTCGAGCAATCATGATCTCGCCGTCGCCGGAGATGAGAAACCCCAGACACGACGACGTTCTGCGCGTCACACGCGTATGTCTCTTCGCGCATTAGAGAATCTACGAGATCTGGAGGAGGAGAATAAATTGAAACATGGAGAGGGGTCGTCAATGACGCCCAAAGAGCGTACCGTTTCCGGAGAAACACTTATAAACAGCGTTGATGAAAGCCGCGCTTCCCCCTCGTCCGTCAAGGACGATGACAACATGAACGACCACTCGTGGAGCCAGACGACTCTCTTACGGGACACGACGGATAGCGATGAAAATGCGCACCTTGCAACACCCGTCTCGAAGCGATCCGAAGAAGACGAGGAAGCACCACGACGACGATCCTTACGAGCTCGACCGGTCAAGGAGGATGATATCCAGAATAGTGATAAGGGTGGAACGGAAAACGATATGGAAGGGACAAAGTCGACCAGCAAACCAGAAAAAGCTACACCACCGCGCCGCTCGTCTCGTCTTAGTTTGGTCACCAAAGCAGCCGAAGTGCTTGATAGAGCTGCCAGTGTTTTGGGGAAACGGTCTCGAGATGCAATGGAAAAGGCTATCATGCAACGCCGCGCAAGTCTACGTCCCCGACACTCCCTACCTGCGAAAGACGCATTGAGCAGTAACTCTGAGCTACCAGATCCCAAAAAGCGCCGAGTGTCCGATGGTGATCTCCAAGCGAAGAAGAAAGAGCCGGAAGAAGAGGCATCTAAGGCGGAGGAAGCAGAAAAACTAGTTGTACCTCAGTTCAGAACGAAGCGGTGGCTGGATCAAGGAATGTATACTGGACAAGAACGTGACTACGATCCTCGGTTGAACGAGGCAAACAATAAGATCAGGGCCGCCAGACGCAGAGCTGCCCCGGAGCCACAACGAAAGCTTCTTCCTTTACCGATGTTCGCTGGCGAAAGATTGCTCAAACTCGGTCGCGATTTCAAGCTTCCTTTTGATGTATTCTCGCCACTTCCCCCGGGTCAACCGAAGCCGGATGAATGGAAGAAGACGAACCGAAGTGAGTGTCTTGCTTATGGTCTCCGACATACTTGCTAATCTATTTAGACGTGTTTGTCGGCGATGCTGCTAGCTTTTGGCGAGAAAATAAGAAAATCGAGCTCTCGACTTGCCTTTGCGATGAGGAGACTGGCTGCGATGAAGATTGCCAGAACAGGTTCATGTTCTACGAATGTGATTCGAGCAACTGCCGCGTTGGACCTAATTGCGGCAACCGGAGCTTTGAGGAACTGAAGCAGCGGACCAAGGCTGGCGGCAAATACAACATCGGCGTGGAGGTCATCAAGACAGCCGATCGAGGATACGGCGTCCGCAGCAACCGGACTTTTGAGCCAAATCAGGTTATTGTGGAGTACACAGGCGAGATTATCACACAGAGCGAATGTGAACGGCGCATGCGCTCGGTCTATAAGAACAATGAGGTAAGCCTATAACTTCAACTTTGTACAGGTATCGTCTAACTTATGCAGTGTTATTATTTAATGTACTTTGACCAGAACATGATCATCGATGCAACACGTGGTTCTATTGCGCGTTTCGTTAATCATTCCTGCGCTCCCAACTGCCGGATGGAGAAATGGACTGTGGGTGGGAAGCCACGTATGGCTCTTTTTGCAGGTGACAGAGGTATCATGACTGGCGAAGAGCTTACCTATGATTATAACTTTGAGTGGGTGTCTTGTGATTCAACGCAATGTATTGAATACTAACCTGGTTCAGTCCATACTCGCAAAAGAACGTACAACAATGTCGTTGTGGAGCTCCAACCTGCCGTGGTGTTCTCGGCCCACGGCCCAAGGAACGCGAGATCAGAGAATCCAAGGCGGAACAGAAGAAGGACGCGCTACAAAAGAAAGCAAAGGGTGCACTCGCTGGTACGAAACGCAAGTTGGGAAGTGTGCTGGATGAATCAACTTCTGCTCTCAACAAGAAGAGAAAGACCATCAAAGGTACATCGGTCAAGACAACTATCTCCAAGGCAATGTCCAAGGCCAAGTCAGCATTGAACGGCAAGAAAGGCTCCGTGCATGTCAAGAAGAACGTCACCGTCACGAAGACAACCAAGACTTCAAAATCCACGAAAGCGAAGACGATCAGTAAGTCGAAGGTCACCAAGGTAGCCACAGCAGCAAAAGCAGCCAAAGCATCATCCAAAGTGAAAATTCAGGCAGCGACTAAGAAGAAGCCTGCTGCGACCAAAGAGATAAAAGAGGTGTCCGCGTCAGAAAGAGTTCGAATCCGATTCAAAGCGACGGCTCGTCGGTCCACCAGCTTCAAGAAGGGAACACAAACTCTGAAGGCGAAGAGCCCTACCAAAAAGACGCCGTCGAAGAAAACGCCTAGCAAGAAGACACCTATCAAGAGCCCTGGCGGAAGCGTCAAAAGCAAAGCGGCTGCTACCAAGGTGGGCAAGAAATAATACGGCTGCTGTTTCTGAATGACTGACCTTCAACTCTATCATATTCATGTTATTTTCTTTTTATCATACCGGGCTCACTCATCACTGGCGTTGGCGTTGCTGTTAGGGGATTTTGCGCGGGCGAAATGTACGCTAATCTAGGAGCAATGGCTGGATTGCTTTTTTCTAAGTTCTACCTTATCTTCAGTTGTTATTCAGCCTTTTTTCAGATTTCCATCTCATGATACACGGTTCTCTTCTAATCAACATTTTATTTCCATTTGGCACGCTTTTCTGTATGGGAATGGAATCTGTCATCTGCCTTGTCTTGCGAAGGGTCTTTTATTCAGGGGTATTCATCCGTTATATCATGTATGAGTCTATGTACGGTAGCATCATTATCACAGCCAAGAGCGTCAATACATGGTACTTGCTTCTTGCTAGATATGTTCTTCCTGCTGAAAACCCTACATATATATAAAAGAGTCGGCCTTACGAACCAGGCCGAAATAGAACTGTTGAGCTATTTCCCAAAACAGACTAGCGACAAATGTCAACAGATCAGCGACAAAACGTGATTGGTCTGTGTCTCCCGTCTCAGATCATCCCAATTTAGATTTCCAGGAGAATCAATTTGATCTTTGGTTTCTTCACATACTATGTACACTCATTTATATGCTGCACATGACATAGTTGTATAACTTTGATGGTAGCTACAATTTGGTTTGTACATTGCCATTACCACCGGTCCGGTCACTTGACTCAGCTGCCATCTTGATATCCATATCGATGGAGACACAGACCGACTATACACGACGAAATATATAGGTTGCACATAATGGCAACGGCACATGACAAGTACGTTTCAACTTCCATCTTTGTGGCTACCGCTAACAATGTTGCAGATTCGTTGGGCTGACGTTGGCGGTGTTGGCTTCTGTGGCTATCGGTATGCCATCCTCCATATCTCTATATCCGAGATTTTCGATGGATGAAGTGTATATGGGCAACTGAGCTATGTTCAAAAGAAGCTAATTCAGCTGATCCTAGGATCGAGCTACGTTATTACAAAGAAGGTCTGTACTCCATCCACCAAAAGATAATCATAGATGCTAATCGTCAGAATAGAGTCTGATACAATCCTCAGACCGCCATGGATACGACGGAGACGGATTCAGATATATCCAAAATCCACTTTGGTGGTGCGGGACTATTACTCGTATGTCTCCCCCCTTCTTGCGAAGAAAGTTATGTACTGACGTTCTCGTTAGTGGTAGTCGGGGAACTTATGAACACCGCCGCCTATGCATTTGCGCCTGCTGTGCTGGTTACGCCTTTGGGGGCCCTGAGTGTATTGATCGGGTGAGCCACGCCCTATGCCAAAAAAATTTTTTGTATAAAATCTAACGGTAGATACAGAGCTGTGCTAGGCGCATACTTTCTCAACGAAGAACTCAACAGGGTCGGCCGCGTGGGCTGCGCAAACTGTCTCCTCGGCTCAATCCTGCTGGTACTTCATGCCCCCGCCGATAGAGAGATACACACCATCGACGAAGTACTAGATCTGGCTACCCAGCCTCGTACGTCCCTTTCCCCGGAACCCACCCCTTTCCCTATACTAACATTAGCGGGGGGGGGGAAAGTGTTTCTAGCCTACCTCCTCTTCGTAATTCTCTACACCCTCTACGCCATCAACCGCCTGGCGCCACGCAGCGGCCGCACAAACCCCGTGGTGTACATGAGCATCTGCTCCCTCGTCGGCTCCGTATCCGTGATGAGCGTAAAAGCGTTCGGGATCGCAGTAAAAATTACTTTTGAAGGGAACAATCAGTTCACGCATGCGTCGACGTATGTGTTTTTGGTGGTGCTGGTGGTTACCACGTTGACTCAGACGCACTATTTGAATAAGGCTATGAGCGTTTTTTCGGCTTATTTGTTTGCCCCCCCCCCCCTTCCTTCTTTTTTTCCCCTCCCATTTGGGAAGTTGCGATGGAGTGCTAATGTTGGAGCGCAGGGTAAATGCAATGTACTACGTCGGCTTCGCGACGTGCACCATCTCCGCATCCATGATCTTGTATCAGGGAATGAATACCCATGACCCGACAGAAATCATTTCGCTGATTTGCGGGTTCTTGCTCGAGTTTGTTTCCGTGGCGTTGCTTACGATATCGCGGAATGATGATTCGGCTGCGATGAAAGGGAAACGAAGGACATCTGTGTCGGTGGATTATGCGCGTGTTAGTACGGGTGGGTTTGCGGTTGGGGATGGGGATGAGGAGGATGAGGTTGAGTTGAGATCTATTTAATGGGATGAAAACGGGCGAGAGAGTGTTGTATATATGTATATTATGTGAATCAGTCATGGCATGGGAGAATGTATACATAAGCATGGGAAATAATGATCTTGATATTGGTTACACCAACAAACGCTCTATGTGCGCCTTTACCCATAAAAAACGCCTGGCACAAACACAAGCGACCGAACATATGTATAGACTGACATGACAAGCGAGAATTGGTTTTATAATTCCCCTGCCTTTTCTTCAACTGGCGCCTCTGCCGGAACAGAGTTTGTCCCTGTTTCTTCTGTTGAAGGCTTTCGTTCCTGGATGACTGGTTCCTCCGCGACTGGCTCGGATGCGACAGGTTCAGGCTCCGGTTTGGCTTCAGGTTCAGGGTGACCTTCGACGGCCGAAGACTGTTCTAGCTTCACTTGGCTTATTTCCTCTGCGGGTTGTGAGGGCTCTTTTGTCGAGCTCTCCTGAACAGCGTCTGGTAGCTCGGGTTGTGTTTCAGGAACAGTCGTTGCAAGTGGAGGCTCCTCAGCTGCTTCAGATGTGATTGGCGCAACTGTTTCCACGGTTTGCTCAACTTTCGTCTCGGTCTCGACTGTAGCTGTATCATCGACCGTAGGCTGGATGGTTTCTGCAACTTCAATCTTCTCAGTGACAGGGACCTCTGGGACAGGTTGCGTCTGTTGAACATCTTCCATCATGTCTCCACTAGGCGTAGGTTCTGGTTTTATCTCAGGCACCTCTTCAACCGTTGTTGGTTCGATCTCTGGGACCAAATCCTCTGGGGGAGTCAATTGTTCTGATTGCGGTCGAATTGGAGATTGAGGTTCCGGGATAACAGGCTCTGCCGTAGGAGCAACAGCAGTCTCATTTTCTGTAGCCGGCGGTAGACTTGGCGTTGCCTCAAGATCTAGTTTTGGCGCAGTAGCGGAAGCTGCATCTGGAGCTGCGTCTTTCACCGGCATGTCCGTCTGAGATGTCTCCCCCGGTTTGGACGTGGCCTCCTCGCCATCCTCACCTTCTTCCCCTTCTTCACCCTCGTCATCATCATCATCCTCATCTTGTTCACCTTCAGCGGCTCTATCTTCACCGCCAGCTTCAGCACCTTCACCAGGAGCAAACATAACCTTCTTCCTGCCTCTGCCCCTCAATCCTTTACCCTTTCTCTTCGGCGGTGGCGGGCCCTTGCGTTTTGTCGGCGACTCCACAGCCGTCGACGCAACCACGATCCCCTCCGCATTCGCGACACCAACTCCTTCCACCACCGTGCCCGGCGCAGGAGTCGCTTTAATCACCGTAACGTCTGGCTGACCATTCGAAGCCTGGGACTCATCTTTAATCTCGCCTTCGACTTTCTGTCCCTCTGGAATCCAAGCATCATAAATCGTAATATTGCCGGTCTCAGGATCAACTTTTCGAATCTTGGCTTTGCGCATGGGTTGCGACGCATTGGGCACAGCAGCCGTGACGGCACCAGAGGCACCATACAGAGATGGCAAACCAGGTCTCCTCTTTGCCAAGAACTCGACTTCGGGAAGCTCGACATGTCGCGGGATCTGACTCCATTTCCGGGCCGTAAAGCTCCTCTCATTCTTCACCGCCGGTGTCGTAGCATCTTCCATATCGGGGCCGTCGCGTTCATCAACAGTCTGCGTATCTTTCGACGCTGGTTTCAGATAGATATACCCAGCCCTGGCAGCCCTCAGCAACGCCCGGCTGTGCGGAGCTAGTAGATGACTATCCTTGGGCATCGGTAATTCCGGAAATTGCTGGTCTGCTTTACCACTGGCAGCATTGCTGTTAGCGCCAGCGGCGTTACTGTGGTCGGGAAGAGTATCGGCTTTCGCGTCTTGAGAGATTGTATGCGCTTGACGGGTCCAGCGCCGGATGGGGAGGCCTTCGAAGACGTCGTGGTCGGCGGCGCTGGTGCGACTACGATTTGTGGTTTCGCCGAATTGGCGGCCGGAGCGGGAAGACCTGAACTGTTGGACGAGTGTTGTGGTTAGTTTATGTCCTAGGATGGTTTGTTTCGACAGAGTGTGATAACGACGACAGTGATTGTCATAACAACACTACTGTAATGTTTGCACAACTGCCTTTAAAAGCGTATTCTGGAAGCTTGAACACAATACAAAAAGTTTCTCATAAAAATATGCACAATCACAATAAGAAGACAGACAACTTACTGTTGGCGCCATGTTCAATGATGAGCGGAGTTGACGCTCACTCGCGCTTGGAAGTTATTGAATGCCAATTGCTACCACCCCCCTTAGCAATATATCCAATGTTTTCGCAGGTTTCGCGTGTAAGGTAAGACAACTGCGCTGTGATCTATTTCTTGATCGAAGTAATTGTGGTGTCGATTATCCGTCCTGTCAACTCTGTTTAATCTTGAGTCGCGGAGGCGTTTGCGGAGAGAGAGTTGCAATCATTCCACGTGACTAACCATATCTGTATTAGCTTGTTTTCTTCTGAATATAAACCCTTTGCTTTTGCGATTGTTGTCAGATTGGGATAGAGGGAGGAGGAGATACATTTTACAAGTGCCAGACTCTGGATGGAGATTTCTTGGAAATTCGGAGTCATTATTATGATATTCGAGGGTGAGTTGGGAGTTATAGTTCGCGGACACCAGGGCAATCACAAAAACCTTCAATATGAAAACAGTAATAGTATGATACATGTTCTAGCCTTTCAATGAGCGAAACGCCGATTGGAACCAGAATTAGTAGATGAGAAGGTGCGAAGAAGCTGCCTATACTAAAGTGGTAGATAACAGAGTCATACCAATGCGCATGCCGTTGCTCAGTCCCAACTATCAAAACATTAGCAACACCGACCACGAACCACGTCATTGAATGAACTTACCCAACATCCTTCTGGCGCACAATATCGCCTCTATCGCCGGTTTGTTTACCCTGCCAAACGTCAGCTATCGAAATCCGCGACGAAGATCTCGATCCTCGACATACCGTCTTCTGCCCCTCCACGACCAATCGATCTAATTGATAGAACTGACTGATCACAGTTTGTCTCTACACAACCGCCCAAAACCGTCAGCCATTTGCCCGTCACTCGTCCTAATATGTCAATCACATGGGAGTTATGTACCTTCATCATCCTCAAATTCTTCAACCCCTCCTGAATGAATTCCTGTATCTTGCGCTCCTCGCCTTCCTTCTGATGTTCCCGGAAGGCGTCTCTGGTCCGTCTTCGGGCGTATTCGCGGAAGTTGTAGTTTGAGAATTGGGAGGATTGGCGCATTAGGGAGCGGAACTGGTAGGTATCAAAACAGATTAGTGATTGCTCGCAGGCGTCGGCAAGAGTCTTAGAGGTGGAGGGAATCATGTACCAATGAGCGCACCTGGAAGGCTGTGTCCCGGTGGAGGGTTGTTACTGACGACATGATGGCTTGAATGGGAAAAGGATGAGATGGTGGATAGATTGCGACAGCAGCTGGAATTGCTGGTTGAGTTCGGACTTTTCGGTCACTCAAGTCACACGTCGTTTGCGCGATGTCGGCTGGTTGGAGTTTCAGGCAAACCCGTTGATGTATAAAGAGACGTCTCGATAGCTATTCTCAGGCTTATTGTGTGGTATACCTGAAATAACAGCAGAATCCGAGATGACGCATGGAGAGAGATGGCTCGGCAACGTTAAATCATCCGAATACTGCAAGACAGTACCGCCAGTGTTACTAAATAGAACGACAATGCAGAAGAGAACAGTAACTAGTACATACCAAGTCTAGATAGAATAAGTTGATGCGTCGTGACAGAAACAAAGATGAGCTCAACTTTTTTTCCTGCGATGACGGAGCTTTTCACTTTGAAGGCGAACATCTCCCGCAATCTCCGAGTCCGACTTTGGGATGGTCGGACATACGTGGCTCCGGCTGAAGCTGCCTTGTTGGTAAGAACGAGCGGAGATAACACCCAACTACATTTGATCAATGATCAACACCAATATAAAAAACATCGAAAAGCAACCAAAGCAAAATGTCGCAAATACCAACACCTCCACAGTCTCGCGACAATTCAGTCGAACCTGCTGAATCCAAAAACGAGAAAAAGACTACCACAAGCCTTGACGAAAAAGTCCAATTACTCGATTCCCTCCTAGAGCGCTATTTACACTTACTAGACACTCATCAAAAACTCCAAGAATCACTCGGAAAGCAGCTTTCATCGGTAAGCACATCATCGCTTCCACTTGACCGCCGCAGTAACACGACTGACTATGGTTCACAGGGCTTCTTTCAACTCGCACATGCAAACTATGTCTCACCCAGCCGAAGATTTGGAGAGGACTTTTATGATGAGCGGATGAAAGCGACGAGGAGATTGTTCGTAGATCTTCTCTTTCTGCTGTATTGATGATGTACTGACTATGTCGGAAGAAATATTACATTTTTGCCGGATGATGGGCAGTCGGTTTCTGAAAGGATAGATGCGAAGGAAAGAGTACGATTTGAAGTAAAGTACAGATCCGTCCTTGAGCCCAAGGACGACATTAAAAGCGAAGAAGAGAACGAAGGCTCTGGGAAGGATGCAGAGAAACCAGCTACGGAGACAGTGGCCGATGGAGCGAATCATTCCGACCCTGACTCTAAGAAGGGAAATGAAGCAGCATCAGGAATTGCAGCACCAACAGCACAAACGATTGATATCACCACCAACAACGACACCAATACTGATTCAGCAACTGAAAATTCTACTAAAAAAAAGAAAACGATTTTCCGCTCCGATGATCCAATCTCCTGGTACGGGATCTTGGTACCTTCGTCACTGAAAAGTGCACAAAAGTCGTTCATTGAAGCTGTTGATGATGGAATTCCACAGATCGTCAGTGTGATGAAAGAGATGCGCTGTGTGGAGGATATGGTTTATGAGTTGAGGAGGGAGATCGATGACTCGGTTGTACCCAACTAAGAGGCTCTTCGAAAACGCTTTTTTGATAAGATATACTTCTATTCTAGACTGATGGTCTATCTCGAGTTTCTAAATTCTGAAGGAAAGTGAGTAGCTAAGAATGGTTTGCCAGGTTTTTGTCCCAGGCTGGAGAGGTTGTAACATGTAAGTCAAGTGATAGTTCAGTTCACATGATTGATTCTCTGACGGGGTAGGATATCAGGGTCGTAGTAGCTTGGACTTCTCTTCCTTCGCGGACAATTTCCCTTCCGGTATGTCGTTACGTTGGGGCTGAGAGCAGCGACGTCCACTCGATCGTCTGCCGTACCGCTGTCAGTCGAAGAGATTGCATGCTTGATCTGGGTTGAAGAAGTTGTCTCGACCAATTCTTGATTGTCAGAAGTGATCGCCCGCAATGAATCCTTCACCAGCTGTCCCGGTACACTCGGCACAATGAGCAAACCGTCGTCAGTAGTCCAGCACGGCGGATACTTTGGAGCATCTGCACGTGGTGGAAGTGGTCCTTCGCCGTGAAAGCCTCCAGATGCTACCGACAGTGGACGGCTATAGTTTCTGACCATAGCACCGACTTCCGGCGTATCATTCTGATTTATTGGACCGATATCCAGCCTTGGACAGGGCCGATACAATTGAGCGTCAAGGGTTTCTTCAATAGTCATAAGATGCGGGCTGGGCATGAAGCCGGCAGGGTTTCTGATCGTTTGCCATGGCGAAGGTGGCGGAGCTGGCACCGATGAAGATCTAGACTCAGTACTCGATAGCTGTGGTGTCAATACAACGAAGCCGCTCGACTCGGACGTCAGGGTTTCAGCGAAACTAGGTCGTCTGGCTGAATTCTGTATCGTCAAATAGCTTTCATCCCCTAATGAGCTTGGTGCTCTCGAATCTTGCGGGATTCCAAGATCAACCTCAACCAGTGAAGTCGGTGACTCCGACTGTTCTTCTAGTGGGAGCGGTGACGGCACATGAACCTCGAGAGAGGTTGAACGAGCTAGAGGCGGGCGGTCGTCATGGTGTATATCCAACGTCAAATTCCCGAATGGCGCCAGTCGATCCTTACGCAGGATGTCTGGCAGTCTACAATCTTGACTCTCGTATGATACATTGCCACAGGAATCTTGAGCTGTTGACACTTGGGCACTTTCGTCCAATCGAATTGTCGGCCCAGTTGATATCAGAGGGTTGTTCTTCACTAGGGCTGCGGGATTCTGCGGAGTCTCGCCTAAGCCTTGTTGGTGAACCGAGATATTAGCGGCAGTCAAAGGAAGCGTGGGAACTGTCGAAGTTTCAGAAGTATAACGATCGTCGCTGCTAGACGGTTGAGATGTATATGTTGGGACTAGAAGACGCTAGTTCAGTATGGAACAGACATGAAGCATGACTCCGTTTGAACGTTAATCACATAGGTAAAGATATAGGTAAAGATATAGCGAGTAGATCTGGTTGTATATGTCACTGGGGTGATCGTTCGCACCTGCTGGTTTTGAGACCATTGTGAGATATTGTCGATTGATACACGGTAATGGGGTTTTCGGGACAAAACAGGTGCATAATATATCGACATTGGCGCATGCAAAGATGAGTGTGCGTGATATGTTGGACAAGAGAGGAGTTGAAAACGGGATAGGACCATTTTGAGCACTTGAGCAGGAAAGCCGCCTTGAACGCATTCAAGGCAAGTACTGCTACACTCGACGCAGGTACATCTTACCTGGTTGGCACCTTCCATTCAGGGCAGCTACCTGCACGTGACTGGACGATGAGAATTCTTTTCAAGTTCTCGACTCTAGCCATTTCTTCAGTAACTACTCCGTGCGTACTTGCTTGCCCATCGTCCAACCCAGTCTGAGTGTTTCCAAGTCGCATGTCGTGCCCATATCATTCAGGAAAGATCACAATGACGGCCCAACATGGAAGGTACGTAACAGAAATGTGCTAATCATCTGATCCCCGTGGTGTTTCAGGCTTTGGCCCTCCACGATCGTTCGAGTCCATACTCGCCGAAAACCCGTCAGCGATGACATCCGTGCAACCCCATTCTGCAGTCTGATTCAATCAACATCCAACCTGAAATCAGGGACTGATGATATATATACATCTCTCTCTACGATTGAATTCAGATGAATCAGATCGAACGTGGAGAAAATCGCCGAGGCAGCAGAGACTTGCTATGATTGGTGGACCTGGAAGGATATTAACAAGCCATCAAATACTATGTACGTACATACTACATAGTACCATAGTAGTGTACTATGTATACTATCAATTGCATTGTTATGGCCACTAGCGATACGCACTAGCACTCTGGCTAACTTCTTCCGCGATAGCCCCTCGCTAAAAGTCCCTGTCCGACGGAAGATGGAGCAAAGGAAGGAAAATGGCCGAATGTGAAACGATGCCAAGAGCCGCCGTCTCTTTTTCTCCCCTCAACCAATCCCTTCATTAACCAACGACCGGCAAGAATCGGCCTAGCCACGCGAGACATGCTGCGGCGAGATGCGACGTTGTGTTATGATTTGACAGAGAATCCGATCTATCATGAAAACTTGATGATTGTCGAAGCTGATGGTCGATTCGGTTGGTAGCGCGATGTTTACTGTGGCGATTGCAATTATGAAGAATCGAATGACGACTGTTTATTTGTTCGAGTCGATGCCGTTGAATAGAAAGGGATGTGAGGATTCGAAGACTATGTTGAATCAAGATGAGGACGGGCCACAAAGTGCCCAATACCACGCTACTTAATATCCCTGTTAGTCTGTTACATCTTGTTGGTTGTTGCGCCTCAGGGCTTCAACCTTCGACAGTCGGACATGAGGAACGTTCCGTCTACATATTAAAATCTAAACACTAATGAATAGTGTGTTTTACCAGCCCACGAATCCATGGCACGCTTAATATACGCCGTCACTAGGCTGTGAGTGTGGCTGGCCTCGACTTTTCTTCTCCTCCACAGACTCAACTTGGATTTCCTCCTTTCTACGAGCTGGAAGCTCTTTCATATCCTGCTGGGCGCGGATATTGTTGTTTTGTCGCTTTTATCGCGTTGAGTTTATCGGTGTGTTGATTTCATCGATTGAGCATATTGATCGTTTGATATGAGACTGTCCCTTGAAGGATCCAGGTAAGAATGCTGACTCTTGTACCGTATCACGCTGACAAGTCGACAACCGCAGGCATTGAGTGCCACCTTCCTTTGTCATTCCTTTGCAGCATAGGCCTGCCTGATCTATTATTATTATTATTCTTCTTCTCCGCTTCTTGTGGCTTTTTATCAATCTGTTCGACATCTGCCGGCGATATCTATTGACTCGCCGACTACCTACATTCGTTGCAACATAACTACCACAGGGCCAAGCCGTGTGTCACCTAGCTGTGATTCTTTTCACATTTTCCAATTTTGTCGTTCCTTTCAGTAAATATTGAATTCGCTTATTCTGACCCCCCGATGAGTCAAAATCAGCAATCGTACGGACCGGGGCGGAATCAGGGTGGGGGGTCTGTCAAACGAGCCAGAGAGATGTTGAACGCTGGCGTGCGCGGGCAAGATCAGAATGATCGAGGAATGCCGCCACCACTGCGTCCAAGGCCAACGCATAGTCGTTCCAGTTCGCAGGATGCAGAGATTGAGATTGGCTATCAGTTTGAAGATGACCCAAGAGGACCAGTCCCCATCATGCCGATTCAAGGGTTGCAGGTCCCGAGACACAATGGTCATCCACCTAGTTCAAGACGTGGTCCGTCATCAGTTTATTCCCGTTTGATGACCGGCACTGCTGTGTCTCCTATCCCCGAGGAGAGTTTCAAACAAATTCGAAAGAAGAAAGAATCTTTTGCATCAAGCACAGTCATTCCGTCCAGCTGGGGATCCGGGCCACCCATGTCGGATATTCTCGACTCTTATGGTTCGGAACAGGACGATCATATCCAAGAGCCGAAACGAAACAAACGTGATTCATTGACCATTCTGCGACAAGCTAGTGTAGGCAAGCGTGGGAAGGCTGCTCTGCGCACCGTTAGCAAACCCCAGGAGCAGCCGCCGTTGAAAGACGACAAGTCGAGCGACAGTAGCTTGGGTTATTCCACCGTCAACGGCCTGCAGCCCCGCGCATCACTAGACTCGACTTCCACTGACACCGACTCAATAGACTTGGAAAAAGAGAAAATAGAGATTGAAAACGAGCAAAAAGCACGAAACATTGGTATTGGTAATGGACTCGGCCGGCCTGGCGCTGGAATGAGTAGCAGAAAACCCAACGGTCACCGACCCCCAGAGCTTGATTTGAACAAGACGCGTTCAGCCGAGGCTCGCGGAAGTCTGACTAGCCTGCCAGATCTTATTCGACGTGCGACGAAGGTGGCTTCGAACTTGGAACACGGACGAACGGCGAGTCGACTCGGAATATTGGATATGTTCGATTTCGGCGGCCAGGGCAAACGGGCGAGGCCTTCGCATCAACGTTCCTCTGCTTCCATGTCGGATATCTTGGCCTCGTTTCCACCGCCTCGTACCGGAACCCCTGATGAGAGCGTTCGAACGTCGTGGCCGTATGCGCCCACCAATGCCGTTGAAAAGTCTCGGTTGCGGGAAATGCACCGGAATTCAGCAGACGAGTCTCAAGGTGAAAGCAGGCCACGTCGTCGGTGTTGTGGCATGACGATGCCGGTATTCATTTTCGTCTGCATCATTGTTTTGTGTATTATTGCCGCCGCGGTTGTAATTCCTATCGTTCTTGTGGTAATCCCTCGGAACAACCACCACACAGAGCCGGCTGCCGCAGCCAACACGACGACAGCGCCGACATGCGAACAGAAATTACCGTGTATGAATGGTGGTGTGAGCGTCCAGTCTGGCAGCACATGCTCGTGTGTTTGCGTGGGTGGATTCTCCGGCACTCAATGTGCCACTGTCAGCGACGGCAGCTGTACGACGACCAAGACCTCGCAAAGCGGCAACGCCACTATTGGAAGTTCACTGCCCGAGTTGTTCACCCAATCCGAGACCGACTTTAGCATTCCTCTGAACGAAACGGAAATCCTGACTCTGTTCAACGCCAACAACGTGTCTTGCACGGTACAAAACGCACTGGTTGAGTTTGCCGGACTGACCTCGTCCAAAATTCGGCGGCGCGATGGACCGATCGAAATCCGGGACGTAGAATCGAAAGCAGAAGCAGAAGCAGAACCATGGGTACCGACGGCGCCGATGATCAAGCGAGCTACAACAACTCAGGCACCCGACGCCACATACGTTCCGCCGATTCTGAGTGTTCCAACGAGCGCGGCGTCAGAGGTTGCGGGCGCCATGCAAACAGCCGCGACCGCCACCGCAGCCACAACCACCAAAGCGGCACCGGCAGCATCGGCAACGTCCGCGTCTCCTTCTGCGTCAACTTCTGCCGCGTCAGTCAGCGGAAGCGCAGCGCGGGTGTATGAATTCGCGCGCGTTGCAGTGCTGTTCATCTTTGAGCAGACCCAGGACATCGACGCGGCAACTACCGCACAAAAGGACATTGATTTGTACCTGTTGTCGAAAGACGTCGGCTCGGACACGAATATGAAGATGGGCGTGACCAAGCCGGAATCGTTTGTGCTCAACTTTACCAATTTCACGATTACCTTGTCGAACGGGACGGTTGTCGGCGGGGGCAACGGGACCGCCACTTGATTTCTGCTTTCTGCTTTCTGCTTTCTGCTTTCTGTTTTCTGTTTTCTGTTTTCTGAATCTGCAATCTGTTTATACCTTGCTGTAAGCCTGTAACTTGTTACGATATATTCTCTTCTGGTGACTAAATTATTTACTCCCTTGAATTCTTTTTCAGTTGAACTGTACTACGTAAATAGTAAATACTAAATAGTAAATAGTAAATACGTATCGTCGATCAGACTAAGAGAGAATAACGTTCCCTTGGCAAGCCCCGTGACATCATCCGCTGACTAACCAGCCAATCGGAAGCACGGCATAGCATCGGCAAGTCTCGGTCAAACTCCACTCCGTTTCTTGGTTTTTTTTTTTTTTTTTTTTTTTTTTTTGTCTCTTCTATACAGCGTCAGCGTCCGCACTGTCTGTAGTATGTACGGAGTAGAGTGAATTGCTTCATCCCAGTTATTACAGGAGAGGAATATATATTCAAAGAGAGATGTCAAGCGAATATTTACCACCATGTATATACGAAAAAGACAGGATGTCGAACAACTCGTCAATCCGACTCTTCCGGGATCGTCGTCCCCGGTGAGCCAGCGCAGTAAGTTGCACGCATCTCGCTTGCACGTCTCACACGGCGTCCCGTGACTCCCGTGCGGTATACTACGGAGTACGCAGAAATGAAAATCGGGGCCCCGATGGTCTCCCCGAGGGGCGGATGCCCTGGCGCCAGCTGTCTACATGCCGAGTACGGTGGTGTGCCTTGCGGAAGAATGTTCAGCAGTGTTTTCGGCATCGTTTGGCAGCGTTGCATCCGAACGGGTTGGTATTTCCGGTTTGTGTGCCGTGTCCAGTGTCCACTTGTAACACGCTGAGGATGAGTGATTGGTAGACGGCATTGTGTATGTACGTACGTCCAAGTCACGGGCCGACTTACCCTTCCCATCATCGACCTTTCCAGAAAACGGTAGACTAAGTTATGTCAGAGGCGACGGAAGCCAGAAAGTAATTTTCTTTCTTTTTTTTCTTCGTTAAAACATGGTTGCTGCTGGTCTGTTCGGGGATGCCATTTGCTGAGCCAGTAAACGTCCCCACGTCATCGGTGGTTGTGTCCCATCAATGACGAAAACCATCTCCACCGCGAAGAAACACATTGACGAATCGTTAGACTCATTTTCCCGGATTATATCCACGGCTTTTTGAATTCTCCCTCCGTATGGGGGATGCGTACACGTGTAGAACTTACTCCAGTCCAGTCCCCGGTTGTTCCGGCTCAAGGTCGGACAAATGACCTGACGAGAGAGAACGAGAGAGAGAGAGTGGGAAAATTGTTATAAATCCGGTGATCGTCCGTTTTCTTTCCGTCTGTTTTTTCTTCTTCTCTTTTTCATACATCAATTCTGAGGCTGGTCCCTGGATCTATTACTTCTTCCCTTGTTTATGACTTTCTCGTATATACTGGATACATGTCTATACATACATAGTACATAACATTACATTCACGTATTAGACATCATCAGAGACACAACATGGCCTCCTCACCCTCCTCGCACGACAAAGTGCACCAAGAACACGCCGAGCAATCCACGCTCACCAACGGCTCGTCAGCCTACAACAACGGTGCCAACAACGACGAAATCGCCATGGCCGACCTGCCCGCCGCCATCGTCGAAAAGGGTCCCCAGCTCCTCGACACCAAAGTCCCCTTCCTGACGTGGCGATCCGTCGTCATGGGTCTATTCGTGTCCATGGGCGGCTTCATCTTTGGCTACGACACGGGTCAGATTTCTGGATTCCTGCAGATGGAAGACTTTTTGTATTCGTTCGGAACGTGGAATGGCTCGAGTTACGAGTTTAGTAACGTGCGGAGTGGTTTGATTACTGGATTGGTATGTCCTTTCTCCTTCCTGAGAAATGAAAAAGTTGAGGAGCTAACGCTCTGTAGTTGTCCATCGGAACATTGATCGGCGCCCTCATCGGCGCCCCCGTCGCAGACCGCATCGGCCGCAAATGGTCCATCTCCTTCTGGTGCATCATTCTCTGCGTCGGCATAACCGTTCAAATCTCTTCTCCGCACGGAAAATGGTACCAAGTCGCCGTCGGCCGGCTGGTCGCTGGTCTCGGCGTCGGCGCTCTCTCGCTGATTGTGCCCATGTATCAGGGTGAAAGTGGTCCACGACACATCCGTGGTGCGCTGATCAGTTTGTATCAGCTGTTTATTACGCTCGGTATTTTCGTGGCGTATTGCATTGATTACGGCACCGAGGCCATGACCAACAGTGCCTCGTGGAGAATCCCCATGGGCATCACGTATCTGTGGGCGATTATCCTCGGTGTTGGAATCATCTTCTTCCCCGAGTCACCGCGTTACGACTACCGACACGGCAAAGTCGATCGCGCAGTCGCCAACTTGGCCAAGATCTACGGCATCCCCCAAAACCATCGCGCCCTAGCCCAGGAATTCGAGGAAATCAGGGAGAAGTACGAAGAAGAGAAATCCCACGGCAACATCACATGGTGGATGATGCTCAGCGCGCCACGCATGAAATACCGTATTATGGTCGGCATGCTCCTGCAAGCCTTGCAACAACTCACCGGCGCAAACTACTTTTTCTACTACGGCACCACCATCTTCCAGGGTGCCGGTATCTCGAACTCGTTCGTCACGCAGATGATTCTCGGTGGCGTCAATTTCGGCACCACCTTTTTGGGACTGTACAACATCCAGCATTTCGGTAGACGCAAGTCCCTGATTGCAGGCGCCATTTGGATGTTTGTCTGTTTCCTGATCTTTGCATCTATCGGCCACTTTTCGCTCGATCGCCAGAATCCCGCCAACACCCCCGGCGCCGGCAAAGCCATGGTCTGTTTCGCCTGTTTCTTCATTCTGGGATATGCATCAACCTGGGCACCCATGGTGTGGGCCATCTGCGCCGAACTGTATCCCTCTGAATTCCGAGCCCGCGCCATGGCGCTGTCGACATCCTCAAACTGGCTCTGGAATTTCCTGCTTGCATTCTTCACTCCTTTTATTACTAGTGCCATCGACTTCAGATTTGGATACGTCTTTGCTGGATGCATGTTTGCGGCTGCGTTTGTGGTGTATTTTGCCGTTATTGAGGGTAAGGATCGCACGTTGGAGGAGATTGATACCATGTACGTGCGCAAGGTGAAGCCGTGGGAGAGCTCAAAGTATGTTTTCCCCGAGAATGAGTTTGAGCCTGCTCCCAGAAATGGAAATGGCAAGGACGAGCCGATGCAGGAGCATATCAATTAGCTTTTGATTCTTGTATACATTATTATTATTACATGCATTGAGCTTTTACACGAATTGAATATATATATATATATAAAACTCAACTTCCTTCCCCCTCTTTATCCCTCCACCTCATAACCCAAACCGCCACCTCCTCTCCACCATCATCGCCATCCCCATCTTCATACAGCGAAGAAGAAACCAAATCCCCAAACCCAATCCTCCCCAACCCCTCAAACCCAGCCTTCCTATACATATGCCTCCCCGCATCCGAACTCCAAACCCACACCTCCACCTTTTCCTTTCTGGCCACCCCAATGCCCCAAATCAAAGCTTCCATCCCGTAGCCTCTGCGCTGATACTGCGGCGCAATGTATAGTGCCTCTAATTCCCATCTCTCTTTCGGCAGGGTGAGTCTGCCGCCGTTGGGTAAGGGGGATGGCGCGGAACGGATGCGGTGCTGGAAGTGGTTCATGTGTGTGTGGTTTATGCTGGTGTCGAAGGGATAGGTCAGTGTCATTGTTATGTAGTTTATGACCGTTTTTAGGCCTTTTTTTTTTTTCTCTCTCTACATATTAGCATGGAAATGACCGTGTGATTTAGGCAGGGGGGTACTACGTACGAGTAGATACTTTGCGCCCCTGAACACGCCATCGCTGTGCCGCGGGCGAACTGCCGTGTCGATTCCAGATTGCGAAGCCAACCACCTCTTCTTCCTCCTTCCCGTCTCCGCCTTCATCTTCCCCATTTTCTATAGCTTGATCTTGATTTCTGCGGTGGTCCGCGCAAACAACCCAACAAACACTCCCAGGCAGCGACACCTCCAACTCAAACGATCGCTGCAACGATTTTATATGCGCTTTCCACTGTTTCTCTGCCTCGCCTTTCCCTTGGACACTTTGGTGGTGTAGGTGTTGATTAGGGGTGATGTGACGACAGTACAGCGCCAAGGGATCTGTGAGATCGCATGTTGCTTTTATGTTTGCTAGTGCTAACGAGTCGCGTGGTGTGTAGGGGCGGAGGGGCATTGACGTTTTTCTCTTTCTTTTTTTTTCTCTCAATCTTGCGCTTTGCGCTGTTTTGGCTGGTGAGGTGTTGTTGTTGAGCATAAGTTGGTTGGTTGGTTACTCCGTGTTGGTCTGGTGTGTTATCGCTCTTATCGGACCTGATCCACTTGTACTTTTCTAGTAGGATTTGATTCATGAAGAGTAAGTGAGATGATTATTTATATTCATACAGTAAAGTAATATACAATTAAAAACGCCATACACCACGCTATCCAATCCATCCAGCTAATCAAAGAGACTCAGAACAAAGACAAGTTAAACCCACTCGGCTTATACAACGTATACTCGTTCGTCAACCTCAACAACCCGTTCGCCCTATCCTCAATAATCATCTTCTCCGCCTGCCATCGCTTTCTCTCCATCGTCTTTTGCTCAGCAGTCTTCTTCGCACTGCTACCGAACCAACTCTTGTCGATATTCGCGATGGCCGCTTGTTCGGCGACCGTCGCTTCGGTGACGAGATTGTCCACCATCGTGCGCCAATTCGATAACCCGACTTTGAGGCATGCGGAGCACCGGTTGCGTGTGTCGCGTATTTCTTCGTTGTAAACGCTACCGATGGAGCTGGCGCTGGGCAGGTCGAGTAAGACCGACTCGGTCATGTCGACTGCGTCGCGCGTCCAGGCTAGACCGGTTTCTTTGGACGAGGATGCATATAGTATCTCGCCGATGTAGGTCATTAGTCCTGCCTCATGGCACGGTGCGCTGGCGTCTCGGACTGGAGGCTCATTTCCGTCGGAGGGTGCTTCTGGGTACACAGACGGGACGAACATGTTTTTTATTTTTTCGAGGTATTCATCCAACGCTGGCGTGGGGCGTGATTGTTTTGACTTGTCCGAGGTTTCTGGCTGCGGTAGGTTGCGGCGCGCTTTGAGAACAGACGTAAATATAGACAACGCTGTAGTCAAATCTCCAGACTTGACGCTGTGCACGCCCAACGCAGTCGATACCCGCATGATATTGTCCGATGCAACATTCTTGCCGTTATTCTTGAGTACGCCAGTCTTCCTATCCACCACCGTCGAAGCATCATACGGCAGCCCCGATGTCGCAATATCCATCGCCCAGCTATACATATCCTCCGCCGTACTACTCAACCCTTTATAATTCAACCAATCCGCATAGGCCAACGCAGCATCAATCTTTTGTCTGGCCGTAAACCCTTTGGTCGTCAAAATCTTCATATAAAACACTTCCGGCGCCGGCGCTGAAGGCGTACAATCCTCCTCGCGCATCACAATACCCGTCCGACCAGGCAACGTCTTCGCATCCGGATTCGACGGCCCGTGAACGTACTCCCTCGGCGCAGTAATACGTTGTTTGCGGTCCGTCATAAACCCATCCAGATACTCCGCCGCTTTCGCCGAATTGATCAAACACTGGAAATAACCCCTTCGCCACGGTTCACTCTTTTGCGATACGTCGTAGCCCAATTTCCCGATTCCGTCGACTAGAATCCCGCCTTCGTCTTGCTCTAGGATCCCCTGCCCGTCGACGTTGGGATCTTCCAATCGCTCGAGTAACTGCTTGTAGAATCCGTAGACATTCTGCCAGGGCGTTTTGACCTGTCCAATTTCCTCGGGATGTTGTAATGCGACCGCTGAACGCAGCGCCCAGCGACTCCGCCAACTCCATTCCTGTGGCGTAGGCCATTTGTGCTCAATTTCTTCCTGGTATAGGCCCGTCTTGATGAAATGTAACATCCACAGAATCGCGTATAACGTGACGGAGATTTTGAGGCCGCGGTATACGCCGCGTTTGTAGCGGGATGTTCGCGAAGTGGATATTAGGCGGGTAAAGTGTTGGCGGAGATGGAGGGCGAGAGGAAGTCGGCCTTGAGTTTGGGAGAGGAATGGTAATTGAGGACGGATGGGCGACGGGGTGTTGAAGGATTGCTTAGGTTGGTTGGTGAATGGTCGTGGCTGAAGTCGTCGTGGCGGTACGACGGGACGGCGGAGACACGCATGGCAATAGCGAGGCGTGCGCCTGGCTGTTATCTGATGAGACATCATTGTGGCATCGAGTGGCCTGTAAGACTGATGTTGAATTGGATCGAAGTTGACGATGTGCGGAAAAGATGGTGTGGAGTTTGCACCGTTTGCATGTTGCTAGTGCCAAGCCTTGACAACATCAACCATGAACAATCATCTCCATGAGATTTGCGGAGAAGGTCCAAATTTGGACGAAATATTGAATCAACTTTACCTTTGAGTACGTTGCTACAAGAATCAACTGATGCATGTTTCTACAGGCGTTCAAGGGTCTACCAGCTCTGGAGTGATGGCTTCATCTGATTGCATATATACGTTACTCCCATTCTGAATCTCACGAAGCAGAATGTATCAATTATCAATTCAATGTACAGCTCATTGCCTCTGATGGCTTTCAACTGACATCAACTATCTATGCATACTCGTCAAACAGTTCATACGGACACACATCTATATCACAATCACAACGCCTTTGTCCAGCAGTATTGCGTCCTCCCATGAACAGCTACCTCCCCATTCTCATTCTTCTGCACATCTTCCAAAGCCCCATCAAACTTCTCCTTGAATTCCTACGCAATACGCACCGATTAGCCACACACACGGATAGAAAGAAAGGAAGAAAACAAACCCGTAAAACACCCTCTTCCGCCGTCGAAAAGATACTATACGTCCTCAACCGATCCCAAAGCGCCTTTGGAGTACTTAACTGCGTCTGCGACTCATACTCTTCTTTTATCGGAGTCTCAAAGTACGTCTGCTCCTTCTCGTCAAAGACGTTGCGCCATATTCCGTGCCGGAAGCGTGGCACGTTGTCGTCGTGGGACCAGATGTGCGATTTTATCATTTGTTCCCAGGGGGTAGTGACGGGGTCGGATTTATAGCCGTTCCCTGTGTACGTAGTCAGTGTTTGGGAAAGAAAAGTGTGTTGGTAAGAAGGGAGGTGGAAGACTGACAGTCATCGACGTGCCATATCATTGCAAAGTGACCGTCTGGTTTGAGGATGCGTCTGATTTCTTTCAACGAGTCGAGAGTAGCGAACCTATCCATCGGTAAGTACATATTTCATCTCAGGCATGTGTAGGGAATATACCAATGAAATGCCTATCCGACCCCCCAAACCCTCAGCTACTTCTAAGCCCTGTACCCAGAAAAAGAGAACAAACCTGCGCAGCAAAAACACCATCCACACTCCCCGACTCAATCGGCAACTTTTGAGCATACCCCTTCACAACACTCACCCCCTTCAACCTCTTCCCTTCTAATTCCCTTCTCATCTCATCATGCGGCTCAACAGCAATGATCTCGTATCCCTCCGGTCTAGCGGCCAGAGCTTCCGTGAACAATCCCGTACCAGCAGCGAGGTCAACCAGCCTCAGGCCCTGACGATCTGCGACATTCGCGCGCCGCAGGATCAGATCTGTCTCGTGCGCGGTGTAGGTGGGCCTGTGTTTGTCGTAGGATGAGGCGTCTGAGAAGCCGGTTTGGGCTATGTGGTGGATTGATTGGGTCATTTCTTTACTATTCGCTACTGTGTGGAGTGGATGGAAAATAAGGAGGGGGATTGATGGTACAAATCGTCTGATGACGAATACTCTGGTTGAATTGCGATGATCAGATATCGGATAAATCTCCGGTATGGACTTATCAGATCAACCCCGCGTCTACTATACAAACCACTGGCTGTTCTGAAGACATCCGCAATTTCTACGTACACAAGGACGAAGTGATAAAAGAACTAGATTAACGCCTCTATGTAGCTCCTAATCTGTATGCACATTGCTTCCATATCAAGTACATTCATAATATTAATCAATTGCATAACTCATTTCTTCTCTTTTCGTTCAAAAGCAGATCTAAGATCGGTCGAGGAAACCCTGAGACTCAAGAATCAAGACAATCTCGTGCACAATGCTGCGGACGGTCTGCTTCTCAACGTTGACTACAAGGTCGGCCTTGGCGGGAGCTTCGTATGGGTCATCGACACCTGTGAAGCCCTTGATTTCACCCCGGCGAGCCTTCGCGTAGATTCCGCGCTTGTCGGTCTTCTCGCAGTATTCAAGAGGAGTGGCGACGTGGACGAGGATGAATGTGCCCACTGCGGAGATGGTGTCTTTGGCAGCCTTTCGGGATGACTCGTAGGGTGCGATGGGTGCAGCAATAACGGCGGCACCGGCCTTGGTGAGCTCAGCGGCAACGAAGGCGATGCGCTGAATATTCTTGTCGCGGTCTTCACGGCTGAAGCCTAGCTCCGAGGAAAGCTCGTGGCGGACAGTCTCCCCCAACAAGAGCGAGACGGACCGGCCACCTTGCTGATTGAGAGTCACCTGGAGAGCACGGGCGATGGCGTCCTTGCCCGAGTTCTGGTATCCGGTGAGGAAAATGGTGAAACCTTGAGCGTTACGAGGGGGGTTGGACTCGCGGAGAACCTTGATAACCTCAGGGTAGGAGAACCACTCTGGGATATGAGCACCCGAGCGGAGACGTCTCCTGAGCTCAGTACCGGAGATATCAAGGGTCTTCACACCAGCCGGAACCTCGTTGACGGGCTTGTACTCGTCGGTATCGGGCAGGTAGGTAACCTGCTGGAACTCAACCACCTCAATACCCAACTCAGACCTGTACTTCTCAACAGCATGCTGAGCATCATAAGGACCGTAGAACTCAACGCCCTTGGAGTTCTTTCCGGGACCGGCGTGGTCACGTCCGACGATGAAGTGGGTGGCACCGTGGTTCTTACGGATAATGGCGTGCCAGATGGCCTCACGGGGACCACCCATACGCATAGCAAGAGGCAAAAGACCGAGGACAGCCATACCGTTGGGGTAGCGAGGGAGGAGAGCTTGGTAGACACGGACACGTGTGAAGTGGTCAATGTCACCGGGCTTGGTGAGACCGACGACGGGGTGGATGAGCACGTTGGCTTGACGAGCACGGGCAGCGCGGACGGTCAATTCACGGTGAGCACGGTGCATGGGGTTTCTACAGAAGTTAGTGGCCAGTAAATCGCCTTTCTCGTGCTTTGACATACCTGGTCTGGAAAGCGACAACTCGGGTCCAGCCGAGCTTGTCGAAGTGTGTGCGCAATTCAGCGGGGGAGTCTGCATGGTCAGTCTATGTACCGGTGTCTCTGTTGAATCGTAACTCACATCGGAGAGCGACGTAGTCGTAGTGGGCAAGTTTGTTAACAGCTTCCACTTTTCCTCCAATGTAGAATTCCTGAACCTTGGTATTGAGATATACGATAGCGGGGTGCTCTTCGTCACCGCCAAAAACGAGTTGGGCTTCTTTCGTCCTAGTGAAACAAAGTCAGCGTGTATCATCGCGCGAGTTGCTTTTGAAACTTACTTGTCAGGGCGGTAGATATCATCAATGGTCAGGATAGCAAGGTTGCGGTCGTCACGGAAGTCGCGCAATGTGACACGAGACCCGGCCTTCAAGCCAAGCTCTTTGATCGTTTCGCCAGAGGCATCGAGAGTAATAGGCATGGAGAAAAGGTTGCCATCGGCGAGGCGAGATTCGGTGACAACGCTAATTCAGTTAACAATTGTTCCTCTCGTATTCGCAGAAAAATATGAAGTTCGCATACCCATCGTAATCTTTCTCGTTCATGAAACCTGTAAGAGGCAATGTTAGTTACCACCCTCCTCGATAGCATGACGGAAGACCAACCTTCAAGAGGACTGAAGCCACCGTTCATAATCAGCTCCAAATCACACAATTGGCGTTCTGTGAGGAGAATAGCGGGCAAGGTGGCAGCTTCGGCCTCGAGCTCGTCATGACGAGGGGCATCGCGGGCCACCAAGTCCTTGAGGATACCACCGTGAGGAGGGTTCGCCATTTTTGGATATAAATAGTGAAAAGGAAACAAGGATGTTTAATGAGAAGAAGAATTAAAAGAGAATGAGTTCATAGAATAAGAGGAATGAAGAAGAAATATTCGAAGTTGGTTGTCGGACGAGTGGTAGTTACTGTATGTATCACGGCGGTATGCTTACCTTGAATAACGTACATCCCACTTTTATCGATAAGGTAATCAACTATCCGTTGCCGAATGCTTGACTTTGATTGGCCAGATACGCTATGACCTGCAGCATTGATTACATGGAATACGCGCAAAATTACACCACAACAGCTCACACACACCTCTATTCTCCGGTCATTTTGTCAATATATGATACTTGTGTTAGGGGTCATTTCTAAACATTCACTTGACCAGCCCAATTGATTGTTTCGAATCTATACAATTAGAATTCGTTCATTCATACACTGTGAAATTTTAAACAAGAAGATCAGACGCTAGACTAAACATGGTTAAGGTCCTGCTCAGGCGCTTACTGTTTATGGTTTAGCAGCTGCCAGTTTCAGACAGAAAAACAATCACGACATCGACTTGACGGCTTGCGTGATTGTATAGAGTACGCTAACATGAACGTCCCTGCCAAGACCGATGATGAAATAAATACCCCCGAAGCCCTAGCCCTAACCCTACTTCATGCTTTGACAGACTGTTGTCTACACATGTAACTTACATTCTCTCCAACTGTCCCGACGACGGCCAAGAAGAACACAGTCTTCGGTCCACCACAGCGCAACCGACAGCAAAAGCTGCTTTGTCCAAGACTACAGCTCAAATGTTTTCAACATCTCGGCTTCCAGTAATCTGATTGGCACAAACGCCAAAATACCAGCCAAGATTGGTTGCTGTCCAATCTCGACATGTGACTCGGATCTGTGAAGTGGCGCTCACTTTTCGCCTGCTATCTTCCAATGTAAGTGATTCCCCGTCTGAGGTAGCTAAAGATTACTCGTTGTAGATAACTGCTACCTTATGACATGCGCGCGTTTGCAAAGTTATAACTTAGTAGCATGCTTAATAAGAGCTATGCGGCCATTTATATTTGTGCACGCATGACCCAAGAATTTGGAACGCTGCGATTCTGTACTTTTTTCAATCTGAGTAGCAGGATGACTCTGGATCGTGACTACTCAAGGATGGCTTTTCAGATTACGATATAGTCCGAGTCAAATGAGGAGTCATCTTTAAATGACCAATTCTCCCAGTAGATGAAATCAAGATTCTTCCTCGAGCTTTTTAGTCTGAACTATCCAAAAGTCTAGTTTTAGCCTCGTCAAAATGTTCAGGAAGTTTGTTTCTGCGGTTGCAGATGCAATCGCTGACATTGACGACAATCGCAAGACCCAACACCCACAGGCAACTCAACATCAACGTTTCCCCTCTACACCCGGGCAGCAGCCAGGATATCAGCCTAGCCCACCGTACTTCGGTGCTAACACTCAACAGAGTACATAAAAATGGTACAATGCACCAGTTAACGGGTCTGAATGTGTCGGCCTGCAGCCCTTGTTGACAAAATACCATCAATTCTTCGCCCTCAAAGCAGCACCCAACTTCTCCATCTGCCACAGCTGCTATCGGATGCATACCCAACCAAATCAGGATTTCATATACGAGTTCGAGCCTCACCATAGCACCGGCCCCAAAGAGGCCTTTGCTTTGATTTTGTCATCCCAGCTCTCAGGTCGATCTTCTTCCAACAGTGCGTTTCAAGACGAACTGCAAAGCCGCTTATAGACTTTTCGAAACGTTGCGAAGCTCTCACGCCATGCGACGGAGCCGCTATTTCTACGCCTGGGAAACCATACTGGCAAGCCCGCGGGAATAAGACGAGGGACTTCATGTCATGCGAGACATGTTTCGAGCTGTATTTCAAGCATACACCATGTGAGCATGAATTTGAGAAAGTGCCCGACGGAAAGCTCGGAGGGATTCAGCAATGGACATGCGATATGGCAAGGATATATTTCATTCGTCTTGCTGTGGCTAGACTAGGAAAACCACGTCCGGAATTTTTGGAATTTGCGGACGAGGTGAATACCCGGATAGCAATCCCCCCTTGTCCTGGACCGGGTAAATTGATAGTTGTGTTCACGCCCAAGTTGCTCAATGTCGTGATGACCGGCGCGAATGGGAACGCGGGCAACATTTGTTTATCGTGCTTTTCGGATTTTTTGGGCGAAACACCCTTGGAGGCAACGGCCTTTGTAGGTGCCAGGCTAGCTTCTGATCAACTCGGAAAAGTGACCTGTGATTTGGCACCTGGATACTCTCAAATGGCCATGACACATGCGGTACAGAAGCGAAATGTTCAGATATGGCTTAATGCAGTCAGGATGGGAAGTAAAACGGAAAAATGTGCTGGGAAAAATGGCATGGATGAAGCGGAAGTCGTTCGAGATAGGAGACTAAAGGGCGATGTGATCAAATGATATCAGCTGAACAGCTCGCCAGCAGTCGAAATCTGTCCGTTCTGTTACTGGACGAAGGCTAATATGCTGGGTGCCGGACATATGTTCTCGCCTGTAACGCGATTGCCTTCGCCGGGACACGTGCATATCTGTTTTATGATGGGGTCAGATACTCCTGAGACAACATCAACAAACAGCCCAGACGATTTTCCGGATAGTGTTGTCTGGCGAGGACGAATCATGTTCAATGCTTTACGTCCCGGCTACGAAGCTGGAGACTGGAACGCTCTTGCTTCAGCTGGCCGAATGCTAGCTACCAATGCCCCGCCGTGTGGCGGCAACGTTCGCGGATTCACTCGAGGAAGCGGTAGACGATGGTACGGCCGCGTAAATCAAGCCTACGGAAATCAGAGCGACTACACAATCATCTTCTGTGAAGAGTGCTATAGGCGTGCCGTAAGTGGCAAACCCCACGCCAATATCTTCAGCCAGGACATGGCAAACTACGCCTTCACAACTGCCGGTGCCGATGGGTTGGTCTATTGCAACACATATACGAACCGCGCAAGAGGCATGGTACGACAATGTGCCGAGACTGGTGATTTAATCGCGTTCGCTCGATGGTGGAACATGCCTGAGGAACTTCGCAAGAAGAAAGATTCAAGGAAACCAGTCGTTGAGACACAGCTTCAGAGGCAGAAGCTTGCCGACGCCCAAAAACTGGCACAGGTCCGTATGAAGCTCGATGCGCAACAAAATGCCATGTCAAGAATGGGAGCCGCTGGAGCCGCGGAACTTGCGGGAGGGGACACGGGTTATAGATATGGAAATTCTCAGGTAGGAATTTCTTCTTCGTTCGGAAGGTTGCATCTATTGTGCAGAGTTGACAAGCTAATTGATGTCATAATTTAATATAGGTTGGGTACGGACATTGGACCGCAGGAGCAGCAGATGCTCATATGGAATGGCTTAGAGCAAGCAATATGCCTTCTGGCCTTGGGAGTTCTGGAAACACTCTGATGGATACTCAGACAATCTATATGCAGGCTCATCAAGACGAACTCAATTTTGCTGCTGTTGAGTAAAATCCTATTTGCTCTCGAGGCCTGAGGAAGTATAAATGATTTGCAGAGAGTACATGAGAAGCTCTCGCTGACAATAAACCCTGAATTGGCAGGGCCAGTTTTCCCATTGTGGTTGAAGAACTCTAGAACCCACTAAAACCCTAAGCCATATCAAATTGCCAAATTAGGAAATAGGAAATACATTGTCTATATTGTCAATATCTTGGCCTGGTTCATGAAAATCACAAATTCTACACATGCCATAAAGTCGAGATGAATATCTTCAAATGTGATTGCTTGACAAGTAATCTCTGAATAATGGAACGATTGCATACTTGAAGATTAAACGATTCTAGTTATTCGATTGGCTGCGGATACCTCCATTGCTGGCTAGTGCATGTTCTTACCCCGGTCAAGTCAACGACTAGAGAGGATCGGGCGAGCAGCTAAAAGCGGAGTAAGAACAAAAAAAATATCTCTTGAATGTTTACCTAAGTATAGTGTGGTCGTACATACCTGTGATCAAGCGGTTGTTTTGCGATGAGCAGATATGGTGTAACCTACGGTTTCCGAGTGCGATTCTGTTAAATCTTCGTACTTGACATCTGGATGAATCCATGGGAGGAGAAAGTACTAAGTCTATACAAAGTCATACAGCGCCAGCAAAGTGCCTGTTTACAAATGTCTATCTCCATAGACAAGGGATCCAATATAGTACATGCAATGATCATCCGGTCTCCGCGCACTTATTTGGTGTGGTGGGTTAGTTTCAACATGCAATGTAACATGCCGAATGCTCACAGCCTCACATGCTCTAGATCCTCTGGATATTCCCTCATATTCTTTAGTACTTTACAAAATACGGGTAAGAAGCTATATTTAGGCTACTCAGTTTGGACATTGCGACTTAAAGACGATGAAAATTTCCAAACTAGGTGTTTCTAGGGCTGCGTAGTCGGTTTAGAGTTTATGCTTCACGCCCGACTCCCGCTCTTTAGACATAAAGAGACTTGAATGTAATATTGCAGCCTTCACAAGATTGATATTAATGGCTCAATTACAGGAGAGCCATGTAGAGAGCACTGGTCCTCGGATATAATGCTTGACTGTCGCCTTGGACAGACAAGCCCAAACGAACAAAGAGCAAAAAACATGTTGTACTACTCTGCAACTATCCATAAAGAAACAGCATGTTCCCTGTACAACTATTTAATACATTCCATAGAACATCCACGTAGGAGTTCACAAACAATTGGTCAAGATGCAAAATGTAGCCCGAATTGTAATATTATTGACTCCATGTATCCACGGAACTTGGTGTGACCGACGGCGATCGGTCGCTGAATCGCCCGGATGCTCGAGTACCTTAATGGATATAACCTTGGATATAACCTTGGAAGTGACCTCTTGTTCATCTTAATATAGTGGAAACATATATAACGATGAGGACCTGTCATTATTTCTTGTTAGTTAAAAAATCGATAGCTCTTCGCATTTCAGAATAAAAAGAATAAACAACGCTTTGAAAAGCACAACATACACAGAAAGGTCTCAACATGACTTCAAAAAGCTCCGAATCAAACCCTCCATTCGAAGTCTCCATCATCGGCGGCGGCATAATCGGCCTCAACCTCGCCCTCGGCATCTTAAAACGCAACATCCCCGTCGTCATCTACGAAAAAGCCTCCGAACTCAAGGGCATCGGCGTCGGAATCGGCTTCTCCGCCACAATCGAAGAATGCATGGCCTCGCTCGACCCACGCATCCCCGCCGTGTTAAACAAAGTTGGAGTCGTGGAAAAGCATCCCACGAGGTATGTTGATGCGTCCAAGACGGATGTGGATTTTAGGCTTAGGGGGCCCGAGGAGTTGTTTGATATTGAGTTGTCGTTGGAGAGGTGGTTTGTGTTGTGTCATCGGGCGGTGTTGGTGGATGAGTTGGTGAAGCTTTTGCCGGAGGGGTGTTTGAGGTTGGGCAAAACGTTGGACAGGTTCGAGCAGAGAGAGGATACTGGGAAGGTTGTGATGAGCTTTGCGGATGGGACGACGGTGGAGACGGATGCTGGTATGTCAATCCATCGCTGCATTTGAGCTTGCAAAAAAACTGATAGAGACAGTAATCGGCTGCGATGGCATCAAATCTCGCGTCCGATACCTACTTGCCGGCGAAGACAATCCCTCCGGCATCCCGCACTACGCCAAAGAAAGCGCCTATCGCTGCATTGTCAACATGTCGGACGTAGCCCCCATACTAGGTAACTACGCCTCCGTTATGGCCGCCTGGGTCGACCACGGCGCCAATGTCGTCACATACCCCGTCTCCGACAAGATCTGCAACGTCGCCGTCTTTGTACGCGACAATGATAGAGACTGGCCGGATTACAGTAAGCAGACCGTCCAGGCAAGCAAAGCAGAGATCATTGATGCATTTGCCGACTCCAATCCCATGATTCGTCGTTTAATGAAGATTTTACCTGATCAGCAGAGTCGATGGGGCATGTTTGATACGCTGGACTATCCGTTGGAGAGCTATGTCGGTGGTTGTGTTGCTGTTGCTGGGGACGCGGCGCATGGAGCGTTGCCGCATCATGGAATGGGTGCTGGCATGGGGATCGAGGATGCTGTTGTGTTGGTTACTGTTTTGGAGAAGGCAAAGGAAAGGCTATCGAGCGATACTGCTGCTACTGCTCCAAAAAACAAACGAATAACCATTTCTCAGGCATTCGAGACATACGACGCAATCCGCCGGGAAAGGTCTCAACGGCATACTGCTAGCAGTCGTCGACAAGGCCAGTTGAATAAAATGGAGTTACCGGAAATTCGTAATACAGAAGATTTTGTGAGGGATACAATGGAGAGAGGTTCCAAGATTTATAATTATAATTGGAGATTGGAGGTGCAGCGAAGTCTTGAAGATTATGAGCAGAGGATGGCGAAGGCTGGGGAGTAGCTAGCACAAAGTGACTTATCCCCTAACCACACAGACGTCGAGGTATGATATCAATGTCTATATGATGCAAATTTGAGTATTAGCAGACGAAGTAGTTTGATGCTGCTTGGTGAACGACGATTGTAATTAGGGCTAGGGCTAGGGCTGATGATCGCCCATCACCTGACATTCAAGGGGCGGAATTACTAATCGGAACCTTGGGAGACAACTTCACCAAGAACTTTGTTTTGACATTCATTATTGCAGTCGATCAACTATGTACATGAAATGAAAACGATCTATCAACGAGATCATGCCAGGTATCGCTCAAATAAATCAAATAACGCCGCATCATATGCTTGAACGCCAGAATTTTTGAAGAGTCGTGTCGTGATAATATTATGGTCGAAGCAGAAGCGGCTCAAGCGTCGCCGGCTGTGACTTGGACGTTCTCCAATGCTTGAGTCAATGCCTCTTCTTGTCGCTTGCGCTCCATCTCTAATAGGTATTGAACGTATTTGGATCGAGGGTTGTGGATACCGCACTCCGTCTTTGCCTGACCCTGCCAGCGACCAGAACGCTCGTCCTCATTCTCCTTGACGGGTTTGGTGGAGTGATAATCACCGATGCTCTTGTAGCCTCGGTCGAGGAGTTCGTTATAAGGAACACCGTTGTCCTTGACATATTGACGGACCTGTTCAAAGGACCAGTTGGCGAGGGGGTTGACTTTGATAAGACCGGCCTCGTCGATCTCGAGAACATCGAGGTCACCACGTTTGCCGCCTTGGCTTCGTCGGCGACCGGTCAGGACTGCATCGACTTTGAGCTCGCGGTAGGCGCGTTGAGCAGGCTCAACCTTGGCGAGCCAGTCGTATCGCTCATCGTTGGTTTCCCAGAGACGTTCACCGTACTTATTGGCAAATTCTTCTTCGGTCTCTGCGCCCAATGGCTTATAGACATGGACGTTGAGGTTAGGGTAGCGTTGGCGGACGCGATCCACAAGAGAAAGAGTCTCTTTGAAGTGATGAAGAGTGTCCAAGAAGATGAGGTCGACTACCTGTGGACGGGGCACATTGAGCTTCGAGAGCATGTCGGTAATGGCAAGGCCGGTGAGACCAAAGGCGGTGGTCTGATAAAGGTTGGGAAGAGTGGTAATGCACCATCTGAGGACATCTAAACTGCAGGTTAGCATGTCTCATCAAAATGATACCCCGCTTTTGGCTTGAGGAGAAAAAGAAAACATACCTTGAGGCTCAAGAAATTGCAGCTGGCGATTCAGAAACTGAAGGTGGGCCTTGGTGAAGATGACCTCTGGCAGGCTGGCTTCACTAGAGGAAGCACTGGCGTAGCCAGACTCGGTATCATTGACCTCGTGGTCTAGGGGGTAGTGGGAAGGGATTTTGGCAGGCATGTTGAGTATCTTCTTCGATCAATGTGCTGAAGATGTGTATGAAAGTCAAGTAGGCTGACTGAACAGGACTGAGACTTGTCTTGTATCTGGCTTATATGCAGAGCAACGGATGACAGGAAGCAAGGAAGAAGAATGATTAGTGATTACACATGGAATCTCATCGACACGATCAAGGACTTGATGAGAAATGAGTGATGACCAGCCATGGCGAAGAGAATCAGAAATTATTAAGCACGACATCATTCCAAGGGTGCATGGCTGGCTCTCTTTCGCTGCCTGGCTGCCTGGTGGGCCAGGCTACTCATCCCGAAAGGGAAACCGTGAGCACGCCATCTTCAAATCTTCTCTTTTCGGAAGAATCGGGCCCTGGCAGAAATCACGCAATACTTGCATCTGTGGTGTTTATAGTGAGCCGTATTCACTTTCCTTCAGCCCTAGCACGTGACTAGGGCTTTAGAATCATGTGCACAATGTTCAAACAGTGTAAACAGTGCAAACAGTGCAAATACCCCAGCCCCACTACTCCGTAACTCAAGCAAGGTCTCCAGAAGACGTTTCTTGGAAGTGGAACTTGGAAGTGCTACTATGATAGATAGACTAGATTAGAGATCAGCATATCGAAGCTTAGGCTGATACATTGTTACTGGCTTCTTTTCTGCAAGAAATGTGGTGATAAAACTGTAAGGGTGAAGTGACGGTGTTCTGTTCTTTGTCCCTAAATCTTGACGTCATACAAAGATAACCCCGCGCTATGAAAATTGAACCTCGCACCAAAGAAAAGCATGATGTGAATCCATGTCCATCTCGATGAAGTCGTCCCTCCTGGTCTATGATCAAGGTCAGAGTACATACTGGCGTGCCAGAGTAAGCTGCAAGATAATACCCGACCAATCGCCATAGACGGAGTCATCTTGACCCGGGCAAGCCGGCGGGGATCAACTGGCATTCCTGGTCATAAGCCAGAAACTGCGTTGTGATTGGTCAGCAGCTATGGACAAGTCCAGGAACTAGTGCTGGTGTAATTACGTAAATTCGACC